>OV702291.1:368469323-368471823 GCA_916181665.1 Avena sativa | reverse complement strand
TCTCTCTGCCACAAGGCCCCACACCGAGCCTGGCCTCCTTGACCTCGCCTTGGCCCCACCTGGCAGCCTCCATCTACCACTCCCTCTGCCCATGCCGTCCAGCCCAAGCACGTGAGAGGAGGGGAGTAAAGGTGGCCGAGACCACCTTTTTCCTCTACCCACTCCCGCACGCCACCTCCTCCCTCTCTCTCGCTTGCCCTCATCCACGCCACTCCTCTGCCCCTCCCAGATCCGCCCAGAGCCCTGCCGCTCCTCTCCTCCCTCTCCACCGACGCCCACCCTCTCTCGCCGGCCACCGCCAGCACGTCGTCGTCTTCGTCGTTCCGACCATCAAGCGCGTCGAGGAGGTTGACTGGAAGACCAAGGGCATCCCTCTGCTTCACCCTGGACACGCTGTCGAGGAGGAGAAGGGCTGGAACCGCCGGTACCGCCGCCAGTGTCGCCAAACCCTAGCCCGCCGGAACGCCTGCGTCATCGACGATCGGCCACTCCTCTGCCCGATCCGACCGCACCAACAACCCCGCGGTGAGCCCACGATCCTCCCTGACACCTCCGTCCTCGCCGTGGCTCCCTATTCTCGCCGGACCAACCGTCGAGCGCTCTCGGTGCGTCGCGTGCGCGTGCGTCCTCTGCGTCGTCGCGTCGTGAAGAGCCTCATCTAGCCGCCCATCCCCCTCCTAGCAACCTCCCCTCACCAGCCGCACTGGTTCCAGCCCTCGTCGCGCACCCCGCAGGTCGCGCGGTCGAACCCCTGCGCCGCGCGCCGATCGCTGACACCGATCTCTCGTCAGAACACGCAGAGAAGAACAACAGTGCCCGCGGCCCCTTTTGCACTTACCCCCCCTAGTTTTCACCTGCTCAACCCGCGCTCCAGCCTCAGCCCCACCTGTCATTCCCTGTCTCCCTCGCCGCTGTCACGTGGGCCTGCGCCAGATGGCCCACCCCGCAGCCTCAGTGGCTCGGCGAGCCCGCGGTGAAAAAGGGTTTATCCGCGCGCTGTGTCCCAGTCAGCCCTGGCCCCACTTTTCAATGACTGTGGATAGGTCTGGGCTGAGTAACAAAACATTTCTGTTTTCTGTTTTAATTAAACTTTTCCAGAAAATGTTAAATACAAATTCAAATCTATTTTTAAATAACTTTTAAATTATAAATCCAAATATTACAAATGATATATGTTTTGGAATCAGAAAAATGTGAGGAATTCAAATATGCTATTCAAAATAATGTTTGAACACTTTAATTTTTCGAGTTGATTAAAATTACAATAAAATGTCCTTTTGCTTAATTAATTAATAACTTTTGTTTTATAACTCCAAATTTGACAAATAATATGTCTAAAATGATCAGCTCGACGAGACCTTTCTGTTTATGCATTCCATGTTCTGAATTGCAGCATGCATCATATAAATATAAAGTATACAGCAACTTATTTAAGTGTAAAATGTGACTAAAACTCAATAAGATGCTTTATTCTTGTATTCCACACCTCACCCATGCCATGCTACTTTATTGCCATGCAAATTGTGCATCATTCATCATGGCATGATTGTTTGCTTGTCGTATTTTATTCATATGCTTTTGCACTTTATTTATGTTGGCCCTTGTTTGTTTGGTTCTTCTTCGAATAGACGCTGAGCAGGGGATATATCAAGAAACCCAGGAGCACTACCCAGATCCTTCTCTCGCTTCAACTGAGCTGCCAGGCAAGCACTACCACATGCTTGCATACATATAGTACCTATTGCCTCTATCTTATTCTTGCATCATTGAGTCGCGATTGCATTAAACTGAATCCCAAGTACTGCATAGCCTTTACTTTTAAACCCCACCGAAGCTTGTTCCTCCATCCCATGAGCCATTACTACAGGAGTTGTTTGAGCCATGCGGGTCGTAGAACAGCATGTGTAGGGTATGTGAGTGTCTGATGGATAACGAGGTACCTATACAACTTAACCTGAGTAGTAATGGGATAACTAATGAAAGTGGCATCGGTGAGCAATATCTGCTATTTGGTTTTTCATGCTCACTTGTGTCCCGTAGGACCCCGAGTACTTGATTCCTGTCCCTTGAATATTCGCGCTATCCACATCCGGGAGGCTTATGGACCCCCCTGAGCCAGAGCTTGATTCATTCTTATTTCTTGGGGCCACAAAGTAGTTTGGGGCTTTATTACTATCCTGTACTTATGCCATGCTTTACTGCTTTATTTAAGATTGTGCGAGGAGCACCTGTACTGTTTAGGTAAGCGGAGTGTTTTCGCGGTATCGACAAGCCCAGTCACACTTTCGGGTTCCCAGTCGTTTACAGCCATTGACGCAAACCTTGAGTCCGTCTCGGAGCCGGCCAACTTCGTTGCGGGTAGCTTAATGGGGTGGCCCCTTGAAACATTTCTGAATCCTGTGATTGCTTTGTCGTGAATGCCTCGTTGGGTTTTGATTTGGTTTTTCCGAGGTTGATCGAGTGTGTGTTGCTATTTGTGCACCCCTGCAGGGTAAAACTT
>OV702291.1:368329323-368344323 GCA_916181665.1 Avena sativa | reverse complement strand
ACCGCTACTACTACTGCTACTACTACTACTTCTACGTCTACTACTACTACTACTACCGCTACAACTACTGCTACTACTACTGGTAATACTAAAGCTACTACTACTACTGCTGCTGCTACTACTGCTAGTACTACTGGGGCTACTACTGCTGATACTATTGCTGCTACTACTACTGCTACTGCTGCTACTACTACTGCTACTACTACAACTACAACTGCTACTACTGCTGCTCCTACTACTACTTCTACTCCTGCTACTACTACTACTGCTGCTACTACTACTACTACTACTACTACTACTACTACTACTACTACTGCTACTTCTACTACTACTTCTACTACTACTTCTACTACTACTATTGCTACTGCTACTACTATTGCTACTACTACTTCTACTGCTACTGCTACAGCTGCTACTACTACCGCTACTACTACTGCTACTACTACTACCGCTACTATTATTGCTACTACTACTGCTACTACTCCTGCTATTACTCCTGCTACTACTCCTGCTACTACTACTACTGCTGCTACTCCTAATACTACTACTACTACTACTACTACTACTACTACTACTACTGCTGCTGCTGCTTCTACGACTTCTAGTACTACTGCTACTACTACAACTACTGCTACTACTACTGCTACTACTACTACTCCTACTTCTCGTGCTCCTACTACTCTTGCTACTACTCCGACTACTGCTCCCACTACTGCTACTGCTACTGCTCCTTCTGCTACTACTGCTACTGCTACTACTGCTGCTGCTGCTGCTACTGCTACTGCTCCTACTGCTACTGCTACTACTACTGCTACTGCTACTGCTACTGCTCCTTCTGCTACTACTGCTGCTGCTACTGCTACTACTACTAGTACTACTACTTCTACTACTAATACTACTACTGCTACTTCTACTACTACTGCTACTACTACAACTACAATAACTACTACTGCTGCTACTAGTACTGCTACTACTAGCACTACTACTACTATTATTGCTACAACTACTGCTACTACTACTACTGGTAATACTAAAGCTACTACTACTGCTGCTGTTTCTGCTACTACTGCTAGTACTACGGGTGCTACTACTACTACTGTGGCTACTACTGCTGCTACTACTACTGCTACCACTACTCCTGCTACTACTCTTCCTAGTACTACTCCTGCTACTACTACTGCTACTGCAACTACTACTACTGCTACTAGTATTGCTGCTACTACTACTGCTACTACTACTGCTCCTCCTACTGCTACTAATCCTGCTTCTACTACTACTCCTACTACTGCTCCTCCTACTGCTCCTGCTACTGCTACTACTCCTGCTACTCCTACTGCGATTTCTACTCCTACTAGTACTGCTAGTACTACTGCTGCTACTACTACTACTACTTCTACTACTACTACTACTACTACTACTACTACTACTACTACATCTACTACTACTGCTACTACTACTACTGCTACTTCTACTACTGCTACTACTGCTACTTCTGCTACTACTACTGCTACAACTGCTACTACTACTACTACTACTACTACTGCTGCTGCTGCTACTACTGCTGCTACTGATGCTACTACTACTGCTACTACTACAGCTACAACTACTACTACTGCTTCTACTACTACTACTGCTACTGCTACTGGTACTACTACTACTACTACTACTACTACTACTACTACTACTACTATTGCTACTGCTACTACTATTGCTACTACTACTGCTACGTCTACTACTGCTACTACTACCGCTACTACTACTGCTACTACTACTACTTCTACGTCTACTACTGCTACTACTACCGCTACAACTACTGCTACTACTACTGGTAATACTAAAGCTACTACTACTACTACTGCTGCTGCTACTACTGCTTGTACTACTGGTGCTACAACTGCTGCTACTACTACTACTGCTGATACTATTGCTGCTACTACTACTGCTACTGCTGCTACTACTACTGCTACTACTACTACTACTACTACTACTACTACTACTACTACTACTACTGCTACTACTACTACTACTGCTACTTCTACTACTGCTACTACTACTACTACTACTACTACTACTACTACTACTACTACTACTACTGCTACTACTACTACTACTGCTACTTCTACTACTGCTACTACTGCTACTACTACTGCTACAACTGCTGCTACTACTACTACTACTGCTGCTACTACTGCTGCTACTACTGCTGCTACTACTTCTACTACTACAGCTACAACTACTACTACTGCTTCTACTACTACTACTGCTACTGCTACTGGTACTACTACTACTACTACTATTGCTACTGCTACTACTATTGCTACTACTACTACTGCTACGTCTACTACTGCTACTACTACCGCTACTACTACTGCTACTACTACTACTTCTACGTCTACTACTACTACTACTACCGCTACAACTACTGCTACTACTACTGGTAATACTAAAGCTACTACTACTACTGCTGCTGCTACTACTGCTAGTACTACTGGGGCTACTACTGCTGATACTATTGCTGCTACTACTACTGCTACTGCTGCTACTACTACTGCTACTACTACAACTACAACTGCTACTACTGCTGCTCCTACTACTACTTCTACTCCTGCTACTACTACTACTGCTGCTGCTACTACTACTACTACTACTACTACTACTACTACTGCTACTTCTACTACTACTTCTACTACTACTTCTACTACTACTATTGCTACTGCTACTACTATTGCTACTACTACTTCTACTGCTACTACTACAGCTGCTACTACTACCGCTACTACTACTGCTACTACTACTACCGCTACTATTATTGCTACTACTACTGCTACTACTCCTGCTATTACTCCTGCTACTACTCCTGCTACTACTACTACTGCTGCTACTCCTAATACTACTACTACTACTACTACTACTACTACTACTACTACTGCTGCTGCTTCTACGACTTCTAGTACTACTGCTACTACTACAACTACTGCTACTACTACTGCTACTACTACTACTCCTACTTCTCGTGCTCCTACTACTCTTGCTACTACTCCGACTACTGCTCCCACTACTGCTACTGCTACTGCTCCTTCTGCTACTACTGCTACTGCTACTACTGCTGCTGCTGCTGCTACTGCTACTGCTCCTACTGCTACTGCTACTACTACTGCTACTGCTACTGCTACTGCTCCTTCTGCTACTACTGCTGCTGCTACTGCTACTACTACTAGTACTACTACTTCTACTACTAATACTACTACTGCTACTTCTACTACTACTGCTACTACTACAACTACAATAACTACTACTGCTGCTACTAGTACTGCTACTACTAGCACTACTACTACTATTATTGCTACAACTACTGCTACTACTACTACTGGTAATACTAAAGCTACTACTACTGCTGCTGTTTCTGCTACTACTGCTAGTACTACGGGTGCTACTACTACTACTGTGGCTACTACTGCTGCTACTACTACTGCTACCACTACTCCTGCTACTACTCTTCCTAGTACTACTCCTGCTACTACTACTGCTACTGCAACTACTACTACTGCTACTAGTATTGCTGCTACTACTACTGCTACTACTACTGCTCCTCCTACTGCTACTAATCCTGCTTCTACTACTACTCCTACTACTGCTCCTCCTACTGCTCCTGCTACTGCTACTACTCCTGCTACTCCTACTGCGATTTCTACTCCTACTAGTACTGCTAGTACTACTGCTGCTACTACTACTACTACTACTTCTACTACTACTACTACTACTACTACTACTACTACTACATCTACTACTACTGCTACTGCTACTACTACTACTGCTACTTCTACTACTGCTACTACTGCTACTTCTGCTACTACTACTGCTACAACTGCTACTACTACTACTACTACTACTACTGCTGCTGCTGCTACTACTGCTGCTACTGATGCTACTACTACTGCTACTACTACAGCTACAACTACTACTACTGCTTCTACTACTACTACTGCTACTGCTACTGGTACTACTACTACTACTACTACTACTACTACTACTACTATTGCTACTGCTACTACTATTGCTACTACTACTGCTACGTCTACTACTGCTACTACTACCGCTACTACTACTGCTACTACTACTACTTCTACGTCTACTACTGCTACTACTACCGCTACAACTACTGCTACTACTACTGGTAATACTAAAGCTACTACTACTACTACTGCTGCTGCTACTACTGCTTGTACTACTGGTGCTACAACTGCTGCTACTACTACTACTGCTGATACTATTGCTGCTACTACTACTGCTACTGCTGCTACTACTACTGCTACTACTACAACTACAACTGCTACTACTTCTGCTCCTACTACTACTTCTACTCCTGCTACTACTACTACTACTGCTGCTGCTACTACTACTACTACTACTACTACTACTGCTGCTGCTACTTCTACTACTACTTCTACTACTACTTCTACTACTACTTCTACTACTACTATTGCTACTGCTACTACTATTGCTACTACTACTTCTACTCCTACTGCTACAGCTGCTACTACTACCGCTACTACTACTGCTACTACTACTAACGCTACTATTATTGCTACTACTACTGCTACTACTACTCCTGCTATTACTCCTGCTACTACTCCTGCTACTACTACTACTGCTGCTACTCCTCCTCCTCCTCCTCCTACTACTACTACTACTACTACTACTACTACTACTACTACTACTACTACTACTACTACTACTACTACTACTACTACTACTGCTGCTGCTGCTTCTACGACTTCTAGTACTACTGCTACTACTACAACTACTGCTACTACTACTGCTACTACTACTACTACTCCTACTTCTCGTGCTCCTACTACTCTTGCTACTACTCCGGCTACTGCTCCTACTACTGCTACTGCTACTGCTCCTTCTGCTACTACTGCTACTGCTACTACTACTGCTGCTGCTGCTGCTACTGCTACTGCTCCTACTGCTACTGCTACTACTACTGCTACTGCTACTACTACTGCTCCTTCTGCTACTACTGCTGCTGCTACTGCTACTACTACTAGTACTACTACTTCTACCACTAATACTACTACTGCTACTTCTACTACTACTGCTACTACTACAACTACAATAACTACTACTGCTGCTACTAGTACTGCTACTACTACTAGCACTACTACTACTACTATTGCTACAACTACTGCTACTACTACTACTAGTAATACTAAAGCTACTACTACTGCTGCTGTTGCTGCTACTACTGCTAGTACTACGGGTGCTACTACTACTACTGTGGCTACTACTGCTGCTACTACTACTGCTACCACTACTCCTACTACTACTCTTCCTAGTACTACTCCTGCTACTACTACTTCTACTGCAACTACTACTACTGCTACTAGTATTGCTGCTACTGCTACTACTACTGCTCCTGCTACTGCTACTACTCCTGCAACTGCTACTGCGATTTCTACTCCTACTGGTACTGCTAGTACTACTGCTACTACTACTACTACTTCTACTACTACTGCTACTGCTACTACTGCTACTACATCTACTACTACTGCTACTACTGCTACTTCTACTACTGCTACTACTGCTACTTCTGCTACTACTACTGCTACTACTACTGCTACAACTGCTGCTACTACTACTACTGCTGATACTACTGCTGCTACTACTACTGCTACTGATGCTACTACTACTGCTACTACTACAGCTACAACTACTACTACTGCTTCTACTACTACTACTGCTGCTGCTACTACTACTACTGGTACTACTACTACTACTACTATTGCTACTGCTACTACTATTGCTACTACTAGTACTGCTACGTCTACTACTGCTACTACTACCGCTACTACTACTACTACTACTGCTACTACTACTCCTGCTATTACTCCTGCTACTGCTACTACTACTACTGCTACTACTACTACTACTACTACCACTGTTTCTACTACTTCTACTACTACTGCTACTACTACAACTACTACTAATATACTACTACCACTCCTACTACTCGTTCTCCTACGACTCCAGCTACTACTCCAGCTACTGCTCCTACTACTGCTCCTCCTACTGCTACTGCTACTGCTCCTACTGCTACTACTACTACTGCTACTACTACTGCTCCTGCTACTGTTACTGCTCCTACTGCTACTGCTACTACTACTACTACCAGTACTACTACTACTACTAATGCTACTACTAGTATTGCTACTGCTACTGCTACTTCTACTAGTACTGCTACTACTACTACTACTCCTCCTACTACTACTACTACTATTGTAGCTACTGCTACTACTGCTACTTCTACTGCTCCTAATGCTACTGCTACTACTGCTAATGCTACTGCTAGTACTGCTACTGCTACTTCTACTGCTACTACTACTACTACTGCTAATCCTAGTTCTACTGCCACTACTGATACTACTGCTCCTATTGCTACTGCCACTGGTCCTACTACTACTGCTGGTGCTTCTGCTACTGCTACTACTTCTACTGCTACTGTTACTCTGCTACTACTACTACTACTGCTACTACTACTACTGCTACTGCTACTTCTACTACTACTGCTGCTACTTCTACTGCTACTGTTGATACTTTTACTGCTACTCCTACTGCTACTGCTACTCCTACTACCGCTACCGCTACTGCTACTCTACTAATACTGCTACTACTACTACTGTTGCTACTACCACCACTACTACTAGTACTGCTGCTTCTACTACTGCTACTACTACTGCTACTACTACTACTCCTAGTACTCGTGCTCCTACTACTCCTGCTACTGCTCCTACTACTGCTCCTCCTACTGCTACTACTGCTAATCCTGCTACTACTACTACTAGTAGTACTACTACTAGTACTACTACTTCTACTACTACTACTACTGCTACTACTGCTACTACTGCTGCTACTACTACTGCTACCACTACTCCTGCTACTACTCTTCCTAGTACTACTCCTACTACTACTACTACTGCTACTACTACTACTGCTACTAGTATTGCTGCTACTGCTACTACTACTGCCACTACTACTACTCCTACTACTGCTCCTCATACTGCTCCTGCTCCTGCTACAGCTACTACTCCTGCTACTCCTACTGGTCCTGCTACTACTACTGCTACTACTACTCCTGCTATTACTCCTGCTACTACTCCTGATACTACTACTACTACTACTACTACTACTACTACTGGTAGTACTACTACTACTACTACTACTACTATTACTCCTACTACTACTGCTATTGCTACTACTGCTAATGCTACTGCTAGTACTGCTACTGCTACATCTACTGCTACTACTACTACTACTACTGCTACTGCTACTACTGCTAATCCTAGTTCTACTGCTACTACTACTACTGCTACTGTTACTCTGCTACTACTACTACTACTGCTACTACTACTGCTACTGCTACTTCTACTACTACTGCTGCTACTTCTACTACTACTGTTGATACTTTTACTGCTACTCCTACTGCTACTACTACTCCTACTACCGCTACCGCTACTACTACTCTACTAATACTGCTACTACTACTACTGTTGCTACTACCACCACTACTACAAGTACTGCTGCTTCTACTACTGCTACTACTACTGCTACTACTACTACTCCTACTACTCGTGCTCCTACTACTCCTGCTACTACTCCTACTACTGCTACTACTGCTAATCCTGCTACTACTACTACTACTAGTACTACTACTAGTACTACTACTTCTACTGCTACTACTGCTGCTACTACTACTGCTACCACTACTCCTGCTACTACTCTTCCTAGTACTACTCCTGCTACTACTACTGGTACTGCTACTGCTACTACTACTGCTACTAGTATTGCTGCTACTGCTACTACTACTGCTACTACTACTACTCCTACTACTGCTCCTCCTACTGCTCCTGCTACTGCTACTACTCCTGCTACTCCTACTGCCCCTGCTACTACTACTGCTACTACTACTCCTGCTATTACTCCTGCTACTACTCCTGATACTACTACTACTACTACTACTACTACTACTACTACTTCTACTACTGGTAGTACTACTGCTACTACTACTACTGCTACTACTGCTGCTTCTACTACTACTACTACTACTACTTCTACTACTACAACTACTGCTACTACTACTGTTACTACTACTACTCGTACTACTCGTGCTCCTACTACTCCTGCTACTACTCCTGCTACTGCTCCTACTATTGCTCCTCCTACTGCAACTACTACTGCTACTACTACTGCTACTCTTGCTATTACTACTACTACTACTACTACTTCTACTACTGCTGCTACTACTAATACTACTACTACTACTAATGCTACTACTACAGCTACAACAACTACTACTACTGCTGCTACTACTACTACTACTGCTACTACTACTGCTACTTTTGCTACTACTCCTGCTACTGCTACTGCGATTTCTACTCCTACTGGTACTGCTAGTACTACTGCTACTGCTACTGCTACCGCTACTGTTACTGCTACTGCTACTACCACTACTACTACTACTTCTACTACTGCTACTACTACTCCTTCTACTACTCTTGCTACTACTACTCCTGCTACTACTACTTCTACTGCTACTACTTCTACTTCTACTAGTACTAGTACTAGTACTGCTGCTACTGCTACTACTGCTGATACTACTACTGCTCCTACTACTGCTCTTGCTACTACTACTCCTGCTACTTCTACTGCTACTACCGCTACTGCTCTTGCTACTACTACTGCTCTTGCTACTACTACTACTACTACTACTACTACTACTACTACTACTACTACTACTACTACTACTACTACTACTGCTGCTGCTGCTTCTACGACTTCTAGTACTACTGCTACTACTACAACTACTGCTACTACTACTGCTACTACTACTACTACTCCTACTTCTCGTGCTCCTACTACTCTTGCTACTACTCCGGCTACTGCTCCTACTACTGCTACTGCTACTGCTCCTTCTGCTACTACTGCTACTGCTACTACTACTGTTGCTGCTGCTGCTACTGCTACTGCTCCTACTGCTACTGCTACTACTACTGCTACTGCTACTGCTACTGCTCCTTCTGCTACTACTGCTGCTGCTACTGCTACTACTACTAGTACTACTACTTCTACCACTAATACTACTACTGCTACTTCTACTACTACTGCTACTACTACAACTACAATAACTACTACTGCTGCTACTAGTACTGCTACTACTACTAGCACTACTACTACTACTATTGCTACAACTACTGCTACTACTACTACTAGTAATACTAAAGCTACTACTACTGCTGCTGTTGCTGCTACTACTGCTAGTACTACGGGTGCTACTACTACTACTGTGGCTACTACTGCTGCTACTACTACTGCTACCACTACTCCTACTACTACTCTTCCTAGTACTACTCCTGCTACTACTACTTCTACTGCAACTACTACTACTGCTACTAGTATTGCTGCTACTGCTACTACTACTGCTCCTGCTACTGCTACTACTCCTGCAACTGCTACTGCGATTTCTACTCCTACTGGTACTGCTAGTACTACTGCTACTACTACTACTACTTCTACTACTACTGCTACTGCTACTACTGCTACTACATCTACTACTACTGCTACTACTGCTACTTCTACTACTGCTACTACTGCTACTTCTGCTACTACTACTGCTACTACTACTGCTACAACTGCTGCTACTACTACTACTGCTGATACTACTGCTGCTACTACTACTGCTACTGATGCTACTACTACTGCTACTACTACAGCTACAACTACTACTACTGCTTCTACTACTACTACTGCTGCTGCTACTACTACTACTGGTACTACTACTACTACTATTGCTACTGCTACTACTATTGCTACTACTAGTACTGCTACGTCTACTACTGCTACTACTACCGCTACTACTACTACTACTACTACTGCTACTACTACTCCTGCTATTACTCCTGCTACTGCTACTACTACTGCTACTACTACTACTACTACTACTACCACTGCTTCTACTACTTCTACTACTACTGCTACTACTACAACTACTACTAATATACTACTACCACTCCTACTACTCGTTCTCCTACGACTCCAGCTACTACTCCAGCTACTGCTCCTACTACTGCTCCTCCTACTGCTACTGCTACTGCTCCTACTGCTACTACTACTACTGCTACTACTACTGCTCCTGCTACTGTTACTGCTCCTACTGCTACTGCTACTACTACTACTACCAGTACTACTACTACTACTAATGCTACTACTAGTATTGCTACTGCTACTGCTACTTCTACTAGTACTGCTACTACTACTACTACTCCTCCTACTACTACTACTATTGTAGCTACTGCTACTACTGCTACTTCTACTGCTCCTAATGCTACTGCTACTACTGCTAATGCTACTGCTAGTACTGCTACTGCTACTTCTACTGCTACTACTACTACTGCTAATCCTAGTTCTACTGCCACTACTGATACTACTGCTCCTATTGCTACTGCCACTGGTCCTACTACTACTGCTGGTGCTTCTGCTACTGCTACTACTTCTACTGCTACTGTTACTCTGCTACTACTACTACTACTGCTACTACTACTACTGCTACTGCTACTTCTACTACTACTGCTGCTACTTCTACTGCTACTGTTGATACTTTTACTGCTACTCCTACTGCTACTGCTACTCCTACTACCGCTACCGCTACTGCTACTCTACTAATACTGCTACTACTACTACTGTTGCTACTACCACCACTACTACTAGTACTGCTGCTTCTACTACTGCTACTACTACTGCTACTACTACTACTCCTACTACTCGTGCTCCTACTACTCCTGCTACTGCTCCTACTACTGCTCCTCCTACTGCTACTACTGCTAATCCTGCTACTACTACTACTAGTAGTACTACTACTAGTACTACTACTTCTACTACTACTACTACTGCTACTACTGCTACTACTGCTGCTACTACTACTGCTACCACTACTCCTGCTACTACTCTTCCTAGTACTACTCCTACTACTACTACTACTGCTACTACTACTACTGCTACTAGTATTGCTGCTACTGCTACTACTACTGCTACTACTACTACTCCTACTACTGCTCCTCATACTGCTCCTGCTCCTGCTACAGCTACTACTCCTGCTACTCCTACTGGTCCTGCTACTACTACTTCTACTACTACTCCTGCTATTACTCCTGCTACTACTCCTGATACTACTACTACTACTACTGGTAGTACTACTACTACTACTACTACTACTACTATTACTCCTACTACTACTGCTATTGCTACTACTGCTAATGCTACTGCTAGTACTGCTACTGCTACATCTACTGCTACTACTACTACTACTGTTACTGCTACTACTGCTAATCCTAGTTCTACTGCTACTACTACTACTGCTACTGTTACTCTGCTACTACTACTACTACTGCTACTACTACTACTGCTACTGCTACTTCTACTACTACTGCTGCTACTTCTACTACTACTGTTGATACTTTTACTGCTACTCCTACTGCTACTACTACTCCTACTACCGCTACCGCTACTACTACTCTACTAATACTGCTACTACTACTACTGTTGCTACTACCACCACTACTACTAGTACTGCTGCTTCTACTACTGCTACTACTACTGCTACTACTACTACTCCTACTACTCGTGCTCCTACTACTCCTGCTACTGCTCCTACTACTGCTACTACTGCTAATCCTGCTACTACTACTACTAGTAGTACTACTACTAGTACTACTACTTCTACTACTAATACTACTACTGCTACTACTGCTGCTACTACTACTGCTACCACTACTCCTGCTACTACTCTTCCTAGTACTACTCCTGCTACTACTACTGGTACTGCTACTGCTACTACTACTACTGCTACTAGTATTGCTGCTACTGCTACTACTACTGCTACTACTACTACTCCTACTACTGCTCCTCCTACTGCTCCTGCTACTGCTACTACTCCTGCTACTCCTACTGCCCCTGCTACTACTACTGCTACTACTACTCCTGCTATTACTCCTGCTACTACTCCTGATACTACTACTACTACTACTACTACTACTACTACTACTTCTACTACTGGTAGTACTACTGCTACTACTACTACTGCTACTACTGCTGCTTCTACTACTACTACTACTACTACTTCTACTACTACAACTACTGCTACTACTACTGTTACTACTACTACTCCTACTACTCGTGCTCCTACTACTCCTGCTACTACTCCTGCTACTGCTCCTACTATTGCTCCTCCTACTGCAACTACTACTGCTACTACTACTGCTACTCTTGCTATTACTACTACTACTACTACTACTTCTACTACTGCTGCTACTACTAATACTACTACTACTACTACTAATGCTACTACTACAGCTACAACAACTACTACTACTGCTGCTACTACTACTACTACTGCTACTACTACTGCTACTTTTGCTACTACTCCTGCTACTGCTACTGCGATTTCTACTCCTACTGGTACTGCTAGTACTACTGCTACTGCTACTGCTACCGCTACTGTTACTGCTACTGCTACTACCACTACTACTACTACTACTACTACTACTTCTACTACTGCTACTACTACTCCTGCTACTACTCTTGCTACTACTACTCCTGCTACTACTACTTCTACTGCTACTACTTCTACTTCTACTAGTACTAGTACTAGTACTGCTGCTACTGCTACTACTGCTGATACTACTACTGCTCCTACTACTGCTCTTGCTACTACTACTCCTGCTACTTCTACTGCTACTACCGCTACTGCTCTTGCTACTACTACTGCTCTTGCTACTACTACTGCTACTACCGCTACTACCACTACTACCACTACTACTACTACTACTACTACTACTACTGCTACTACTACTGCTACTACTACTGCTACAACTGCTGCTACTACTACTACTGCTGATACTACTGCTGCTACTACTACTGCTACTGCTGCTACTACTACTGCTACTACTACAACTACAACTTCTACTACTGCTGCTGCTACTACTACTTCTACTACTGCTCCTCCTACTTCTCCTCCTACTGCTCCTGCTACTGCTACTACTCCTGCTACTCCTACTGCTCCTGCTACTACTACTTCTACTACTACTGATACTACTCCTCCTGCTATTACTCCTGCTACTACTCCTGATACTACTACTACTACTACTTCTACTACTGGTAGTACTACTGCTACTACTACTACTGTTACTCCTACTACTACTGCTACTACTGCTGCTTCTACTACTACTACTTCTACTACTACAACTACTTCTACTACTACTACTGCTACTACTACTACTCGTACTACTCGTGCTCCTACTACTCCTGCTACTACTCCTGCTACTGCTCCTACTATTGCTCCTCCTACTGCAACTACTACTTCTACTACTACTACTGCTACTCTTGCTATTACTACTACTACTACTACTTCTACTACTGCTCCTACTACTAATACTACTACTACTACTACTGCTACTACTACAGCTACAACAACTACTACTACTGCTGCTACTACTACTACTGCTACTACTACTGCTACTATTGCTGCTACCACTACTACTACTACTACTATTACTACTACTACTGCTACTACTACTGCTACTGCTCCGACTACTACTGTTGCTGCTGCTACTGCTACTGCTCCTACTGCTACTACTGCTACTTCTACTACTAATACTACTACTACTTCTACTACTACTACTACTACTACTTCTACTAATACTAATACTACTACTACTATTAATACTGCTCCTGCTGCTACTACTACTACTAATACTAATACTACTACTACTTCTGTTACTACTACTGCTACTACTGCTGCTACTACTACAGCTACTACTGCTACTATTGCTACTACTACTACTACTACTACTACTACTACTACTGCTACTACTGCTAATACTACTACTACTGCTACTACTACTACTACTATTGTTACAACTACTGCTACAACTACTATTGGTAATACTAAAGCTACTACTACTACTACTGCTGCTACTACTGCTAGTACTACTGGTGCTACTACTACTACTGCGGCTACTACTGCTGCTACTACTACTGCTACCACTACTCCTGCTACTACTGCTACTGCTACTGCTACTGCTACTGCTACTACTACTACTACTGCTACTAGTATTGCTGCTACTACTACTGCTCCTACTACTGCTCCTCCTACTGCTCCTGCTATAGCTACTACTCCTGCTACTGCTACTGTGATTTCTACTCCTACTGGTACTGCTAGTACTACTGCTACTGCTACTACTGCTACTGCTACTGCTACTGCTACCGCTACTGTTACTGCTACTGCTACTACCACTACTACTACTACTACTACTACTACTACTACTACTACTACTACTACTACTACTACTACTACTACTTCTACTACTGCTACTACTACTCCTGCTACTACTCTTGCTACTACTAGTCCTACTACTACTACTTCTACTGCTACTACTTCTACTTCTACTAGTACTAGTACTGCTGCTACTGCTACTACTGCTGATACTACTACTGCTCCTACTACTGCTCTTGCTACTACTACTCCTGCTACTTCTACTGCTACTACCGCTACTGCTCTTGCTACTACTACTGCTACTACCGCTACTACCACTACTACCACTACTACTACTACTACTACTACTACTACTACTACAGCTACAACAACTACTACTACTGCTGCTACTACTACTACTGCTACTACTACTGCTACTATTGCTGCTACCACTACTACTACTACTACTACTACTATTACTACTACTATTACTACTACTACTGCTACTACTACTGCTACTGCTCCGACTACTACTGTTGCTGCTGCTACTGCTACTGCTCCTACTGCTACTACTGCTACTTCTACTACTAATACTACTACTACTACTTCTACTACTACTACTACCGCTACTTCTACTAATACTAATACTACTACTACTATTAATACTGCTCCTGCTGCTACTACTACTACTA
>OV702291.1:368321823-368324323 GCA_916181665.1 Avena sativa | reverse complement strand
CTATTACTCCTGCTACTACTCCTGCTACTACTAGTACTACTTCTACTCCTACTACTACTACTACTACTACTACTACTACTACTGCTGCTGCTGCTACTACTACTGCTACTACTGCTACTACTACTACTATTGCTACAACTACTGCTACTACTACAACTTGTAATACTAAAGCTACTACTACTGCTGCTACTACTACTATTACTCCTACTACTACTGCTACTACTGCCGCTTCTACTACTACTACTACTACTACTACTACTACTACAACTACTGCTACTACTACTACTGCTACTACTACTACTCCTACTACTCGTGCTCCTACTACTCCTGCTACTACTCCTGCTACCGCTCCTACTATTGCTCCTCCTACTGCTACTGCTACTGCTACTAGTACTACTGCTACTCTTGCTATTACTACTACTACTACTACTATACTACTACTTCTACTACTGCTGCTACTACTAATACTACTACTACTGCTACTACTACAGCTAAAACAACTACTACTACTGCTGCTACTACTACTACTACTGCTGCTGCTACTGCTGCTACTATTGCTGCTACCACTACTACTACTACTACTACTATTACAACTACTACTCCTACTACTACTGCTACTGCTCCGACTACTACTGTTGCTGCTGCTACTGCTACTACTCCTACTGCTACTACTACTTCTACTACTACTACCGCCGCTACTGCTACTAATACTAATACTACTACTACTATTAATACTGCTCCTGCTGCTGCTACTACTACTACTACTACTACTACTACTACTGCTGCTACTACTACTACTGCTGCTACTACTACAGCTACTACTGCTACTATTGCTACTACTACTACTACTACTACTACTACTACTGCTGCTACTACTTCTAATACTACTACTACTGCTACTACTGCTGCTACTACTAGTACTACTATTGCTACAACTACTGCTACTACTACTATTGGTAATACTAAAGCTACTACTACTACTACTACTACTACTACTACTACTACTACTACTACTGCTGCTGCTGCTACTACTGCTAGTACTACTGGTGGTGCTACTACTACTACTGCGGCTACTACTGCTGCTACTACTACTGCTACCACTACTCCTGCTACTACTGCTACTGCTACTGGTACTGCTACTGCTACTGCTACTGCTATTGCTACTACTACTGCTACTAGTATTGCTGCTACTACTACTGCTCCTACTACTGCTCCTCCTACTGCTCCTGCTATTGCTACTACTCCTGCTACTGCTACTGCGATTTCTACTCCTACTGGTACTGCTAGTACTACTGCTACTGCTACTACTGCTACTACTACCGCTACTGTTACTGCTACTGCTAGTACCACTACTACTACTACTACTAGTACTACTACTACTACTACTACTACTACTACTACTACTACTACTACTACTACTACTACTACTACTACTACTTCTACTACTGCTACTACTACTCCTGCTACTACTCCTGCTACTACTACTCCTGCTACTACTGCTTCTACTGCTACTACTTCTACTAGTACTAGTACTAGTACTGCTGCTACTGCTACTACTGCTGATACTACTACTGCTCCTACTACTGCTCCTCCTACTGCTCTTGCTACTACTACTCCTGCTACTTCTACTGCTACTACCGCTACTGCTGCTACTATTGTTACTACTACTACTACTACTGCTGCTACTACTGCTAATACTACTACTACTGCTACTACTGCTGCTGCTACTACTACTACTATTGCTACAACTACTGCTACTACTACTATTGGTAATACTAAAGCTACTACTACTACTACTACTACTACTACTACTACTGCTACTACTGCTAGTACTATTGGTGCTACTACTACTACTGCGGCTACTACTGCTGCTACGACTACTGCTACCACTACTCCTGCTACTACTGCTACTGCTACTGCTACTACTACTACTACTACTACTACTGCTACTAGTATTGCTGCTACTACTACTGCTCCTACTATTGCTCCTCCTACTGCTCCTGTTATTGCTACTACTCCTGCTACTTCTACTGCTCCTCCTATTGCTACTACTCCTGCTACTGCTACTACTCCTGCTACTCCTACTGGTACTGCTAGTACTACTGCTACTTCTACTACTGCTACTGCTACCGCTACTGTTACTGCTACTGCTACTACCACTACTACTACTACTACTACTACTACTACTACTACTACTACTACTACTTCTACTACTGCTACTACTACTCCTGCTACTACTCTTGCTACTACTACTCCTGCTACTACTACTTCTACTGCTACTACTACTTCTACTAGTCCTAGTACTAGTACTGCTGCTACTGCTACTACTGCTGATACTACTACTGCTCCTCCTACTGCTCTTGCTACTACTACTCCTGCTACTTCTACTGCTACTACCGCTACTTCTCTTGCTACTACTACTGCTCTTGCTACTACTACTGCTACTACCGCTACTACCACTACTACCACTACTACTACTACTACTACTACTGCTACTACT
>OV702291.1:368309323-368316823 GCA_916181665.1 Avena sativa | reverse complement strand
CAGCTACAACAACTACTACTACTGCTGCTACTACTACTACTGCTACTACTGCTGCTACTATTGCTGCTAGCAGTACTACTACTACTACTATTACTACTACTACTGCTACTACTACTGCTACTGCTCCGACTACTACTGTTGCTGCTGCTACTGCTACTGCTCCTACTGCTACTACTACTACTTCTACTACTAATACTACTACTACTACTTCTATTACTACTACTGTCACTACTACTTCTAATACTAATACTACTACTACTATTAATACTGCTCCTGCTGCTGCTACTACTACTACTACTAATACTAATACTAATACTACTACTACTTCTGGTACTACTACTGCTACTGCTGCTACTACTACTACTACTGCTACTACTACAACTACTACTGCTACTATTCCTACTACTACTACTACTCCTGCTGCTACTACTGGTAATACTACTACTACTGCTACTACTGCTGCTACTACTACTACTATTGCTACAACTACTGCTACTACTACTATTGGTAATACAAAAGCTACTACTACTACTACTACTACTGCTGCTGCTACTACTACTAGTACTACTGGTGCTACTACTACTCCGGATACTACTGCTACTACTACTACTGCTACCACTACTCCCGCTACTACTGCTACTGCTACTGCTACTACTACTACTACTACTGCTACTAGTATTGCTGCCACTACTACTGCTCCTACTACTGCTCCTCCTACTGCTCCTGCTATTGCTACTACTCCTGCTACTGCTACTGCGATTTCTACTCCTACTGGTACTGCTAGTACTACTACTACTGCTACTACTGCTACTGCTACTGCTACTGTTACTGCTACTGCTACTACCACTACTACTACTACTACTACTACTGCTACTACTACTACTGCTACTACTACTCCTGCTACTACTCTTGCTACTACTACTCCTGCTACTACTACTTCTACTGCTACTACTTCTACTTCTACTAGTACTAGTACTAGTACTGCTGCTACTGCTACTACTACTGATACTTCTACTGCTACTACTTCTACTTCTACTAGTACTAGTACTAGTACTGCTGCTACTGCTACTACTAATACTACTACTACTGCTACTACTGCTGCTACTACTACTACTATTGCTACAACTACTGCTACTACTACTATTGGTAATACAAAAGCTACTACTACTACTACTACTACTGCTGCTGCTACTACTACTAGTACTACTGGTGCTACTACTACTCCGGATACTACTGCTACTACTACTACTACTGCTACCACTACTCCCGCTACTACTGCTACTGCTACTGCTACTACTACTACTACTACTGCTACTAGTATTGCTGCCACTACTACTGCTCCTACTACTGCTCCTCCTACTGCTCCTGCTATTGCTACTACTCCTGCTACTGCTACTGCGATTTCTACTCCTACTGGTACTGCTAGTACTACTACTACTGCTACTACTGCTACTGCTACTGCTACTGTTACTGCTACTGCTACTACCACTACTACTACTACTACTACTACTACTGCTACTACTACTACTGCTACTACTACTCCTGCTACTACTCTTGCTACTACTACTCCTGCTACTACTACTTCTACTGCTACTACTTCTACTTCTACTAGTACTAGTACTAGTACTGCTGCTACTGCTACTACTACTGATACTTCTACTGCTACTACTTCTACTTCTACTAGTACTAGTACTAGTACTGCTGCTACTGCTACTACTACTGCTACTACTACTGCTACAACTGCTGCTACTACTACTACTACTACTACTACTGATACTACTGCTGCTACTACTACTGCTACTGCTGCTACTACTACTGCTACTACTACAGCTATAACTGCTGCTACTACTGCTGCTACTACTACTACTACTGCTACTCCTGCTACTACTACTACTACTACTGCTGCTACTACTACTACTACTGCTCCTCCTACTGCTCTTGCTACTACTACTCCTGCTACTTCTACTGCTACTACCGCTACTGCTCTTGCTACTACTACTGCTCTTGCTACTACTACTGCTACTACCGCTACTACCACTACTACCACTACTACTACTACTACTGCTGCTGCTACTACTGCTACTACAGCTACTAGTGCTACTAGTGCTACTACTACTGCTACTACTACTGCTACAACTGCTGCTACTACTACTACTGCTGATACTACTGCTGCTACTATTACTGCTACTGCTGCTACTACTACTGCTACTACTACAACTACAACTGCTACTACTGCTGCTGCTACTACTACTTCTACTCCTGCTACTACTACTACTACTACTACTACTACTACTACTACTACTACTACTACTACTACTACTACTGCTACTACTACTACTACTGCTACTTCTACTACTACTTCTACTACTACTATGGCTACTACTACTACTATTGCTACTACTACTTCTACTGCTGCTGCTACTATACCGCTACTACTACTGCTACTACTACTACCGCTACTATTACTGCTACTACTACTGCTACTACTACTCCTGCTATTACTCCTGCTACTACTTCTGCTATTACTACTACTACTACTACTACTACTCCTACTCCTCCTCCTCCTCCTCCTACTACTACTACTACTACTACTGCTGCTACTACTACTGCTACTACTACTGCTACTACTACTACTACTATTGCTACAACTACGGCTACTACTACTACTGGTAATACTAAAGCTACTACTACTGCTGCTACTACTACTGTTACTCCTACTACTACTGCTACTACTGCCGCTTCTACTACTACTACTACTACTACTACTACTACTACTACTACTACTACTACAACAACAACTACTACTACTACTACTGCTACTACTACTACTCCTACTACTCGTGCTCCTACTACTCCTGCTACTACTCCTGCTACCGCTCCTACTATTGCTCCTCCTACTGCTACTGCTACTGCTACTACTACTACTGCTACTCTTGCTATTACTACTACTACTACTACTTCTACTACTTCTACTACTGCTGCTACTACTAATACTACTGCTACTACTACAGCTACAACAACTACTACTACTGCTACTACTACTACTACTGCTACTACTACTTCTACTATTGCTGCTACCACTACTACTACTACTACTACTACTACTACTACTACTACTACTGCTGCTACTGCTCCGACTACTACTGTTGCTGCTGCTACTGCTACTGCTCCTACTGCTACTACTACTACTTCTACTACTACTACTGCCGCTACTGCTACTAATACTAATACTACTACTACTATTAATATTGCTCCTGCTGCTGCTACTACTACTACTACTACTACTAATACTACTACTACTAGTTCTGCTACTACTACTGCTACTGCTGCTACTACTACTACTGCTGCTACTACTACAGCTACTACTGCTACTATTGCTACTACTACTACTACTGCTGCTACTACTGCTAATACTACTACTACTGCTACTACTGCTGCTACTACAACTACTACTACTATTGCTACAACTACTGCTACTACTGCTATTGGTAATACTAAAGCTACTACTACTACTACTACTACTACTACTGCTGCTACTACTGCTAGTACTACTGGTGCTACTACTACTACTGCGGCTACTACTGCTGCTACTACTACTGCTACCACTACTCCTGCTACTATTGCTTCTGCTACTGCTACTGCTACTGCTACTGCTACTGTTACTGCTACTACTACTGCTACTAATATTGCTGCTACTACTACTGCTCCTACTACTGCTCCTCCTACTGCTCCTGCTATTGCTACTACTCCTGCTACTGCTACTGCGATTTCTACTCCTACTGGTACTGCTAGTACTACTGCTACTACTGCTACTGCTACCGCTACTGTTACTGCTACTGCTACTACCACTACTACTACTACTACTACTACTACTACTACTACTACTACTACTACTACTTCTACTACTGCTACTACTACTCCTGCTACTACTCCTGCTACTACTACTCCTGCTACTACTACTTCTACTACTACTACTTCTACTTCTACTAGTACTAGTACTAGTACTGCTACTACTGCTACTACTGCTGATACTACTACTGCTCCTACTACTGCTCCTCCTACTGCTCTTGCTACTACTACTCCTGCTACTTCTACTGCTACTACCGCTACTGCTGCTACTATTGCTACTACTACTACTATTACTACTGCTGCTACTACTGCTAATACTATTACTACTGCTACTACTGCTGCTACTACTACTACTATTGCTACAACTACTGCTACTACTACTATTGGTAATACTAAAGCTACTACTACTACTGCTGCTGCTACTACTGCTAGTACTATTGGTGCTACTACTACTACTACTGCGGCTACTACTGCTGCTACTACTACTGCTACCACTACTCCTACTACTAATGCTACTGCTACTACTACTACTGCTACTAGTATTGCTGTTACTACTACTGCTCCTACTACTGCTCCTCCTACTGATCCTGTTATTGCTACTACTCCTGCTACTGCTACTGCTCCTGCTATTGCTACTACTCCTGCTACTGCTACTACTCCTGCTACTCCTACTGGTACTGCTAGTACTACTGCTACTTCTACTACTGCTACTGCTATCGCTACTGTTACTGCTACTGCTATTACCACTACTACTACTACTACTACTACTACTACTACTACTACTACTTCTACTACTGCTACTACTACTCCTGCTACTACTCTTGCTACTACTACTCCTGCTACTACTACTTCTACTGCTACCACTTCTACTTCTACTAGTACTAGTACTAGTACTGCTGCTACTGCTACTACTGCTGATACTACTACTGCTCCTCCTACTGCTCTTGCTACTACTACTCCTACTACTTCTACTGCTACTACCGCTACTTCTCTTGCTACTACTACTGCTCTTGCTACTACTACTGCTACTACCGCTACTACCACTACTACCACCACTACTACTACTACTACCACTACTACTGCTACTACTGCTACTAGTGCTACTACTGCTACTACTACTGCTACTACTACTGCTACAACTGCTGCTACTACTACTACTGCTGATACTACTGCTGCTACTACTACTGCTACTGCTGCTACTACTACTGCTACTACTACAACTACAACTGCTACTACTGCTGCTGCTACTACTACTTCTACTCCTGCTACTACTACTACTACTGCTACTACTACTACTACTACTGCTACTTCTACTACTACTTCTACTACTACTATTGCTACTACAACTACTATTGCTACTACTACTTCTACTGCTACTGCTACAGCTGCTACTACTACCGCTACTACTACTGCTACTACTACTACCGCTACTATTACTGCTACTACTACTGCTACTACTACTCCTGCTATTACTCCTGCTACTACTCCTGCTACTACTACTACTACTACTTCTACTCCTACTACTACTACTACTACTACTACTACTACTGCTGCCTCTACTACTACTACTACTGCTACTACTACTACTACTATTGCTACAACTACTGCTACTACTACTACTGGTAATACTAAAGCTACTACTACTGCTACTACTACTACTGTTACTCCTACTACTACTGCTACTACTGCCGCTTCTACTACTACTACTACTACTACTAGTACTACTACTACTACTGCTACTACTACAACTACTGCTACTACTACTACTGCTACTACTACTACTCCTACTCGTGCTCCTACTACTCCTGCTACTACTCCTCCTACTGCTACTGCTACTGCTACTACTACTACTGCTACTCTTGCTATTACTACTACTACTACTACTACTTCTACTACTGCTGCTACTACTAATACTACTACTACTACTACTACTACTACTACTACTGCTACAACTACAGCTACAACAACTACTACTACTACTGCTGCTACTACTACTACTACTACTGCTACTACTGCTGCTACTATAGCTTCTGCCAGTACTACTACTACTACTATTACTACTACTGCTGCTACTGCTCCGACTACTACTGTTGCTGCTGCTACTGCTACTGCTCCTACTGCTACTACTACTACTTCTACTACTAATACTACTACTACTACTTCTACTACTACTACTACTACTGCCGCTACTGCTACTAATACTAATACTTCTACTACTATTAATACTGCTCCTGCTGCTGCTACTACTACTACTACTACTAATACTAATACTACTACTACTTCTGCTACTACTACTGCTACTGCTGCTACTACTACTACTGCTGCTACTACTACAGCTACTACTGCTACTATTGCTACTACTACTACTGCTGCTACTACTGGTAATAATACTACTACTGCTACTACTGCTGCTACTACTCCTACTACTAATGCTACAACTACTGCTACTACTACTATTGGTAATACTAAAGCTACTACTACTACTACTACTACTACAACTACTACTACTGCTGCTACTACTGCTAGTACTACTGGTGCTACTACTACTACTACTACTTCTACTACTGTGGATACTACTGCTGCTACTACTACTGCTACCACTACTCCTGCTACTACTGCTACTGCTACTGCTACTACTACTGCTACTACTACTACTGCTACTAGTATTGCTGCTACTACTACTGCTCCTACTACTGCTCCTCCTACTGCTCCTGCTATTGCTACTACTCCTGCTACTACTACTGCGATTTCTACTCCTACTGGTACTGCTCGTACTACTGCTAATGCTACTACTACTCCTGCTACTACTACTTCTACTACTACTACTTCTACTTCTACTAGTACTAGTACTAGTACTGCTACTACTGCTACTACTGCTGATACTACTACTGCTCCTACTACTGCTCCTCCTACTGCTCTTGCTACTACTACTCCTGCTACTTCTACTGCTACTACCGCTACTGCTGCTACTATTGCTACTACTACTACTATTACTACTGCTGCTACTACTGCTAATACTATTACTACTGCTACTACTGCTGCTACTACTACTACTATTGCTACAACTACTGCTACTACTACTATTGGTAATACTAAAGCTACTACTACTACTGCTGCTGCTACTACTGCTAGTACTATTGGTGCTACTACTACTACTACTGCGGCTACTACTGCTGCTACTACTACTGCTACCACTACTCCTACTACTAATGCTACTGCTACTACTACTGCTACTACTACTACTGCTACTAGTATTGCTGTTACTACTACTGCTCCTACTACTGCTCCTCCTATTGATCCTGTTATTGCTACTACTCCTGCTACTGCTACTGCTCCTGCTATTGCTACTACTCCTGCTACTGCTACTACTCCTGCTACTCCTACTGGTACTGCTAGTACTACTGCTACTTCTACTACTGTTACTGCTATCGCTACTGTTACTGCTACTGCTATTACCACTACTACTACTACTACTACTACTACTACTACTACTACTACTACTACTACTTCTACTACTGCTACTACTACTCCTGCTACTACTCTTGCTACTACTACTCCTGCTACTACTACTTCTACTGCTACCACTTCTACTTCTACTAGTACTAGTACTAGTACTGCTGCTACTGCTACTACTGCTGATACTACTACTGC
>OV702291.1:368234323-368264323 GCA_916181665.1 Avena sativa | reverse complement strand
CTGCTACAACTGCTGCTACTAGTACTACTACTGCTGCTACTACTACTGCTACTGATACTACTACTACTGCTACTACTACAACTACTACTACTGCTTCTACTACTACTACTGCTGCTGCTACTACTACTACTACTGCTACTGCTACTGGTACTACTACTACTACTACTACTACTATTGCTACTACTACTACTATTGCTACTACTACTACTGCTACGTCTACTACTGCAACTACTACCGCTACTACTACTGCTACTACTACTACTACTTCTACGTCTACTACTGCTACTACTACCGCTACAACTACTGCTACTACTACTACTACTGGTAATACTAAAGCTACTACTACAACTACTGCTGCTGCTACTACGGCTAGTACTACTGGTGCTACTACTACTACTACTATTGCGGCTACTACTGCTGCTACTAATACTGCTACCACTACTCCTGCTACTACTGCTACTGCTACTGCTACTGCTACTACTACTACTGCTACTAGTATTGCTCCTACTACTACTGCTCCTACTACTGCTCCTCCTACTGCTCCTGCTATTGCTACTACTCCTGCTACTGCTACTATGATTTCTACTCCTACTGGTACTGCTACTACTACTGTTACTGCTACTACTGCTACTGCTACTGCTACTGTTACTGCTACTACCACTACTACTACTACTACTACCACTACTACTACTACTACTACTACTACTACTACTACTACTACTACTACTACTACTACTACTACTACTACTACTTCTACTACTGCTACTACTACTCCTGCTACTACTCTTGCTACTACTACTCCTGCAACTACTACTTCTACTGCTACCACTTCTACTTCTACTAGTACTAATACTAGTACTGCTGCTACTGCTACTACTGCAGATACTACTACTTCTCCTACTACTGCTCCTCCTACTGCTCTTGCTACTACTACTCCTGCTACTTCTACTGCTACTACCGCTACTGCTGATTCTACTACTGCTACTACTACTGCTACTACTACAACTACTGCTACTACTACTCCTACTACTCGTGCTCCTACTACTCCTGCTACTACTCCTGCTACTTCTCCTACTACTGCTCCTCCTACTGCTACTACTGCTAATCCTGCTACTACTACTACTAGTACTACTACTTCTACTACTAATACTACTACTGCTACTACTAATACAACTTCTACTACTACTGCTACTACTACAGCTACAACAACTACTACTGCTGCTACTACTACTACTGCTGCTACTACTACTACTATTGCTATAACTACTGCTACTACTACTCCTACTACTGGTAATACTAAAGCTACTACTACTACTGCTGTTGCTGCTACTACTGCTAGTACTACTGGTGCTACTACTGCTACTACTGCTAATACTACTCCTGCTACTACTCTTGTTGGTACTACTCCTGCTACTACTACTACTACTACTACTACTCCTCCTCCTACTACTACTACTACTTCTACTACTACTACTACTACTACTACTGCTAGTACTACTGCTCCTACTACTCGTACTCCTACTACTCCTGCTACTCCTACTTCTACTACTACTGCTCCTCCTACTGCTACTACTACTGCTGCTACTCCTGCTACTAGTACTACTACTACTACTAATACTACTACTACTTCTACTACTACTACTACTACTACTGCTACTACTACTGCTACTACTACAACTACTGCTACTACTCCTACTACTCGTGCTCCTACTACTCCTGCTACTGCTCCTACTACTGCTCCTCCTACTGCTAATCCTGCTACTACTACTACTAGTAGTACTACTACTAGTACTACTACTTCTACTACTAATACTACTAGTGCAACTACTGCTACTACTGCTGCTACTACTACTGCTACCACTACTCCTGCTACTACTCTTCCTAGTACTACTCCTGCTACTACTACTGCTACTGCTACTGCTACTGCTACTACTACTACTGCTACTAGTATTGCTGCTACTGCTACTACTACTGCTACTACTACTACTCCTACTACTGCTCCTCCTACTGCTCCTGCTACTGCTACTACTCCTGCTACTCCTACTTCGATTTCTACTCCTACTAGTACTGCTAGTACTACTGCTGCTACTACTACTACTACTGCTACTACTGCTACTACATCTACTACTACTGCTACTACTAGTACTGCTACTGCTGCTACTTCTGCTACTTCTACTACTGCTACTTCTGCTACTACTACTGCTACTACTACTGCTACAACTGCTGCTACTAGTACTACTACTGCTGCTACTACTACTGCTACTGATACTACTACTACTGCTACTACTACAACTACTACTACTGCTTCTACTACTACTACTGCTGCTGCTACTACTACTACTACTGCTACTGCTACTGGTACTACTACTACTACTACTACTACTATTGCTACTACTACTACTATTGCTACTACTACTACTGCTACGTCTACTACTGCAACTACTACCGCTACTACTACTGCTACTACTACTACTACTTCTACGTCTACTACTGCTACTACTACCGCTACAACTACTGCTACTACTACTACTACTGGTAATACTAAAGCTACTACTACAACTACTGCTGCTGCTACTACGGCTAGTACTACTGGTGCTACTACTACTACTACTATTGCGGCTACTACTGCTGCTACTAATACTGCTACCACTACTCCTGCTACTACTGCTACTGCTACTGCTACTGCTACTACTACTACTGCTACTAGTATTGCTCCTACTACTACTGCTCCTACTACTGCTCCTCCTACTGCTCCTGCTATTGCTACTACTCCTGCTACTGCTACTATGATTTCTACTCCTACTGGTACTGCTACTACTACTGTTACTGCTACTACTGCTACTGCTACTGCTACTGTTACTGCTACTACCACTACTACTACTACTACTACCACTACTACTACTACTACTACTACTACTACTACTACTACTACTACTACTACTACTACTACTACTACTACTACTACTACTTCTACTACTGCTACTACTACTCCTGCTACTACTCTTGCTACTACTACTCCTGCAACTACTACTTCTACTGCTACCACTTCTACTTCTACTAGTACTAATACTAGTACTGCTGCTACTGCTACTACTGCAGATACTACTACTTCTCCTACTACTGCTCCTCCTACTGCTCTTGCTACTACTACTCCTGCTACTTCTACTGCTACTACCGCTACTGCTCTTGCTACTATTACTGCTACTACCGCTACTACCACTACTACCACCACTACTACTACTACTACTACTACTACTACTGCTGCTACTACTGCTACTAGTGCTACTACTGCTACTACTACTGCTACTACTACTACTTCTACTACTACTGCTACAACTACTGCTACTACTACTACTGCTGATACTACTGCTGCTACTACTACTGCTACTGCTGCTACTACTACTGCTACTACTACAACTACAACTGCTACTACTGCTGCTCCTACTACTACTTCTACTCCTGCTACTACTACTACTACTACTGCTGCTACTACTACTACTACTTCTACTACTACTTCTACTACTACTATTGCTACTGCTACTACTATTGCTACTACTACTTCTACTTCTACTGCTACAGCTGCTACTACTACCGCTACTACTACTGCTACTACTACTGCTACTACTACTACCGCTACTATTATTGCTATTACTACTGCTACTACTCCTGCTACTACTACTACTACTGCTACTCCTACTACTACTACTACTACTGCTGCTTCTACGACTGCTAGTACTACTGCTACTACTACAACTACTGCTACTACTACTACTCCTACTTCTCGTGCTCCTACTACTCTTGCTACTACTCCGGCTACTGCTCCTACTACTGCTACTGCTACTGCTCCTTCTACTACTACTGCTACTGCTACTACTACTGCTGCTGCTGCTACTGCTACTGCTCCTACTGCTACTTCAACTGCTGATTCTACTACTGCTACTACTACAACTACTTCTACTACTACTCCTACTACTCGTGCTCCTACTACTCCTGCTACTACTCCTGCTACTTCTCCTACTACTGCTCCTGCTACTGCTACTACTCCTGCTACTCCTACTGCGATTTCTACTCCTACTAGTACTGCTAGTACTACTGCTGCTACTACTACTACTACTGCTACTACTGCTACTACATCTACTACTACTGCTACTACTAGTACTGCTACTGCTGCTACTTCTGCTACTTCTACTACTGCTACTTCTGCTACTACTACTGCTACTACTACTGCTACAACTGCTGCTACTAGTACTACTACTGCTGCTACTACTACTGCTACTGATACTACTACTACTGCTACTACTACAACTACTACTACTGCTTCTACTACTACTACTGCTGCTGCTACTACTACTACTACTGCTACTGCTACTGGTACTACTACTACTACTACTACTATTGCTACTACTACTACTATTGCTACTACTACTACTGCTACGTCTACTACTGCAACTACTACCGCTACTACTACTGCTACTACTACTACTACTTCTACGTCTACTACTGCTACTACTACCGCTACAACTACTGGTACTACTACTACTACTGGTAATACTAAAGCTACTACTACAACTACTGCTGCTGCTACTACGGCTAGTACTACTGGTGCTACTACTACTACTACTATTGCGGCTACTACTGCTGCTACTAATACTGCTACCACTACTCCTGCTACTACTGCTACTGCTACTGCTACTACTACTACTGCTACTAGTATTGCTCCTACTACTACTGCTCCTACTACTGCTCCTCCTACTGCTCCTGCTATTGCTACTACTCCTGCTACTGCTACTATGATTTCTACTCCTACTGGTACTGCTACTACTACTGTTACTGCTACTACTGCTACTGCTACTGCTACTGTTACTGCTACTACCACTACTACTACTACTACTACCACTACTACTACTACTACTACTACTACTACTACTACTACTACTACTACTACTACTACTACTACTACTACTACTTCTACTACTGCTACTACTACTCCTGCTACTACTCTTGCTACTACTACTCCTGCAACTACTACTTCTACTGCTACCACTTCTACTTCTACTAGTACTAATACTAGTACTGCTGCTACTGCTACTACTGCAGATACTACTACTTCTCCTACTACTGCTCCTCCTACTGCTCTTGCTACTACTACTCCTGCTACTTCTACTGCTACTACCGCTACTGCTCTTGCTACTATTACTGCTACTACCGCTACTACCACTACTACCACCACTACTACTACTACTACTACTACTACTGCTGCTACTACTGCTACTAGTGCTACTACTGCTACTACTACTGCTACTACTACTTCTACTACTACTGCTACAACTACTGCTACTACTACTACTGCTGATACTACTGCTGCTACTACTACTGCTACTGCTGCTACTACTACTGCTACTACTACAACTACAACTGCTACTACTGCTGCTCCTACTACTACTTCTACTCCTGCTACTACTACTACTACTACTGCTGCTACTACTACTACTACTTCTACTACTACTTCTACTACTACTATTGCTACTGCTACTACTATTGCTACTACTACTTCTACTTCTACTGCTACAGCTGCTACTACTACCGCTACTACTACTGCTACTACTACTGCTACTACTACTACCGCTACTATTATTGCTATTACTACTGCTACTACTCCTGCTACTACTACTACTACTGCTACTCCTACTACTACTACTACTACTGCTGCTTCTACGACTGCTAGTACTACTGCTACTACTACAACTACTGCTACTACTACTACTCCTACTTCTCGTGCTCCTACTACTCTTGCTACTACTCCGGCTACTGCTCCTACTACTGCTACTGCTACTGCTCCTTCTACTACTACTGCTACTGCTACTACTACTGCTGCTGCTGCTACTGCTACTGCTCCTACTGCTACTTCAACTGCTGATTCTACTACTGCTACTACTACAACTACTTCTACTACTACTCCTACTACTCGTGCTCCTACTACTCCTGCTACTACTCCTGCTACTTCTCCTACTACTGCTCCTCCTACTGCTACTACTGCTAATCCTGCTACTACTACTACTAGTACTACTACTTCTACTACTAATACTACTACTGCTACTACTAATACAACTTCTACTACTACTGCTACTACTACTACAGCTACAACAACTACTACTGCTGCTACTACTACTACTGCTGCTACTACTACTACTATTGCTACAACTACTGCTACTACTACTCCTACTACTGGTAATACTAAAGCTACTACTACTACTGCTGTTGCTGCTACTACTGCTAGTACTACTGGTGCTACTACTACTACTGCGGCTACTACTGCTGCTACTACTACTGCTACCACTACTCCTGCTACTACTCTTGCTGGTACTACTCCTGCTAGTACTACTGCTACGGCTACTGCTACTACTACTACTGCTACTGCTACTGCTACTACTACTACTACTGCTACTAGTATTGCTGCTACTGCTACTACAACTGCTACTACTACTACTCCTACTACTGCTCCTCCTACTGCTCCTGCTACTACTACTACTCCTGCTACTCCTACTGCGATTTTTACTCCTACTAGTACTGCTAGTACTACTGCTGCTACTACTACTACTACTACTGCTACTACTGCTACTACATCTACTACTACTGCTACTACTAGTTCTGCTACTACTTCTACTTCTGCTACTTCTACTACTGCTACTTCTGCTACTACTACTGCTACTACTACTGCTACAACTGCTGCTACTAGTACTACTACTGCTGCTACTACTACTGCTACTGATGCTACTACTACTGCTACTACTACAACTACAACAACTACTACTGCTTCTACTACTACTACTGCTGTTGCTACTACTACTACTACTGCTACTGCTACTGGTACTACTACTACTACTACTACTACTACTATTTCTACTACTACTACTATTGCTACTACTACTACTGCTACGTCTACTACTGCAACTACTACCGCTACTACTACTGCTACTACTACTACTACTTCTACGTCTACTACTGCTACTTCTACCGCTACAACTACTGCTACTACTACTACTGGTAATACTAAAGCTACTACTACAACTACTGCTGCTGCTACTACGGCTAGTACTACTGGTGCTACTACTACTACTACTACTGCGGCTACTACTGCTGCTACTAATACTGCTACCACTACTCCTGCTACTACTGCTACTGCTACTGCTACTACTACTACTGCTACTAGTATTGCTGCTACTACTACTGCTCCTACTACTGCTCCTCCTACTGCTCCTGCTATTTCTACTACTCCTGCTACTGCTACTATGATTTCTACTCCTACTGGTACTGCTACTACTAATGTTACTGCTACTACTGCTACTGTTACTGCTACTACCACTACTACTACTACTACTACTACCACTACTACTACTACTACTACTACTACTACTTCTACTACTGCTACTACTACTCCTGCTACTACTCTTGCTACTACTACTCTTGCTACTACTACTCCTGCTACTACTACTTCTACTGCTACCACTTCTACTTCTACTAGTACTAATACTAGTACTGCTGCTACTGCTACTACTACTTCTCCTACTACTGCTCCTCCTACTGCTCTTGCTACTACTACTCCTGCTACTTCTACTGCTACTACCACTACTGCTCTTGCTACTACTACTGCTACTACCGCTACTACCACTACTACCACCACTACTACTACTACTACTACTACTACTACTACTACTACTACTACTACTACTACTACTGCTGCTACTACTGCTACTAGTGCTACTACTGCTACTACTACTGCTACTACTACTGCTACTACTACTGCTACAACTACTGCTACTACTACTACTGCTGATACTACTGCTGCTACTACTACTGCTACTGCTGCTACTACTACTGCTACTACTACAACTACAACTTCTACTACTGCTGCTCCTACTACTACTTCTACTCCTGCTACTACTACTACTACTACTACTACTACTGCTTCTACTACTACGACTACTTCTACTTCTACTACTACTTCTACTACTACTATTGCTACTGCTACTACTATTGCTACTACTACTTCTACTTCTACTGCTACAGCTGCTACTACTACCGCTACTACTACTGCTACTACTACTGCAACTACTACTACCGCTACTATTATTGCTATTACTCCTGCTACTACTACTACTGCTACTCCTACTACTACTACTACTACTACTACTACTACTACTACTACTGCTGCTTCTACGACTGCTAGTACTACTGCTACTACTACAACTACTGCTACTACTACTACTCCTACTTCTCGTGCTCCTACTACTCTTGCTACTACTCCGGCTACTGCTCCTACTACTGCTACTGCTACTGCTCCTTCTACTACTACTGCTACTGCTACTACTACTGCTGCTGCTGCTACTGCTACTGCTCCTACTGCTACTTCTACTGCTGATTCTACTACTACTACTACTACTACTGCTACTACTACAACTACTGCTACTACTACTCCTACTACTCATGCTCCTACTACTCCTGCTACTACTCCTGCTACTTCTCCTACTACTTCTCCTCCTACTGCTACTACTGCTAATCCTGCTACTACTACTACTAGTACTACTACTTCTACTACTAATACTACTACTGCTACTACTAATACAACTTCTACTACTACTGCTACTACTACTACAGCTATAACAACTACTGCTGCTGCTACTACTACTACTGCTGCTACTACTACTACTATTGCTACAACTACTGCTACTACTACTCCTACTACTGGTAATACTAAAGCTACTACTACTACTGCTGTTGCTGCTACTACTGCTAGTACTACTGGTGCTACTACTACTACTGCGGCTACTACTGCTGCTACTACTACTGCTACCACTACTCCTGCTACTACTCTTGCTGGTACTACTCCTGCTAGTACTACTGCTACGGCTACTGCTACTACTACTACTGCTACTACTATTGCTGCTACCGCTACTACTACTGCTACTACTACTGCTACTAGTATTGCTGCTACTGCTACTGCTACTGCTACTGCGATTTTTACTCCTACTGGTAATGCTAGTACTACTGCTACTACTGCTACTGCTACTGTTACTGCTACTGCTACTACCACTACTACTACTACTACTACTACTACTACTACTACTACTACTTCTACTACTTCTACTGCTACTACTGCTACTACTACTACTACTACTACTGCTACTGCTACAGCTACAACAACTACTACTGCTACTACTACTACTGGTAGTATTGCTGCTACTACTAGTGCTACTACTACTAGTGCTCCTCCTACTGCTCCTGCTACTGCTACTACTCCTGCTACTGCTACTTCTACTTCTACTACCGCTACTGCTACTACTACTACTACTGCTAATGCTAATTCTACTACGACTACTACTACTACTACTACTTCTACTACTGCTACTACTGCTGCTGCTACTACTACTACTGCTATAACTGCTGCTGCTACTACTGCGGCTACTACTACTGCTACTACTATTGCTACTACTACAGCTACAACTGCTGCTACTACTAATACTGCTACTCCTGCTACTACTAATACTACTACTACTAATAATACTACTAGTACTACTATACTACTACTATTGCTACTGCTACGACTATTGCTACTACTGCTTCTACTACTACTACTACTACCGCTAGTATTACTACTCCTTCAACTAATCCTGCTGCTGCTACTACTGCTACTCCTACTACTACTGCTACTACCACAACTACTGCTACTACTACTACTACTACTACTGCTACTACTACTACTACTCCTTCTACTACTCGTGCTCCTACTACTCCTGCTACTACTCCTGCTACTGCTCCTCCTACTGCTACTGCTACTGCTGCTGCTACTACTATTGTAGCTACTGCTACTGCTCCTACTGCTACTATTGCTACTGCTACTACTACTGATGCTGCTACTGCTACCACTACTCCTGCTACTACTCTTGCTATTACTACTCTTGCTACTACTACTGCTACTGCTACTGCTACTACTACTGCTACTAGTATTGCTACTACTGCTACTGCTACTAGTATTGCTGCTACTGTTACTACTGCTACTACTACTGCTCCTACTACTGATCCTCCTACTTCTCCTGCTACTGCTACTACTCCTGCTACTGCTACTGCGACTTCTACTCCTACTGGCACTGCTACTGCTACTAATGCTACTACTGCTACTACTGCTACTACTACTACTACTGCTGCTACTGCTACTACTACTGCTACTACTGCTACTGCTACTGCTACTACTACTGCTACTACTGCTACTACGACTGCTACTACTGCTACAACTGCTGCTACTACTACTACTGCTGATACTACTGCTGCTACTACTACTGCTACTACTACAGCTACAACTGCTACTACTGCTGCTACTACTACTACTACTCCTGCTACTACTACTCCTGCTACTACTACTACTGATGCTACTGCTACTACTACTACTGCTACTGCTACTACTACTGCAACTACTATTGCTACTGCTACTACTATTGCTACTACTACTACTACTGCTAGTACTGCTACTACTACCGCTACTACTACTGCTACTACTACTCCTGCTATTACTCCTGGTACTACTCCTGCTGCTACTACTACTATTACTCCTCCTACTACTACTACTGCTGCTTCTACTACTGCTACTACTACTTCTACTACTACAACTACTCCTACTCCTACTACTGCTACTACTACTGCTCCTACTACTCGTACTCCTACTACTCCTGCTACTGCTCCTACTACTGCTCCTCCTACTGCTACTACTACTGCTGCTACTCCTGCTACTAGTACTACTACTACTACTACTACTACTACTACTACTACTTCTACTACTACTACTACTACTACTACTACTACTACTGCTACTACTACTAATGCTACTACTGCTAGTACTGCTACTGCTACTGCTACTACTACTGCTACTAGTACTGCTACTACTGCTACTGCGACTGCTACTACTACTGCTACAACTGCTGCTACTGCTACTGCTACTGCTACTACTAGTGCTGCTGCTGCTACTGCTACTGCTCCCACTGCTACTGCTACTACGACTGCTACTTCTACTACTGATTCTACTACTGCTACTACTACTGCTACTACTACAACTACTGCTACTACTACTACTCCTACTACTCGTGCTCCTACTACTCCTGCTACTACTCCTGCTACTGCTCCTACTACTGCTCCTCCTACTGATACTACTGCTAATCCTGCTACTACTACTACTAGTAGTACTACTACTTCTACTACTAATACTACTACTGCAACTACTGCTACTACTGCTGCTAGTACTACTGCTACCACTACTCCTGCTACTACTACTACTGATGCTACTGCTACTACTACTACTGCTACTACTACTGCAACTACTATTGCTACTGCTACTACTATTGCTACTACTACTACTATTACTCCTCCTCCTACTACTACTACTGCTGCTTCTACTACTGCTACTACTACTGCTACTACTACAACTACTCCTACTCCTACTACTGCTACTACTATTGTTCCTACTACTCGTACTCCTACTACTCCTGCTACTGCTCCTACTACTGCTCCTCCTACTGCTACTACTACTGCTGCTACTCCTGCTACTAGTACTACTACTACTACTACTTCTACTACTACTACTGCTACTACTACTACTGCTACTACTGATTCTACTACGGCTACTACTACTGCTACTACTACAACTACTGCTACTACTACTACTCCTACTACTCGTGCTCCTACTACTCCTGCTACTACTCCTGCTACTGCTCCTCCTACTGCTCCTCCTACTGCTACTACTGCTAATCCTGCTACTACTACTACTAGTAGTACTACTACTTCTACTACTAATACTACTACTCCAACTACTGCTACTACTACTGCTACTACTACTGCTACCACTACTCCTGCTACTATTACTACTGATGCTACTGCTACTACTACTACTGCTACTGCTACTACTACTACTACTACTGCAACTACTATTGCTACTGCTACTACTATTGCTACTACTACTACTGCTAGTACTGCTACTACTACCGCTACTACCACTGCTACTACTACTCCTGCTATTACTCCTGCTACTACTCCTGCTGCTACTACTACTATTACTCCTCCTCCTACTACTACTACTGCTGCTTCTACTACTGCTACTACTACTGCTACTACTACAACTACTCCTACTCCTACTACTGCTACTACTACTGCTCCTACTACTCGTACTCCTACTACTCCTGCTACTGCTCCTACTACTGCTCCTCCTACTGCTACTACTACTGCTGCTACTCCTGCTACTAGTACTACTACTACTGCTACTTCTGCTACTACTACTGCTACTACTACTGCTACAACTGCTGCTACTACTACTACTACTGCTGCTACTACTTCTGCTACTAATGCTACTACTACTGCTACTACTATAGCTACAACTACTACTACTGCTTCTACTACTACTACTGCTGCTGCTACTACTACTAGTGCTACTGTTACTGGTACTACTACTACTACTACTACTACTACTACTATTGCTACTGCTACTACTATTGCTACTACTACTACTGCTACTAGTATTGCTACTACTATTGCTACTACTATTGCTACTGCTACTACTACCGCTACTACTACTGCTACTACTACTACTACTTCTACGTCTACTACTGCTACTACTACCGCTACAACAACTACTACTACTACTAGTAATACTAAAGCTACTACTACTACTGCTGCTGCTACTACTGCTAGTACTACTGGTGCTACTACTACTACTACTACTGCGGCTACTACTGCTGCTACTCCTACTGCTACCACTACTCCTGCTACTACTGCTACTGCTACTGCTACTGCTACTACTACTACTGCTACTAGTATTGCTGCTACTAGTACTGCTCCTACTACTGCTCCTCCCACTGCTCCTGCTATTGCTACTACTCCTGCTGCTGCTACTGTGATTTCTACTCCTACTGGTACTGCTACTACTACTGCTACTGCTACTACTGCTACTTCTACTGCTACTGTTACTGCTACTGCTACTACCACTACTACTACTACTACTACTACTACTACTACTACTTCTACTACTGCTACTACTACTCCTGCTACTACTCTTGCTACTACTACTCCTGCTACTACTACTTCTACTTCTACTACTTCTACTTCTACTAGTACTAGTACTAGTACTGCTGCTACTGCTACTACTGCTGATACTACTACTTCTCCTACTACTGCTCCTCCTACAGCTCTTGCTACTACTACTCCTGCTACTTCTACTGCTACTACTGCTACTGCTCTTGCTACTACTACTGCTCTTGCTACTACTACTGCTACTACCGCTACTACCACTACTACCACTACTACTACTACTACTACTACTACTACTACTACTACTGCTACTAGTGCTACTACTGCTACTACTACTGCTACTACTACTGCTACAACTGCTGCTACTACTACTACTGCTGCTGATACTACTGCTGCTACTACTACTGCTACTGTTGCTACTACTACTGCTACTACTACAACTACAACTGCTACTACTGCTGCTCCTACTACTACTTCTACTCCTGCTACTACTACTACTACTACTGCTGCTACTACTACTACTACTGCTACTTCTACTACTACTTCTACTACTACTATTGCTACTGCTACTACTATTGCTACTACTACATCTACTGCTACTGCTACAGCTGCTACTACTACCGCTACTACTACTGCTACTACTAGTGCTACTACTACTACCGCTACTATTATTGCTACTACTACTGCTACTACTACTCCTGCTATTACTCCTGCTACTACTCCTGCTACTACTACTACTACTGCTACTCCTACTACTACTACTACTACTACTACTGCTGCTGCTGCTTATACGACTGCTACTACTACTGCTACTACTACTACTCCTACTTCTCGTGCTCCTACTACTCCTGCTACTACTACGGCTACTGCTCCTACTACTGCTACTGCTACTGCTCCTTCTGCTACTACTTCTACTACTACTACTACTACTACTGCTGCTGCTGCTACTGCTACTGCTCCTACTGCTACTGCTACTACTACTGCTACTTCTACTGCTGATTCTACTACTGCTACTACTACAACAACAACTACTACTATTCCTACTTCTCGTGCTCCTACTACTCTTGCTACTACTCCGGCTACTGCTCCTACTACTGCTACTGCTACTGCTCCTTCAGCTACTACTGCTACTGCTACTACTACTGCTACTGCTACTGCTCCTACTGCTACTGCTACTACTACTGCTACTGCTACTGCTCCTTCTGCTACTACTGCTGCTGCTACTGCTACTACTAGTACTACTACTTCTACTACTTCTACTGTTACTGCTACTTCTACTACTACTACTACAACTACAATAACTACTACTGCTGCTACTAGTACTGCTACTACTACTAGCACTACTACTACTACTACTACTATTGCTACAACTACTGCTACTACTACTGGTAATACTAAAGCTACTACTACTGCTGCTGTTGCTGCTACTACTGCTAGTACTACGGGTGCTACTACTACTACTACTACTGTGGCTACTACTGCTGCTACTACTACTGCTACCACTACTCCTGCTACTACTCTTCCTAGTACTACTCCTGCTACTACTACTACTACTGCTACTGCAACTACTACTACTGCTACTAGTATTGCTGCTACTGCTACTACTACTGCTACTACTACTGCTCCTGCTACTGCTACTACTCCTGCAACTGCTACTGCGATTTCTACTCCTACTGGTACTGCTAGTACTACTCCTACTACTACTACTACTACTACTACTACTACTACTACTACTTCTACTACTACTGCTACTGCTACTACTGCTACTACATCTACTACTACTGCTACTACTGCTACTTCTACTACTGCTACTACTACTGCTACTACTACTGCTACAACTGCTGCTACTACTACTACTGCTGATACTACTGTTGCTACTACTACTGCTACTGATGCTACTACTACTGCTACTACTACTGCTACTACTACAACTACTCCTACTCCTACTACTGCTACTACTACTGCTCCTACTACTCGTACTCCTACTACTCCTGCTACTGCTCCTACTACTGCTCCTCCTACTGCTACTACTACTGCTGCTACTCCTGCTACTAGTACTACTACTACTGCTACTTCTGCTACTACTACTGCTAGTACTACTGCTACAACTGCTGCTACTACTACTACTACTGCTGCTACTACTTCTGCTACTAATGCTACTACTACTGCTACTACTATAGCTACAACTACTACTACTGCTTCTACTACTACTACTGCTGCTGCTACTACTACTAGTGCTACTGTTACTGGTACTACTACTACTAGTACTACTACTATTGCTACTGCTACTACTATTGCTACTACTACTACTGCTACTACTATTGCTACTACTATTGCTACTACTATTGCTACTGCTACTACTACCGCTACTACTACTGCTACTACTACTACTACTTCTACGTCTACTACTGCTACTACTACCGCTACAACAACTACTACTACTACTAGTAATACTAAAGCTACTACTACTACTGCTGCTGCTACTACTGCTAGTACTACTGGTGCTACTACTACTACTACTACTACTACTGCGGCTACTACTGCTGCTACTCCTACTGCTACCACTACTCCTGCTACTACTGCTACTGCTACTGCTACTGCTACTACTACTACTGCTACTAGTATTGCTGCTACTAGTACTGCTCCTACTACTGCTCCTCCTACTGCTCCTGCTATTGCTACTACTCCTGCTGCTGCTACTGTGATTTCTACTCCTACTGGTACTGCTACTACTACTGCTACTGCTACTACTGCTACTTCTACTGCTACTGTTACTGCTACTGCTACTACCACTACCACTACTACTACTACTACTACTACTACTACTACTACTACTACTTCTACTACTGCTACTACTACTCCTGCTACTACTCTTGCTACTACTACTCCTGCTACTACTACTACTGCTACTACTTCTACTTCTACTAGTACTAGTACTAGTACTGCTGCTACTGCTACTACTGCTGATACTACTACTTCTCCTACTACTGCTCCTCCTACAGCTCTTGCTACTACTACTCCTGCTACTTCTACTGCTACTACGGCTACTGCTCTTGCTACTACTACTGCTCTTGCTACTACTACTGCTACTACCGCTACTACCACTACTACCACTACTACTACTACTACTACTACTACTACTACTACTACTACTACTACTACTACTACTACTACTACTGCTACTAGTGCTACTACTGCTACTACTACTGCTACTACTACTGCTACAACTGCTGCTACTACTACTACTGCTGCTGGTACTACTGCTGCTACTACTACTGCTACTGTTGCTACTACTACTGCTACTACTACAACTACAACTGCTACTACTGCTGCTCCTACTACTACTTCTACTCCTGCTACTACTACTACTACTGCTGCTACTACTACTACTACTACTGCTACTTCTACTACTACTTCTACTACTACTATTGCTACTGCTACTACTATTGCTACTACTACATCTACTGCTACTGCTACAGCTGCTACTACTACCGCTACTACTACCGCTACTACTAGTGCTACTACTACTACCGCTACTATTATTGCTACTACTACTGCTACTACTACTCCTGCTATTACTCCTGCTACTACTCCTGCTACTACTACTACTACTGCTACTCCTACTACTACTACTACTACTACTACTGCTGCTGCTGCTTATACGACTGCTACTACTACTGCTACTACTACTACTCCTATTTCTCGTGCTCCTACTACTCCTGCTACTACTCCGGCTACTGCTCCTACTACTGCTACTGCTACTGCTCCTTCTGCTACTACTTCTACTGCAACTACTACTGCTGCTGCTGCTACTGCTACTGCTCCTACTGCTACTGCTACTACTACTGCTACTTCTACTGCTGATTCTACTACTGCTACTACTACTGCTACTACTACAACAACAACTACTACTACTCCTACTTCTCGTGCTCCTACTACTCTTGCTACTACTCCGACTACTGCTCCTACTACTGCTACTGCTACTGCTCCTTCAGCTACTACTGCTACTGCTACTACTACTGCTGCTGCTGCTACTGCTACTGCTCCTACTGCTACTGCTACTACTACTGCTACTGCTACTGCTCCTTCTGCTACTACTGCTGCTGCTACTGCTACTACTAGTACTACTACTTCTACTGTTACTGCTACTTCTACTACTACTACTACAACTACAATAACTACTACTGCTGCTACTAGTACTGCTACTACTACTAGCACTACTACTACTACTACTATTGCTACAACTACTGCTACTACTACTGGTAATACTAAAGCTACTACTACTGCTGCTGTTGCTGCTACTACTGCTAGTACTACGGGTGCTACTACTACTACTACTACTACTACTACTGTGGCTACTACTGCTGCTACTACTACTGCTACCACTACTCCTGCTACTACTCTTCCTAGTACTACTCCTGCTACTACTACTACTACTGCTACTGCAACTACTACTACTGCTACTAGTATTGCTGCTACTGCTACTACTACTGCTACTACTACTGCTCCTGCTACTGCTACTACTCCTGCAACTGCTACTGCGATTTCTACTCCTACTGGTACTGCTAGTACTACTGCTACTACTACTACTACTACTACTACTACTACTACTACTTCTACTACTACTGCTACTGCTACTACTGCTACTACATCTACTACTACTGCTACTACTGCTACTTCTACTACTGCTACTACTACTGCTACTACTACTGCTACAACTGCTGCTACTACTACTACTGCTGATACTACTGTTGCTACTACTACTGCTACTGATGCTACTACTACTGCTACTACTACAGCTACAATTACTACTACTGCTGCTGCTACTACTACTACTGCTACTGCTACTGGTACTACTACTACTACTACTACTACTACTACTATTGCTACTGCTACTACTATTGCTACTACTAGTACTGCTACGTCTACTACTGCTACTACTACCGCTACTACTACTGCTACTACTGCTACTACTACTCCTGCTATTACTCCTGCTACTGCTACTACTACTACTTCTACTACTACTAATATACTACTACTACTCCTACTACTCGTTCTCCTACGACTCCAGCTACTACTCCAGCTACTGCTCCTACTACTGCTCCTCCTACTTCTACTGCTACTGCTCCTATTGCTACTACTACTGCTACTACTACTGCTCCTGCTACTGCTACTGCTCCTACTGCTACTGCTACTACTACTACCAGTACTACTATTACTACTACTACTATTGCTACTACTAGTACTGCTACTTCTACTAGTACTGCTACTACTACCGCTACTACCACTGCTACTACTACTCCTGCTATTACTCCTGCTACTACTCCTGCTGCTACTACTACTATTACTCCTCCTCCTACTACTACTACTGCTGCTTCTACTACTGCTACTACTACTGCTACTACTACAACTACTCCTACTCCTACTACTGCTACTACTACTGCTCCTACTACTCGTACTCCTACTACTCCTGCTACTGCTCCTACTACTGCTCCTCCTACTGGTACTACTACTGCTGCTACTCCTGCTACTAGTACTACTACTACTGCTACTTCTGCTACTACTACTGCTACTACTACTGCTACAACTGCTGCTACTACTACTACTACTGCTGCTACTACTTCTGCTACTAATGCTACTACTACTGCTACTACTATAGCTACAACTACTACTACTGCTTCTACTACTACTACTGCTGCTGCTACTACTACTATTGCTACTGTTACTGGTACTACTACTACTACTACTACTACTACTACTATTGCTACTGCTACTACTATTGCTACTACTACTACTACTGCTACTACTATTGCTACTACTATTGCTACTACTACTGCTACTGCTACTACTACCGCTACTACTACTGCTACTACTACTACTACTTCTACGTCTACTACTGCTACTACTACCGCTACAACAACTACTACTACTACTAGTAATACTAAAGCTACTACTACTACTGCTGCTGCTACTACTGCTAGTACTACTGGTGCTACTACTACTACTACTACTACTGCGGCTACTACTGCTGCTACTCCTACTGCTACCACTACTCCTGCTACTACTGCTACTGCTACTGCTACTGCTACTACTACTACTGCTACTAGTATTGCTGCTACTAGTACTGCTCCTACTACTGCTCCTCCTACTGCTCCTGCTATTGCTACTACTCCTGCTGCTGCTACTGTGATTTCTACTCCTACTGGTACTGCTACTACTACTGCTACTGCTACTACTGCTACTTCTACTGCTACTGTTACTGCTACTGCTACTACCACTACTACTACTACTACTACTACTACTACTACTACTTCTACTACTGCTACTACTACTCCTGCTACTACTCTTGCTACTACTACTCCTGCTACTACTACTTCTACTGCTACTACTTCTACTTCTACTAGTACTAGTACTAGTACTGCTGCTACTGCTACTACTGCTGATACTACTACTTCTCCTACTACTGCTCCTCCTACAGCTCTTGCTACTACTACTCCTGCTACTTCTACTGCTACTACTGCTACTGCTCTTGCTACTACTACTGCTCTTGCTACTACTACTGCTACTACCGCTACTACCACTACTACCACTACTACTACTACTACTACTACTACTACTACTACTACTACTACTACTACTACTACTACTACTACTACTACTGCTACTAGTGCTACTACTGCTACTACTACTGCTACTACTACTGCTACAACTGCTGCTACTACTACTACTGCTGCTGATACTACTGCTGCTACTACTACTGCTACTGTTGCTACTACTACTGCTACTACTACAACTACAACTGCTACTACTGCTGCTCCTACTACTACTTCTACTCCTGCTACTACTACTACTACTGCTGCTACTACTACTACTACTACTGCTACTTCTACTACTACTTCTACTACTACTATTGCTACTGCTACTACTATTGCTACTACTACATCTACTGCTACTGCTACAGCTGCTACTACTACCGCTACTACTACAGCTACTACTAGTGCTACTACTACTACCGCTACTATTATTGCTACTACTACTGCTACTACTACTCCTGCTATTACTCCTGCTACTACTCCTGCTACTACTACTACTACTACTGCTACTCCTACTACTACTACTACTACTACTACTACTACTACTGCTGCTGCTGCTTATACGACTGCTACTACTACTGCTACTACTACTACTCCTACTTCTCGTGCTCCTACTACTCCTGCTACTACTCCGGCTACTGCTCCTACTACTGCTACTGCTACTGCTCCTTCTGCTACTACTTCTACTGCTACTACTACTGCTGCTGCTGCTACTGCTACTGCTCCTACTGCTACTGCTACTACTACTGCTACTTCTACTGCTGATTCTACTACTGCTACTACTACAACAACAACTACTACTACTCCTACTTCTCGTGCTCCTACTACTCTTGCTACTACTCCGGCTACTGCTCCTACTACTGCTACTGCTACTGCTCCTTCAGCTACTACTGCTACTGCTACTACTACTGCTGCTGCTGCTACTGCTACTGCTCCTACTGCTACTGCTACTACTACTGCTACTGCTACTGCTCCTTCTGCTACTACTGCTGCTGCTACTGCTACTACTAGTACTACTACTTCTACTACTTCTACTGTTACTGCTACTTCTACTACTACTACTACAACTACAATAACTACTACTGCTGCTACTAGTACTGCTACTACTACTAGCACTACTACTACTACTATTGCTACAACTACTGCTACTACTACTGGTAATACTAAAGCTACTACTACTGCTGCTGTTGCTGCTACTACTGCTAGTACTACGGGTGCTACTACTACTACTACTATGGCTACTACTGCTGCTACTACTACTGCTACCACTACTCCTGCTACTACTCTTCCTAGTACTACTCCTGCTACTACTACTACAACTGCTACTGCAACTACTACTACTGCTACTAGTATTGCTGCTACTGCTACTACTACTGCTACTACTACTGCTCCTGCTACTGCTACTACTCCTGCAACTGCTACTGCGATTTCTACTCCTACTGGTACTGCTAGTACTACTGCTACTACTACTACTACTACTACTACTACTTCTACTACTTCTACTACTACTGCTACTGCTACTACTGCTACTACATTTACTACTACTGCTACTACTGCTACTTCTACTACTGCTACTACTACTGCTACTACTACTGCTACAACTGCTGCTACTACTACTACTGCTGATACTACTGTTGCTACTACTACTGCTACTGATGCTACTACTACTGCTACTACTACAGCTACAATTACTACTACTGCTGCTGCTACTACTACTACTGCTACTGCTACTGGTACTACTACTACTACTACTACTATTGCTACTGCTACTACTATTGCTACTACTAGTACTGCTACGTCTACTACTGCTACTACTACCGCTACTACTACTGCTACTACTGCTACTACTACTCCTGCTATTACTCCTGCTACTGCTACTACTACTACTACTGCTACTACTACTAATATACTACTACTACTCCTACTACTCGTTCTCCTACGACTCCAGCTACTACTCCAGCTACTGCTCCTACTACTGCTCCTCCTACTGCTACTGCTACTGCTCCTATTGCTACTACTACTGCTACTACTACTGCTCCTGCTACTGCTACTGCTCCTACTGCTACTGCTACTACTACTACCAGTACTACTATTACTACTACTACTATTGCTACTACTAGTACTGCTACTTCTACTAGTAATGCTACTACTACTACTACTCCTACTACTACTACTACTACTATTGTAGCTACTGCTACTGCTACTTCTACTTCTCCTACTGCTACTGCTACTACTGTTAATGCTACTGCTAGTACTGCTACTTCTACTGCTACTACTACTACTACTGCTACTGCTACTACTGCTAATCCTAGTTCTACTACCACTACTGATACTACTGCTCCTATTGCTACTGCCACTGGTCCTACTACTACTGCTGCTGCTTCTGCTACTGCTACTACTTCTACTACTACTGTTACTCTGCTACTACTACTACTACTACTGCTACTACTACTACTACTACTACTACTGCTACTGCTACTTCTACTACTACTGCTGCTACTTCTACTGCTACTGCTGCTACTTTTACTGCTACTCCTACTGCTACTGCTACTCCTACTACCGCTCCCGCTACTGCTACTACTACTGTTGCTACTACCACCACTACTACTAGTACTGCTGCTTCTAGTACTGCTACTACTACTGCTACTACTACTACTCCTACTACTCGTGCTCCTACTACTCCTGCTACTACTCCTGCTACTGCTCCTACTACTGCTCCTCCTACTGCTACTACTGCTAATCCTGCTACTACTACTACTAGTAGTACTACTACTAGTACTACTACTTCTACTACTAATACTACTACTGCTACTACTGTTACTACTACTGCTACTACTACTGCTACCACTACTCCTGCTACTACTCTTCCTAGTACTACTCCTGCTACTACTACTGCTACTACTACTGCTACTAGTATTGCTGCTACTGCTACTACTACTGCTACTATTCCTACTCCTACTACTGCTCCTCCTACTGCTCCTGCTACTTCTACTACTACTACTGCTACTACTACTACTGCTACTACTACTACTGCTACTACTACTACTGCTGCTGCTACTACTGCTAGTACTACTGGTGCTACTACTACTACTACTACTGCGGCTACTACTGCTGCTACTCCTACTGCTACCACTACTCCTGCTACTACTGCTACTGCTACTACTACTGCTACTACTACTACTGCTACTAGTATTGCTGCTACTAGTACTGCTCCTACTACTGCTCCTCCTACTGCTCCTGCTATTGCTACTACTCCTGCTACTGCTACTGTGATTTCTACTCCTACTGGTACTGCTACTACTACTGCTACTGCTACTACTGCTACTGCTACTGTTACTGCTACTGCTACTACCACTACTACTACTACTACTACTACTACTACTACTACTACTACTACTACTACTACTACTACTACTACTTCTACTACTGCTACTACTACTCCTGCTACTACTCTTGCTACTACTACTCCTGCTACTACTACTTCTACTGCTACTACTTCTACTTCTACTAGTACTAGTACTAGTACTGCTGCTACTGCTACTACTGCTGATACTACTACTTCTCCTACTACTGCTCCTCCTACAGCTCTTGCTACTACAACTCCTGCTACTTCTACTGCTACTGCTCTTGCTACTACTACTGCTCTTGCTACTACTACTGCTACTACCGTTACTACCACTACTCCCACTACTACTACTACTACTACTACTACTACTACTACTACTACTACTACTACTACTACTGCTACTAGTGCTACTACTGCTACTACTACTGCTACTACTACTGCTACAACTGCTGCTACTACTACTACTGCTGCCGATACTACTGCTGCTACTACTACTGCTACTGTTGCTACTACTACTGCTACTACTACAACTACAACTGCTACTACTGCTGCTCCTACTACTACTTCTACTCCTGCTACTACTACTACTACTGCTGCTTCTACTACTACTACTGCTACTTCTACTACTACTTCTACTACTACTATTGCTACTGCTACTACTATTGCTACTACTACATCTACTGCTACTGCTACAGCTGCTACTACTACCGCTACTACTACTGCTACTACTAGTGCTACTACTACTACCGCTACTATTATTGCTACTACTACTGCTACTACTACTCCTGCTATTACTCCTGCTACTACTCCTGCTACTACTACTACTGCTACTCCTACTACTACTACTACTACTACTACTACTACTGCTGCTGCTGCTTCTACGACTGCTACTACTACTGCTACTACTACTACTCCTACTTCTCGTGCTCCTACTACTCTTGCTACTACTCCGGCTACTGCTCCTACTACTGCTACTGCTCCTTCTGCTACTACTTCTACTGCTACTACTACTGTTGCTACTGCTACTGCTACTGCTCCTACTGCTACTGCTACTACTACTGCTACTTCTACTGCTGATTCTACTACTGCTACTACTACTGCTACTACTACAACAACAACTACTACTACTCCTACTTCTCGTGCTCCTACTACTCTTGCTACTACTCCGGCTACTGCTCCTACTACTGCTACTGCTACTGCTCCTTCAGCTACTACTGCTACTGCTACTACTACTACTGCTGCTGCTGCTACTGCTACTGCTCCTACTGCTACTGCTACTACTACTGCTACTGCTACTGCTCCTTCTGCTACTACTGCTGCTGCTACTGCTACTGCTACTACTAGTACTACTACTTCTACTACTTCTACTGTTACTGCTACTTCTACTACTACTACTACAACTACAATAACTACTACTGCTGCTACTAGTACTGCTACTACTACTAGCACTACTACTACTACTACTATTGCTACAACTACTGCTACTACTTCTGGTAATACTAAAGCTACTACTACTGCTGCTGTTGCTGCTACTACTGCTAGTACTACGGGTGCTACTACTACTACTACTACTGTGGCTACTACTGCTGCTACTACTACTGCTACCACTACTCCTGCTACTACTCTTCCTAGTACTACTCCTGCTACTACTACTACTACTACTGCTACTGCAACTACTACTACTACTGCTACTAGTATTGCTGCTACTGCTACTACTACTGCTACTACTACTGCTCCTGCTACTGCTACTACTCCTGCAACTGCTACTGCGATTTCTACTCCTACTGGTACTGCTAGTACTGCTACTACTACTACTACTACTACTACTACTACTAGTACTACTACTTCTACTACTACTGCTACTGCTACTACTGCTACTACATCTACTACTACTGCTACTACTGCTACTTCTACTACTGCTACTACTACTGCTACTACTACTGCTACAACTGCTGCTACTACTACTACTGCTGATACTACTGCTGCTACTACTACTGCTACTGATGCTACTACTACTGCTACTACTACAGCTACAACTACTACTACTGCTGCTGCTACTACTACTACTGCTACTGGTACTGGTACTACTACTACTACTACTACTACTATTGCTACTGCTACTACTATTGCTACTACTAGTACTGCTACGTCTACTACTGCTACTACTACCGCTACTACTACTGCTACTACTACTACTACTCCTGCTATTACTCCTGCTGCTGCTACTACTACTACTGCTACTACTACTAATATACTACTACTACTCCTACTACTCGTTCTCCTACGACTCCAGCTACTACTCCAGCTACTGCTCCTACTACTGCTCCTCCTACTGCTACTACTACTGCTCCTACTGCTACTACTACTGCTACTACTACTGCTCCTGCTACTGCTACTGCTCCTACTGCTACTACTACTACCAGTACTACTATTACTACTACTACTATTGCTACTACTAGTACTGCTACTTCTACTAGTACTGCTACTACTACTACTCCTACTACTACTACTACTATTGTAGCTACTGCTACTGCTACTTCTACTTCTCCTACTACTACTGCTACTACTGTTAATGCTACTGCTAGTACTGCTACTTCTACTGCTACTACTACTGCTACTACTGCTAATCCTAGTTCTAGTACCACTACTGATACTACTGCTCCTATTGCTACTGCCACTGGTCCTACTACTACTGCTGCTGCTTCTGCTACTGCTACTACTTCTACTGCTACTGTTACTCTGCTACTACTACTACTACTGCTACTACTACTACTACTACTACTACTACTGCTACTGCTACTTCTACTACTACTGCTGCTACTTCTACTGCTACTGCTGCTACTTTTACTGCTACTCCTACTGCTACTGCTACTCCTACTACCGCTCCCGCTACTGCTACTACTACTGTTGCTACTACCACCACTACTACTAGTACTGCTGCTTCTAGTACTGCTACTACTACTGCTACTACTACTACTCCTACTACTCGTGCTCCTACTACTCCTGCTACTACTCCTGCTACTGCTCCTACTACTGCTCCTCCTACTGCTACTACTGCTAATCCTCCTACTACTACTACTAGTAGTACTACTACTAGTACTACTAATTCTACTACTAATACTACTACTGCTACTACTGTTACTACTGCTGCTACTACTACTGCTACCACTACTCCTGCTACTACTTTTCCTAGTACTACTCCTGCTACTACTACTGCTACTACTACTGCTACTAGTATTGCTGCTACTGCTACTACTACTGCTACTATTCCTACTCCTACTACTGCTCCTCCTACTGCTCCTGCTACTGCTACTACTCCTGCTACCACTACTGCGATTTCTACTCCTACTGGTATTGCTAGTACTGCTGCTACTACTACTACTACTACTTCTACTACTACTACTACTACTACTGCTACTACAGCTACAACAACTACTACTGCTGCTACTACTACTACTGGTACTACTGCTGCTACTACTACTACTACTACTACTACTACTACTGCTCCTCCTACTGCTCCTGCTACTGCTACTACTCCTGCTACTGCTACTTCTACTTCTACTGCTACTACTACTGCTACTACCGCTACTGCTACTACCGCTACTGCTACTACTGCTACTGCTACTATGACTACTACTACTACTACTACTTCTACTACTGCTACTACTACTGCTACTACTACTACTATAACTGCTGCTACTACCATTACTACTGCTGCTGCTACTACTACTGCTACTACTATTGCTACTACTACAGCTAGAACTGCTGCTACTACTACTACCACTACTCCTGCTACTACTGCTACTGCTACTACTACTGCTACTACTACTACTGCTACTAGTATTGCTGCTACTAGTACTGCTCCTACTACTGCTCCTCCTACTGCTCCTGCTATTGCTACTACTCCTGCTACTGCTACTGTGATTTCTACTCCTACTGGTACTGCTACTACTACTGCTACTGCTACTACTGCTACTGCTACTGTTACTGCTACTGCTACTACCACTACTACTACTACTACTACTACTACTACTACTACTACTACTACTACTACTACTACTTCTACTACTGCTACTACTACTCCTGCTACTACTCTTGCTACTACTACTCCTGCTACTACTACTTCTACTGCTACTACTTCTACTTCTACTAGTACTAGTACTAGTACTGCTGCTACTGCTACTACTGCTGATACTACTACTTCTCCTACTACTGCTCCTCCTACAGCTCTTGCTACTACAACTCCTGCTACTTCTACTGCTACTGCTCTTGCTACTACTACTGCTCTTGCTACTACTACTGCTACTACCGTTACTACCACTACTCCCACTACTACTACTACTACTACTACTACTACTACTACTACTACTACTACTACTACTACTACTACTACTACTACTGCTACTAGTGCTACTACTGCTACTACTACTGCTACTACTACTGCTACAACTGCTGCTACTACTACTACTGCTGCCGATACTACTGCTGCTACTACTACTGCTACTGTTGCTACTACTACTGCTACTACTACAACTACAACTGCTACTACTGCTGCTCCTACTACTTCTACTCCTGCTACTACTACTACTACTGCTGCTTCTACTACTACTACTGCTACTTCTACTACTACTTCTACTACTACTATTGCTACTGCTACTACTATTGCTACTACTACATCTACTGCTACTGCTACAGCTGCTACTACTACCGCTACTACTACTGCTACTACTAGTGCTACTACTACTACCGCTACTATTATTGCTACTACTACTGCTACTACTACTCCTGCTATTACTCCTGCTACTACTCCTGCTACTACTACTACTGCTACTCCTACTACTACTACTACTACTACTACTACTACTACTGCTGCTGCTGCTTCTACGACTGCTACTACTACTGCTACTACTACTACTCCTACTTCTCGTGCTCCTACTACTCTTGCTACTACTCCGGCTACTGCTCCTACTACTGCTACTGCTCCTTCTGCTACTACTTCTACTGCTACTACTACTGTTGCTACTGCTACTGCTACTGCTCCTACTGCTACTGCTACTACTACTGCTACTTCTACTGCTGATTCTACTACTGCTACTACTACTGCTACTACTACAACAACAACTACTACTACTCCTACTTCTCGTGCTCCTACTACTCTTGCTACTACTCCGGCTACTGCTCCTACTACTGCTACTGCTACTGCTCCTTCAGCTACTACTGCTACTGCTACTACTACTACTGCTGCTGCTGCTACTGCTACTGCTCCTACTGCTACTGCTACTACTACTGCTACTGCTACTGCTCCTTCTGCTACTACTGCTGCTGCTACTGCTACTGCTACTACTAGTACTACTACTTCTACTACTTCTACTGTTACTGCTACTTCTACTACTACTACTACAACTACAATAACTACTACTGCTGCTACTAGTACTGCTACTACTACTAGCACTACTACTACTACTACTATTGCTACAACTACTGCTACTACTTCTGGTAATACTAAAGCTACTACTACTGCTGCTGTTGCTGCTACTACTGCTAGTACTACGGGTGCTACTACTACTACTACTACTGTGGCTACTACTGCTGCTACTACTACTGCTACCACTACTCCTGCTACTACTCTTCCTAGTACTACTCCTGCTACTACTACTACTACTACTGCTACTGCAACTACTACTACTACTGCTACTAGTATTGCTGCTACTGCTACTACTACTGCTACTACTACTGCTCCTGCTACTGCTACTACTCCTGCAACTGCTACTGCGATTTCTACTCCTACTGGTACTGCTAGTACTGCTACTACTACTACTACTACTACTACTACTACTACTAGTACTACTACTTCTACTACTACTGCTACTGCTACTACTGCTACTACATCTACTACTACTGCTACTACTGCTACTTCTACTACTGCTACTACTACTGCTACTACTACTGCTACAACTGCTGCTACTACTACTACTGCTGATACTACTGCTGCTACTACTACTGCTACTGATGCTACTACTACTGCTACTACTACAGCTACAACTACTACTACTGCTGCTGCTACTACTACTACTGCTACTGGTACTGGTACTACTACTACTACTACTACTACTATTGCTACTGCTACTACTATTGCTACTACTAGTACTGCTACGTCTACTACTGCTACTACTACCGCTACTACTACTGCTACTACTACTACTACTCCTGCTATTACTCCTGCTGCTGCTACTACTACTACTGCTACTACTACTAATATACTACTACTACTCCTACTACTCGTTCTCCTACGACTCCAGCTACTACTCCAGCTACTGCTCCTACTACTGCTCCTCCTACTGCTACTACTACTGCTCCTACTGCTACTACTACTGCTACTACTACTGCTCCTGCTACTGCTACTGCTCCTACTGCTACTACTACTACCAGTACTACTATTACTACTACTACTATTGCTACTACTAGTACTGCTACTTCTACTAGTACTGCTACTACTACTACTCCTACTACTACTACTACTATTGTAGCTACTGCTACTGCTACTTCTACTTCTCCTACTACTACTGCTACTACTGTTAATGCTACTGCTAGTACTGCTACTTCTACTGCTACTACTACTGCTACTACTGCTAATCCTAGTTCTAGTACCACTACTGATACTACTGCTCCTATTGCTACTGCCACTGGTCCTACTACTACTGCTGCTGCTTCTGCTACTGCTACTACTTCTACTGCTACTGTTACTCTGCTACTACTACTACTACTGCTACTACTACTACTACTACTACTACTGCTACTGCTACTTCTACTACTACTGCTGCTACTTCTACTGCTACTGCTGCTACTTTTACTGCTACTCCTACTGCTACTGCTACTCCTACTACCGCTCCCGCTACTGCTACTACTACTGTTGCTACTACCACCACTACTACTAGTACTGCTGCTTCTAGTACTGCTACTACTACTGCTACTACTACTACTCCTACTACTCGTGCT
>OV702291.1:368149323-368156823 GCA_916181665.1 Avena sativa | reverse complement strand
ACTACTGCTTCTACTACTGCTACTACTACTGCTACTACTACAACTACTGCTACTACTACTACTGCTACTACTACTTCTCCTATTACTCGTGCTCCTACTAGTCCTGCTACTACTCCTGCTACTGCTCCTACTACTGCTCCTCCTACTGCTACTACTGCTAATCCTGCTACTACTACTACTACTACTACTAGTACTACTACTTCTACTACTAATACTACTACTGCTACTACTGCTACTACTAATACTACTTCTACTACTACTGCTAGTACTACAGCTACAACTACTACTACTTCTGCTACTACTACTACTGCTGCTACTACTACTACTACTACTACTACTACTGCTGTTGCTACTACCACCACTACTACTACTGATGCTGCTTGTACTACTGCTTCTACTACTGCTACTACTACTGCTACTACTACAACTACTACTACTACTAGTACTACTACTACTACTACTCATACTACTCCTGCTACTACTAATGCTACTGCTCCTACTACTGCTCCTCCTACTGCTACTCCTGCTACTACTGCTACTACTACTAGTACTACAACTACTACTAGTACTACTACTAGATCTACTACTTCTACTACTAATACTACAACTGCTACTACTGGTACTACTAATACTACTGCTACTACTACAGCTACAACAACAACTACTGCTGCTACTACTTCTCCTACTACTACTATTGCTACTACTACTGCTACTACTACTACTGGTAATACTAAAGCTACTACTACTACTGCTACTGCTGCTAGTCCTACTGCTAGTACTACTAGTGCTACTACTACTAATGGGGCTACTACTGCTGCTGCTACTACTGCTACCAGTACTCCTGCTACTACTCTTGCTACTACTACTCCTGCTACTACTGCTACTGCTACTACTACTGCTACTAGTATTGCTGCTACTGCTACTACGGCTACTACTACTGCTCCTTCTACTGCTCCTCCTACTGCTCCTACTACTGCTGCTGCGTCTTGTAGTCCTACTGTTACTGCTACTGCTATTGCTACTGTTACTGCTACTACCACTACTACCAGTACTAATTCTACTACTGCTACTACTGCTACTACTACTGCTACTACTACTGCTACAACTGCCGCTACTACTATTGCTGCTGATACTACTGCTGCTACTACTACTGTTACTGCTGCTACTACTACAGCTACAACTGCTACTACTGCTGTTACCACTACTACTGCTACTGCTACTACTGCTACTACTACTGCTACTACTGCTACTGCTACTACTGCTACTGCTACTGCTACTACTATTGCTACTACTACTACTGCTACTTCTACTACTACCGCTACTACTACTGCTACTAATACTGCTACTACTACTCCTGCTATTACTCCTGCTACTACTCCTGCTACTACTACTACTACTACTACTACTACTACTACTACTACTACTACTGCTGCTGCTTCTTCTACTGCTACTACTACTGCTACTACTACAACTACTGCTACTACTACTACTCCTACTACTCATGCTTCTACTACTCCTGCTACTACTCCTGCTACTGCTCCACCTACTACTCCTCCTACTGCTACTGCTACTGCTCCAACTGCTACTACTGCTACTGCTACTACTACTACTACTAGTACTACTACTTCTACTACTAATACTACTACTGCTACTACTGCTACTACTAATACTACTTCTACTACTACTGCTAGTACTACAGCTACAACTACTACTACTTCTGCTACTACTACTACTGCTGCTACTACTACTACTACTACTACTACTACTACTACTACTACTACTACTACTACTGCTGCTGTTGCTACTACCACCACTACTACTACTGATGCTGCTTGTACTACTGCTTCTACTACTGCTACTACTACTGCTACTACTACAACTACTACTACTACTACTACTACTACTACTACTACTACTACTACTACTCATACTACTCCTGCTACTACTAATGCTACTGCTCCTACTACTGCTCCTCCTACTGCTACTCCTGCTACTACTGCTACTACTACTAGTACTACAACTACTACTAGTACTACTACTAGATCTACTACTTCTACTACTAATACTACTACTGCTACTACTGGTACTACTAATACTACTGCTACTACTACAGCTACAACAACAACTACTGCTGCTACTACTTCTGCTACTACTACTATTGCTACTACTACTGCTACTACTACTACTGGTAATACTAAAGCTACTACTACTACTGCTACTGCTGCTAGTCCTACTGCTAGTACTACTAGTGCTACTACTACTACTAATGGGGCTACTACTGCTGCTGCTACTACTGCTACCAGTACTCCTGCTACTACTCTTGCTACTACTACTCCTGCTACTACTGCTACTGCTACTACTACTGCTACTAGTATTGCTGCTACTGCTACTACTGCTACTACTACTGCTCCTTCTACTGCTCCTCCTACTGCTCCTACTACTGCTGCTGCGTCTTGTAGTCCTACAGTTACTGCTACTGCTATTGCTACTGTTACTGCTACTACCACTACTACCAGTACTAATTCTACTACTGCTACTACTGCTACTACTACTGCTACTACTACTGCTACAACTGCCGCTACTACTATTGCTGCTGATACTACTGCTGCTACTACTACTGTTACTGCTGCTACTACTACAGCTACAACTGCTACTACTGCTGTTACCACTACTACTGCTACTGCTACTACTGCTACTACTACTGCTACTACTGCTACTGCTACTACTGCTACTGCTACTGCTACTACTATTGCTACTACTACTATTGCTACTGCTACTACTATTGCTACTACTACTACTACTGCTACTTCTACTACTACCGCTACTACTACTGCTACTACTACTGCTACTACTACTCCTGCTATTACTCCTGCTACTACTCCTGCTACTACTACTACTACTACTGCTGCTGCTTCTTCTACTGCTACTACTACTGCTACTACTACAACTACTGCTACTACTACTACTCCTACTACTCATGCTTCTACTACTCCTGCTACTACTCCTGCTACTGCTCCACCTACTACTCCTCCTACTGCTACTGCTACTGCTCCAACTGCTACTACTGCTACTGCTACTACTACTGCTGCTGCTGCTACTACTACTGCTCCTACTGCTACTGCTCCTACTGCTACTGCTACTACTACAACTACTACTAGTACTGCTACTGCTACTTGTACTAGTACTGCTACTACTACCTCTCCTACTACTACTACTATTGCAGCTACTGCTAATGCTCCTACTGCTACTACTACTACTGCTACGGCTCCTACTCCTACTGCTACTACTGCTAATACTACTGCTAGTACTTCTACTGCTACTGCTACTACTACTACTTCTACTGCTAATCCTAGTTCTACTGCTACTTCTACTACTACTACTGCTGCTACTACTACTACTACTACTACTACTACTACTGCTACTACTACTACTACTACTACTACTACTACTACTACTGCTACTACTACTACTACTACTACCGCTACTACTACTGCTACTACTACTGCTACTGCTACTACCACCACTACTACTACTGATGCTGCTTCTACTACTGCTACTACTACTGCTACTACTACAACTACTACTACTACTACTACTACTACTCATACTACTCCTGCTACTACTAATGCTACTGCTCCTACTACTGCTCCTCCTACTGCTACTCCTGCTACTACTGCTACTACTACTAGTACTACAACTACTACTAGTACTACTACTAGATCTACTACTTCTACTACTAATACTACTACTGCTACTACTGGTACTACTAATACTACTGCTACTACTACAGCTACAACAACAACTACTGCTGCTACTACTTCTGCTACTACTACTATTGCTACTACTACTGCTACTACTACTACTGGTAATACTAAAGCTACTACTACTACTGCTACTGCTGCTAGTCCTACTGCTAGTACTACTAGTGCTACTACTACTACTAATGGGGCTACTACTGCTGCTGCTACTACTGCTACCAGTACTCCTGCTACTACTCTTGCTACTACTACTCCTGCTACTACTGCTACTGCTACTACTACTGCTACTAGTATTGCTGCTACTGCTACTACTGCTACTACTACTGCTCCTTCTACTGCTCCTCCTACTGCTCCTACTACTGCTGCTGCGTCTTGTAGTCCTACAGTTACTGCTACTGCTATTGCTACTGTTACTGCTACTACCACTACTACCAGTACTAATTCTACTACTGCTACTACTGCTACTACTACTGCTACAACTGCCGCTACTACTATTGCTGCTGATACTACTGCTGCTACTACTACTGTTACTGCTGCTACTACTACAGCTACAACTGCTACTACTGCTGTTACCACTACTACTGGTACTGCTACTACTGCTACTACTACTGCTACTACTGCTACTGCTACTACTGCTACTGCTACTGCTACTACTATTGCTACTACTACTAGTGCTACTGCTACTACTATTGCTACTACTACTACTACTGCTACTTCTACTACTACCGCTACTACTACTGCTACTACTACTGCTACTACTACTCCTGCTATTACTCCTGCTACTACTCCTGCTACTACTACTACTACTACTACTACTACTACTACTACTACTGCTGCTGCTGCTGCTTCTTCTACTGCTACTACTACTGCTACTACTACAACTACTGCTACTACTACTACTCCTACTACTCATGCTTCTACTACTCCTGCTACTACTCCTGCTACTGCTCCACCTACTACTCCTCCTACTGCTACTGCTACTGCTCCAACTGCTACTACTGCTACTGCTACTACTACTGCTGCTGCTGCTACTACTACTGCTCCTACTGCTACTGCTCCTACTGCTACTGCTACTACTACAACTACTACTAGTACTGCTACTGCTACTTGTACTAGTACTGCTACTACTACCTCTCCTACTACTACTACTATTACAGCTACTGCTAATGCTCCTACTGCTACTACTACTACTGCTACGGCTCCTACTCCTACTGCTACTACTGCTAATACTACTGCTAGTACTTCTACTGCTACTGCTACTACTACTACTTCTACTGCTAATCCTAGTTCTACTGCTACTACTGATACTACTGCTCCTATTACTACTGCTACTGGTCCTACTACTACTGCTTCCGCTTCTGCTACTACTACTCTGCTACTACTACTACTACTACTACTACTACTACTACTACTACTACTACTACTACTGCTACTACTACTGCTAGTACTGCTACTGCTACTGCTACTTCAAATACTACTGCTGCTACTTCTACTGCTACTGCTGCTACTTTTAGTGCTACTACTACTGTTACTGCTACTCCTACTACCGCTACTGCTACTGCTACTCTACTAATACTGCTACTACTACTGTTGCTACTACCACCACTACTACTACTGTTGCTTCTACTCCTGCTTCTACTACTGCTACTACTACTGCTACTACTACTACTACTGCTACTACTACTACTACTCCTACTACTCGTGCTCCTACTAGTCCTGCTACTACTCCTGCTACTGCTCCTACTACTTCTCCTCCTACTGCTACTACTGCTAATCCTGTTACTACTACTACTACTACTACTACTACTACTAGTACTACTACTTCTACTACTAATACTACTACTGCTACTACTGCTACTACTAATAATACTTCTACTACTACTGCTACTACTACAGCTACAACTACTACTACTTCTGCTACTACTACTACTGCTGCTACTACTACTGCTACTACTACTACTGTTGCTACTACCACCACTACTACTGCTGCTGCTTCTACTACTGCTACTACTACAACTATTGCTACTACTACTACTCCTACTACTACTCCTACTGCTCATGCTCCTACTACTCCTGCTACTACTCATGCTACTGCTCCTACTACTGCTCCTCCTACTGCTACTCCCGCTACTACTGCTACTACTACTAGTACTACAACTACTACTAGTACTACTACTAGTACTACTACTTCTACTACTAATACTACTACTGGTACTACTGGTACTACTAATACTACTGCTACTACTACTGCTACTACTACAGCTCAACAACTACTACTGATGCTACTACTACTACTGCTGCTACTACTTCTCCTACTACTACTACTACTATTGCTACTACTACTGCTACTACTACTGGTAATACTAAAGCTACTACTACTACTGCTGCTGCTACTCCTACTGCTAGTACTACTTGTGCTACTACTACTACTAATGCGACTACTACTGCTGCTACTACTACTGCTACAAGTACTCCTGCTACTACTCTTGCTACTACTACTCCTGCTACTACTACTGCTACTGCTACTGCTACTACTACTGCTACTAGTATTGCTGCTACTGCTACTACTGCTACTACTATTGCTCCTGCAACTGCTCCTCCTACTGCTCCTGCTACTGCTACTGCGACTTCTACTCCTACTGGTACTGCTACTGCTACTACTGCTACTGCTACTTCTATTGCTACTACCACTACTACTACTACTACTACTACTACTACTACTTCTACTACTGCTACTACTGCTACTACTGCTACTACTACTGATACAACTGCTGCTACTACTACTGCTGATACTACTGCTGCTACTACTACTGCTACTGCTGCTACTACTACTGCTACTACTACAGCTACAACTGCTACTACTGCTGTTCCTACTACTACTGCTACTGCTACTACTGCTACTGTTACTACTGCTACTGCTACTACTGCTACTGCTACTGCTACTACTACTGCTACTACTACTGTTGCTACTGCTACTACTATTGCTACTACTACTACTACTACTACTACTACTACTACTACTACTACCGCTACTACTACTTCTACTACTACTGCTACTATTACTCCTGCTACTACTCCTGCTACTACTACTACTGCTACTCCTACTACTACAACTACTACTGCTACTACTACCGCTACTACTACTGCTACTACTACTCCCGCTATTACTCCTGCTACTCCTACTACTACTGCTACTACTACTACTACTACTACTACTACTACTGCTTCTACTACTGCTACTACTGGTGCTACTACTACAACTACTACTACTATGCTACTACTACTACACCTACTACTCGTGCTCCTACTACTCCAGCTACTACTCCTACTACTGCTCATACTACTGCTCCTCCTACTGCTAGTGCTACTGCTCCTACTTCTACTACTACTACTGCTACTACTACTGCTACTGCTCCTACTTCTACTGCTCCTACTTCTACTACTACTAATGCTACTACTAGTACAGCTACTGCTACTTCTACTAGTACTGCTACTCCTACTACTCCTACTACTACTACTACTATTGTAGCTACTTCTACTGCTACTACTGCTACTTCTACTGCGCCTACTGCTACTGCTACTACTGCTAATGGTACTGCTAGTACTGCTACTGCTACTTCTACTTCTACTACTACTACTACTACTACTGCTACTGCTACTACTACTACTGCTAATCCTAGTTCTACTGCTACTACTAATACTACTGCTCCTATTGCTACTGCCACTGGTCCTACTACTACTG
>OV702291.1:368059323-368081823 GCA_916181665.1 Avena sativa | reverse complement strand
CTGCTACTACTGCTACTGCTACTACTGCTACTGCTATTGCTACTGTTACTGCTACTACCACTACTACTACTAGTACTTCTACTACTGCTACTACTGCTACTACTACTGCTACTACCACTGATACAACTGCTGCTACTACTACTACTGCTGATACTACTGCTGTTACTACTACTGCTACTGCTGCTACTACTACTGCTACTACTACAGCTACAACTGCTACTACTACTGTTACTACTACTACTGCTACTGCTACTACTGCTACTGCTACTACTGCTACTGCTACTGCTACTGCTACTACTACTACTGCTACTACTACTACGACCGCTACTACTACTACTATTGCTACTACTACTACTACTACTGCTACTACTACTACGACCGCTACTACTACTTCTACTACTACTGCTACTACTACTCCTGCTATTACTCCTGCTACTACTCCTACTACTACTACTACTACTGCTACTCCTACTACTACTACTACTACTACTACTACTACTACTGCTGCTTCAACTACTACTACTACTACTACTGCTGCTGCTTCAACTACTGCTACTACTACTACTACTCCTACTACTCGTGCTACTACTACTCCTGCTACTACTCCTGCTACTGCTACTGCTACTGCTACTACTACTGCTGCTGCTGCTACTGCTACTGCTCCTATTGCTACTGCTACTACTATTACTACTACTACTACTACTCCTACTCCTACTACTCGTGCTCCTACTACTCCTACTACTACTCATGCTACTGCTCCTACCACTGCTCCTCCTACTGCTACTCCTGCTACTACTACTACTACTACTACTACTACTACTACTACTACTACTACTACTACTACTAGTAGTACTACAACTACTACAAGTACTACTACTAGTACTACTACTTCTACTACTAATACTACTACTGCTACTACAGGTACTACTAATACTACTGCTACTACTACTGCTACTACTACAGCTACAACAACAACTACTGCTGCTACTACTACTACTGCTGCTACTACTTCTCCTCCTCCTACTACTACTACTATTGCTACTACTACTGCTACTACTACTACTGGTAATACTAAAGCTACTACTACTGCTGCTACTCCTACTGCTAGTACTACTGGTGCTACTACTACTAATGCGACTACTACTGCTGCTACTACTACTGCTACAAGTACTCCTGCTACTACTCTTGCTACTACTACTCCTGCTACTACTACTGCTACTTCTACTGCTACTACTACTACTGCTATTAGTATTGCTGCTACTGCTACTACTGCTACTACTATTGCTCCTGCTACTGCTCCTCCTACTGCTCCTGCTACTGCTACTGCGACTTCTACTCCTACTGGTACTGCTACTGCTACTACTACTACTACTGCTACTGCTACTGCTATTGCTACTGTTACTGCTACTACCACTACTACTACTACTTCTACTACTGCTACTACTGCTACTACTACTGCTACTACTACTGATACAACTGCTGCTACTACTACTACTGCTGATACTACTGCTGCTACTACTACTGCTACTGCTGCTACTACTACTGCTACTACTACAGCTGCAACTGCTACTACTGTTGTTACTACTACTACTGCTACTACTGCTACTGCTACTGCTACTACTGCTACTGCTACTACTGCTACTACTACTATTGCTACTACTACTACTATTGCTACTACTACTGCTACTACTACTACTACCGCTACTACTACTTCTACTACTACTGCTACTACTACTCCTGCTATTACTCCTGCTACTACTCCTGCTGCTACTACTACTGCTACTCCTACTCCTACTACTACTACTGCTGCTTCAACTACTGCTACTACTACAACTACTGCTACTACTACTACTACTACTCCTACTACTCGTGCTACTACTACTCCTGCTACTACTCCTGCTACTGCTCCTCCTACTACTACTGCTACTGCTCCAACTGCTACTACTGCTACTGCTACTACTACTGCTGCTGCTGCTACTGCTACTGCTCCTATTGCTACTGCTACTACTACTACTACTACTACTACTACAACTACTACTACTAATGCTACTACTAGTACTGCTACTGCTACTTGTACTAGTACTGCTACTACTACCACTCCTACTACTACTACTATTACTACTACTACTATTGCAGCTACTGCTACTGCTACTACTGCTACTGCTACTGCTCCTACTACTACTGCTACTACTGCTCATACTGCTGCTAGTACTGCTACTGCTACTGCTACTACTACTACTACTGCTACTGCTACTGCTACTACGGCTAATCCTAGTTCTACTGCTACTACTGATACTACTGCTCCTATTGCTACTGCTACTGGTCCTACTACTACTGCTGCTGCTTCTGCTACAGCTACTACTGCTACTATGCTACTACTACTACTACTGGTACTACTACTACTACTACTACTACTACTACTACTACTACTACTACTGCTACTGCTACTTCTACTACTACTGCTGCTACTTCTACTGCTACTGCTGCTACTTTTACTACTACTACTACTACAACTACTACTACTAATGCTACTACTAGTACTGCTACTGCTACTTGTACTAGTACTGCTACTACTACCACTCCTACTACTACTACTATTACCACTACTACTATTGCAGCTACTGCTACTGCTACTACTGCTACTTCTACTACTCCTACTACTACTGCTACTACTGCTAATACTACTGCTAGTACTGCTACTGCTACTGCTACTACTACTACTACTGCTACTGCAACTGCTACTACTGCTAATCCTAGTTCTACTGCTACTACTGATACTACTGCTCCTATTGCTACTGCTACTGGTCCTACTACTACTGCTGCTGCTTCTGCTACAGCTACTACTGCTACTCTGCTACTACTACTACTACTGGTACTACTACTACTACTACTACTACTACTACTACTACTACTTCTACTACTACTGCTGCTACTTCTACTGCTACTGCTGCTACTTTTACTTCTACTACTGCTGCTGCTGCTACTGCTACTGCTCCTATTGCTACTGCTACTACTACTACTACTACTACTACTACTACAACTACTACTACTAATGCTACTACTAGTACTGCTACTTGTACTAGTACTGCTACTACTACCACTCCTACTACTACTACTACTATTACTACTACTACTATTGCAGCTACTGCTACTGCTACTACTGCTATTGCTACTACTGCTAATACTACTGCTAGTACTGCTACTGCTACTGCTACTACTACTACTACTGCTACTGCTACTGCTACTACTGCTAATCCTAGTTCTACTGCTACTACTGATACTACTGCTCCTATTGCTACTACTACTGCTGCTACTTCTGCTGCTGCTACTTTTACTTCTACTACTGCTACTGCTACTCCTATTACCGCCACTGCTACTGCTACTCTACTAATACTGCTACTACTACTATTGCTACTACCACCACTACTACTACTACTGTTGCTTCTACTACTGCTTCTACTACTGCTACTACTACTGCTACTACTACTACTACTACTGCTACTACTACTACTCCTACTACTCATGCTCCTACTAGTCCTGCTACTACTCCTGCTACTGCTCCTACTACTGCTCCTCCTACTGCTACGACTGCTAATCCTGCTACTACTACTACTACTACTAGTACTACTACTTCTACTACTAATACTACTACTGCTACTACTGCTACTACTAATACTACTTCTACTACTACTACTACTACAGGTACAACTACTACTACTTCTGCTACTACTACTACTGCTGCTACTACTATTACTACTACTAGTACTACTACTACTACTACTACTACTACTGCTACTACCACCACTACTACTACTGCTGCTGCTTCTACTACTGCTACTACTACAACTACTGCTACTACTACTACTCCTACTACTACTCCTACTGCTCGTGCTCCTACTACTCCTGCTACTACTCATGCTACTGCTCCTACTACTGCTCCTCCTACTGCTACTCCTGCTACTACTGCTACTACTACTAGTACTACAACTACTACTAGTACTACTACTAGTACTACTACTTCTACTACTAATACTACTACTGCTACTACTGTTACTACTAATACTACTGCTACTACTACTTCTACTAGTACAGCTACAACAACTACTACTACTGCTGCTACTACTACTACTACTGCTACTACTTCTCCTACTACTACTACTACTACTACTATTGCTACCACTACTGCTACTACTACTACTACTACTGGTAATACTAAAGCTACTACTACTACTACTTCTGCTGCTACTCCTACTGCTAGTACTACTGGTGCTACTACTACTAATGCGACTACTACTGCTGCTACTACTACTGCTACAAGTACTCCTGCTACTACTCTTGCTACTACTACTCCTGCTACTACTCCTGCTACTACTACTGCTACTTCTACTGCTACTACTACTACTGCTATTAGTATTGCTGCTACTGCTACTACTGCTAATACTATTGCTCCTGCTACTGCTCCTCCTACTGCTCCTGCTACTGCTACTGCGACTTCTACTCCTACTGGTACTGCTACTACTACTACTGCTACTACTGCTACTGCTACTGCTATTGCTACTGTTACTGCTACTACCACTACTACTACTACTTCTGCTACTACTCCTGCTACTGCTCCTCCTACTACTACTGCTACTGCTCCAACTGCTACTACTGCTACTGCTACTACTACTGCTGCTGCTGCTACTGCTACTGCTCCTATTGCTACTGCTACTACTACTACTACTACTACAACTACTACTACTAATGCTACTACTAGTACTGCTACTGCTACTTGTACTAGTACTGCTACTACTACCACTCCTACTACTACTACTATTACTACTACTACTATTGCAGCTACTGCTACTGCTACTACTGCTACTGCTACTGCTCCTACTACTACTGCTACTACTGCTAATACTGCTGCTAGTACTGCTACTGCTACTGCTACTACTACTACTGCTACTGCTACTGCTACTACGGCTAATCCTAGTTCTACTGCTACTACTGATACTACTGCTCCTATTGCTACTGCTACTGGTCCTACTACTACTGCTGCTGCTTCTGCTACAGCTACTACTGCTACTATGCTACTACTACTACTACTGGTACTACTACTACTACTACTACTACTACTACTGCTACTGCTACTTCTACTACTACTGCTGCTACTTCTACTGCTACTGCTGCTACTTTTACTACTACTACTACTACAACTACTACTACTAATGCTACTACTAGTACTGCTACTGCTACTTGTACTAGTACTGCTACTACTACCACTCCTACTACTACTACTATTACCACTACTACTATTGCAGCTACTGCTACTACTGCTACTTCTACTGCTCCTACTACTACTGCTACTACTGCTAATACTACTGCTAGTACTGCTACTGCTACTGCTACTACTACTACTACTGCTACTGCAACTGCTACTACTGCTAATCCTAGTTCTACTGCTACTACTGATACTACTGCTCCTATTGCTACTGCTACTGGTCCTACTACTACTGCTGCTGCTTCTGCTACAGCTACTACTGCTACTCTGCTACTACTACTACTACTGGTACTACTACTACTACTACTACTACTACTACTACTACTACTACTACTACTTCTACTACTACTACTACTGCTGCTACTTCTACTGCTACTTCTGCTACTTTTACTTCTACTACTGCTGCTGCTGCTACTGCTACTGCTCCTATTGCTACTGCTACTACTACTACTACTACTACTACAACTACTACTACTAATGCTACTACTAGTACTGCTACTTGTACTAGTACTGCTACTACTACCACTCCTACTACTACTACTACTATTACTACTACTACTATTGCAGCTACTGCTACTGCTACTACTGCTATTGCTACTACTGCTAATACTACTGCTAGTACTGCTACTGCTACTGCTACTACTACTACTACTGCTACTGCTACTGCTACTACTGCTAATCCTAGTTCTACTGCTACTACTGATACTACTGCTCCTATTGCTACTACTACTGCTGCTACTTCTGCTGCTGCTACTTTTACTTCTACTACTGCTACTGCTACTCCTATTACCGCCACTGCTACTGCTACTCTACTAATACTGCTACTACTACTATTGCTACTACCACCACTACTACTACTACTGTTGCTTCTACTACTGCTTCTACTACTGCTACTACTACTGCTACTACTACTACTGCTACTACTACTACTCCTACTACTCATGCTCCTACTAGTCCTGCTACTACTCCTGCTACTGCTCCTACTACTGCTCCTCCTACTGCTACGACTGCTAATCCTGCTACTACTACTACTACTACTACTACTACTACTACTACTACTAGTACTACTACTTCTACTACTAATACTACTACTGCTACTACTGCTACTACTAATACTACTTCTACTACTACTACTACTACTACAGGTACAACTACTACTACTTCTGCTACTACTACTACTGCTGCTACTACTACTACTACTACAACTACTACTACTACTACTACTACTGCTACTACCACCACTACTACTACTGCTGCTGCTTCTACTACTGCTACTACTACAACTACTGCTACTACTACTACTCCTACTACTACTCCTACTGCTCGAGCTCCTACTACTCCTGCTACTACTCATGCTACTGCTCCTACTACTGCTCCTCCTACTGCTACTCCTGCTACTACTGCTACTACTACTAGTACTACAACTACTACTAGTACTACTACTAGTACTACTACTTCTACTACTAATACTACTAGTGCTACTACTGTTACTACTAATACTACTGCTACTACTACTTCTACTAGTACAGCTACAACAACTACTACTACTGCTGCTACTACTACTACTACTGCTACTACTTCTCCTACTACTACTACTACTAGTACTACTATTGCTACCACTACTGCTACTACTACTACTACTACTGGTAATACTAAAGCTACTACTACTACTACTTCTGCTGCTACTCCTACTGCTAGTACTACTGGTGCTACTACTACTAATGCGACTACTACTGCTGCTACTACTACTGCTACAAGTACTCCTGCTACTACTCTTGCTACTACTACTCCTGCTACTACTCCTGCTACTACTACTGCTACTTCTACTGCTACTACTACTACTGCTATTAGTATTGCTGCTACTGCTACTACTGCTAATACTATTGCTCCTGCTACTGCTCCTCCTACTGCTCCTGCTACTGCTACTGCGACTTCTACTCCTACTGGTACTGCTACTGCTACTACTGCTACTACTGCTACTGCTACTGCTATTGCTACTGTTACTGCTACTACCACTACTACTACTACTTCTACTACTGCTACTACTGCTACTACTACTGCTACTACTACTGATACAACTGCTGCTACTACTACTACTGCTGATACTACTGCTGCTACTACTACTGCTACTGCTGCTACTACTACTGCTACTACTACAGCTACAACTGCTACTACTACTGTTACTACTACTACTGCTACTGCTACTACTGCTACTACTGCTACTACTGCTACTGCTACTACTGCTACTACTACTATTGCTACTGCTACTACTATTGCTACTACTACTACTACTGCTACTACTACTACTACCGCTACTACTACTTCTACTACTACTGCTACTACTACTCCTGCTATTACTCCTGCTACTACTCCTGCTGCTGCTACTACTACTACTACTACTACTACTACTACTACTACTGCTACTCCTACTCCTACTACTACTACTACTGCTGCTTCAACTACTGCTACTACTACAACTACTGCTACTACTACTACTACTACTCCTACTACTCGTGCTACTACTACTCCTGCTACTACTCCTGCTACTGCTCCTCCTACTACTACTGCTACTGCTCCAACTGCTACTACTGCTACTGCTACTACTACTGCTGCTGCTGCTACTGCTACTGCTCCTATTGCTACTGCTACTACTACTACTACAACTACTACTACTACTACTACTAATGCTACTACTAGTACTGCTACTGCTACTTGTACTAGTACTGCTACTACTACCACTCCTACTACTACTACTACAATTACTACTACTACTATTGCAGCTACTGCTACTGCTACTACTGCTACTGCTACTGCTCCTACTACTACTGCTACTACTGCTGCTAGTACTGCTACTACTACTGCTACTACTACTACTACTGCTACTGCTACAGCTACTACGGCTAATCCTAGTTCTACTGCTACTACTGATACTACTGCTCCTATTGCTACTGCTACTGGTCCTACTACTACTGCTGCTGCTGCTTCTATGCTACTACTACTACTACTGGTACTACTACTACTACTACTACTACTACTACTACTACTACTACTACTACTGCTACTTCTACTACTACTGCTGCTACTTCTACTGCTACTGCTGCTACTTTTACTAATACTACTACTACAACTACTACTACTAATGCTACTACTAGTACTGCTACTGCTACTTGTACTAGTACTGCTACTACTACCACTACTACTACTACTACTACTACTACTACTACTACTACTACTACTTCTACTACTACTGCTGCTACTTCTACTGCTACTGCTGCTACTTTTACTTCTACTACTGCTGCTGCTGCTACTGCTACTGCTCCCATTGCTACTGCTACTACTACTACTACTACAACTACTACTACTAATGCTACTACTAGTACTGCTACTTGTACTAGTACTGCTACTACTACCACTCCTACTACTACTACTACTATTACTACTACTACTATTGCAGCTACTGCTACTGCTACTACTGCTATTGCTACTACTGCTAATACTACTGCTAGTACTGCTACTGCTACTGCTACTACTACTACTACTGCTACTGCTACTGCTACTACTGCTAATCCTAGTTCTACTGCTACTACTGATACTACTGCTCCTATTGCTACTACTACTGCTGCTACTTCTGCTGCTGCTACTTTTACTTCTACTACTGCTACTGCTACTCCTATTACCGCCACTGCTACTGCTACTCTACTAATACTGCTACTACTACTATTGCTACTACCACCACTACTACTACTACTGTTGCTTCTACTACTGCTTCTACTACTGCTACTACTACTGCTACTACTACTACTGCTACTACTACTGCTACTGGTCCTACTACTACTGCTGCTGCTGCTTCTATGCTACTACTACTACTACTGGTACTACTACTACTACTACTACTACTACTACTACTACTACTACTACTACTGCTACTTCTACTACTACTGCTGCTACTTCTACTGCTACTGCTGCTACTTTTACTAATACTACTACTACAACTACTACTACTAATGCTCCTACTAGTCCTGCTACTACTCCTGCTACTGCTCCTACTACTGCTCCTCCTACTGCTACGACTGCTAATCCTGCTACTACTACTACTACTACTACTACTACTACTACTACTAGTACTACTACTTCTACTACTAATACTACTACTGCTACTACTGCTACTACTAATACTACTTCTACTACTACTACTACTACAGGTACAACTACTACTACTTCTGCTACTACTACTACTGCTGCTACTACTACTACTACTACTACTACTACTACTACTACTACTACTACTGCTACTACCACCACTACTACTACTGCTGCTGCTTCTACTACTGCTACTACTACAACTACTGCTACTACTACTACTCCTACTACTACTCCTACTGCTCGTGCTCCTACTACTCCTGCTACTACTCATGCTACTGCTCCTACTACTGCTCCTCCTACTGCTACTCCTGCTACTACTGCTACTACTACTAGTACTACAACTACTACTAGTACTACTACTAGTACTACTACTTCTACTACTAATACTACTACTGCTACTACTGTTACTACTAATACTACTGCTACTACTACTTCTACTAGTACAGCTACAACAACTACTACTACTGCTGCTACTACTACTACTACTGCTACTACTTCTCCTACTACTACTACTACTAGTACTACTATTGCTACCACTACTGCTACTACTACTACTACTACTGGTAATACTAAAGCTACTACTACTACTACTTCTGCTGCTACTCCTACTGCTAGTACTACTGGTGCTACTACTACTAATGCGACTACTACTGCTGCTACTACTACTGCTACAAGTACTCCTGCTACTACTCTTGCTACTACTACTCCTGCTACTACTCCTGCTAATTCTACTGCTACTACTACTACTGCTATTAGTATTGCTGCTACTGCTACTACTGCTAATACTATTGCTCCTGCTACTGCTCCTCCTACTGCTCCTGCTACTGCTACTGCGACTTCTACTCCTACTGGTACTGCTACTGCTACTACTGCTACTACTGCTACTGCTACTGCTATTGCTACTGTTACTGCTACTACCACTACTACTACTACTTCTACTACTGCTACTACTGCTACTACTACTGCTACTACTACTGATACAACTGCTGCTACTACTACTACTGCTGATACTACTGCTGCTACTACTACTGCTACTGCTGCTACTACTACTGCTACTACTACAGCTACAACTGCTACTACTACTGTTACTACTACTACTGCTACTGCTACTACTGCTACTGCTACTGCTACTACTGCTACTACTGCTACTGCTACTACTGCTACTACTACTATTGCTACTGCTACTACTATTGCTACTACTACTACTACTGCTACTACTACTACTACCGCTACTACTACTTCTACTACTACTGCTACTACTACTCCTGCTATTACTCCTGCTACTACTCCTGCTGCTGCTACTACTACTACTACTACTACTACTGCTACTCCTACTCCTACTACTACTACTACTGCTGCTTCAACTACTGCTACTACTACAACTACTGCTACTACTACTACTACTCCTACTACTCGTGCTACTACTACTCCTGCTACTACTCCTGCTACTGCTCCTCCTACTACTACTGCTACTGCTCCAACTGCTACTACTGCTACTGCTACTACTACTGCTGTTGCTGCTACTGCTACTGCTCCTATTGCTACTGCTACTACTACTACTACAACTACTACTACTACTACTACTAATGCTACTACTAGTACTGCTACTGCTACTTGTACTAGTACTGCTACTACTACCACTCCTACTACTACTACTACAATTACTACTACTACTATTGCAGCTACTGCTACTGCTACTACTGCTACTGCTACTGCTCCTACTACTACTGCTACTACTGCTGCTAGTACTGCTACTACTACTGCTACTACTACTACTACTGCTACTGCTACTGCTACTACGGCTAATCCTAGTTCTACTGCTACTACTGATACTACTGCTCCTATTGCTACTGCTACTGGTCCTACTACTACTGCTGCTGCTGCTTCTATGCTACTACTACTACTACTGGTACTACTACTACTACTACTACTACTACTACTACTGCTACTTCTACTACTACTGCTGCTACTTCTACTGCTACTGCTGCTACTTTTACTAATACTACTACTACAACTTCTACTACTAATGCTACTACTAGTACTGCTACTGCTACTTGTACTAGTACTGCTACTACTACCACTACTACTACTACTACTACTACTACTACTACTACTACTTCTACTACTACTGCTGCTACTTCTACTGCTACTGCTGCTACTTTTACTTCTACTACTGCTGCTGCTGCTACTGCTACTGCTCCCATTGCTACTTCTACTACTACTACTACTACTACAACTACTACTACTAATGCTACTACTAGTACTGCTACTTGTACTAGTACTGCTACTACTACCACTCCTACTACTACTACTACTATTACTACTACTACTATTGCAGCTACTGCTACTGCTACTACTGCTATTGCTACTACTGCTAATACTACTGCTAGTACTGCTACTGCTACTGCTACTACTACTACTACTGCTACTGCTACTGCTACTACTGCTAATCCTAGTTCTACTGCTACTACTGATACTACTGCTCCTATTGCTACTACTACTGCTGCTACTTCTGCTGCTGCTACTTTTACTTCTACTACTGCTACTGCTACTCCTATTACCGCCACTGCTACTGCTACTCTACTAATACTGCTACTACTACTATTGCTACTACCACCACTACTACTACTACTGTTGCTTCTACTACTGCTTCTACTACTGCTACTACTACTACTGCTACTACTACTACTCCTACTACTCATGCTCCTACTAGTCCTGCTACTACTCCTGCTACTGCTCCTACTACTGCTCCTCCTACTGCTACGACTGCTAATCCTGCTACTACTACTACTACTACTACTACTACTAGTACTACTACTTCTACTACTAATACTACTACTGCTACTACTGCTACTACTAATACTACTTCTACTACTACTACTACTACTACTACAGGTACAACTACTACTACTTCTGCTACTACTACTACTGCTACTACTACTACTACTACTACTACTACTACTACTACTACTACTACTACTACTACTACTACTGCTACTACCACCACTACTACTACTGCTGCTGCTTCTACTACTGCTACTACTACAACTACTGCTACTACTACTACTCCTACTACTACTCCTACTGCTCGTGCTCCTACTACTCCTGCTACTACTCATGCTACTGCTCCTACTACTGCTCCTCCTACTGCTACTCCTGCTACTACTGCTACTACTACTAGTACTACAACTACTACTAGTACTACTACTAGTACTACTACTTCTACTACTAATACTACTACTGCTACTACTGTTACTACTAATACTACTGCTACTACTACTTCTACTAGTACAACTACAACAACTACTACTACTGCTGCTACTACTACTACTACTGCTACTACTTCTCCTACTACTACTACTACTACTACTACTACTACTATTGCTACCACTACTGCTACTACTACTACTACTACTGGTAATACTAAAGCTACTACTACTACTACTTCTGCTGCTACTCCTACTGCTAGTACTACTGGTGCTACTACTACTAATGCGACTACTACTGCTGCTACTACTACTGCTACAAGTACTCCTGCTACTACTCTTGCTACTACTACTCCTGCTACTACTCCTGCTACTACTACTGCTACTTCTACTCCTACTACTACTACTGCTATTAGTATTGCTGCTACTGCTACTACTGCTAATACTATTGCTCCTGCTACTGCTCCTCCTACTGCTCCTGCTACTGCTACTGCGACTTCTACTCCTACTGGTACTGCTACTGCTACTACTGCTACTACTGCTACTGCTACTGCTATTGCTACTGTTACTGCTACTACCACTACTACTACTACTTCTGCTACTACTCCTGCTACTGCTCCTCCTACTACTACTGCTACTGCTCCAACTGCTACTACTGCTACTGCTACTACTACTGCTGCTGCTGCTACTGCTACTGCTCCTATTGCTACTGCTACTACTACTACTACTACTACTACTACAACTACTACTACTAATGCTACTACTAGTACTGCTACTGCTACTTGTACTAGTACTGCTACTACTACCACTCCTACTACTACTACTATTACTACTACTACTATTGCAGCTACTGCTACTGCTACTACTGCTACTGCTACTGCTCCTACTACTACTGCTACTACTGCTAATACTGCTGCTAGTACTGCTACTGCTACTGCTACTACTACTACTACTGCTACTGCTACTGCTACTACGGCTAATCCTAGTTCTACTGCTACTACTGATACTACTGCTCCTATTGCTACTGCTACTGGTCCTACTACTACTGCTGCTGCTTCTGCTACAGCTACTACTGCTACTATGCTACTACTACTACTACTGGTACTACTACTACTACTACTACTACTGCTACTGCTACTTCTACTACTACTGCTGCTACTTCTACTGCTACTGCTGCTACTTTTACTACTACTACTACTACAACTACTACTACTAATGCTACTACTAGTACTGCTACTGCTACTTGTACTAGTACTGCTACTACTACCACTCCTACTACTACTACTATTACCACTACTACTATTGCAGCTACTGCTACTGCTACTACTGCTACTTCTACTGCTCCTACTACTACTGCTACTACTGCTAATACTACTGCTAGTACTGCTAATGCTACTGCTACTACTACTACTGCTACTGCAACTGCTACTACTGCTAATCCTAGTTCTACTGCTACTACTGATACTACTGCTCCTATTGCTACTGCTACTGGTCCTACTACTACTGCTGCTGCTTCTGGTACAGCTACTACTGCTACTCTGCTACTACTACTACTACTGGTACTACTACTACTACTACTACTACTACTACTACTACTACTACTACTACTACTACTACTACTACTACTTCTACTACTACTGCTGCTACTTCTACTGCTACTGCTGCTACTTTTACTTCTACTACTGCTGCTGCTGCTACTGCTACTGCTCCTATTGCTACTGCTACTACTACTACTACTACTACTACTACAACTACTACTACTAATGCTACTACTAGTACTGCTACTTGTACTAGTACTGCTACTACTACCACTCCTACTACTACTACTACTATTACTACTACTACTATTGCAGCTACTGCTACTGCTACTACTGCTATTGCTACTACTGCTAATACTACTGCTAGTACTGCTACTGCTACTGCTACTACTACTACTGCTACTGCTACTGCTACTACTGCTAATCCTAGTTCTACTGCTACTACTGATACTACTGCTCCTATTGCTACTACTACTGCTGCTACTTCTGCTGCTGCTACTTTTACTTCTACTACTGCTACTGCTACTCCTATTACCGCCACTGCTACTGCTACTCTACTAATACTGCTACTACTACTATTGCTACTACCACCACTACTACTACTACTGTTGCTTCTACTACTGCTTCTACTACTGCTACTACTACTGCTACTACTACTACTGCTACTACTACTACTCCTACTACTCATGCTCCTACTAGTCCTGCTACTACTCCTGCTACTGCTCCTACTACTGCTCCTCCTACTGCTACGACTGCTAATCCTGCTACTACTACTACTACTACTACTAGTACTACTACTTCTACTACTAATACTACTACTGCTACTACTGCTACTACTAATACTACTTCTACTACTACTACTACTACAGGTACAACTACTACTACTTCTGCTACTACTACTACTGCTGCTACTACTACTACTACTACTACTACTACTACTACTACTACTGCTACTACCACCACTACTACTACTGCTGCTGCTTCTACTACTGCTACTACTACAACTACTGCTACTACTACTACTCCTACTACTACTCCTACTGCTCGTGCTCCTACTACTCCTGCTACTACTCATGCTACTGCTCCTACTACTGCTCCTCCTACTGCTACTCCTGCTACTACTGCTACTACTACTAGTACTACAACTACTACTAGTACTACTACTAGTACTACTACTTCTACTACTAATACTACTACTGCTACTACTGTTACTACTAATACTACTGCTACTACTACTTCTACTAGTACAGCTACAACAACTACTACTACTGCTGCTACTACTACTACTACTGCTACTACTTCTCCTACTACTACTACTACTACTACTACTACTACTACTACTACTATTGCTACCACTACTGCTACTACTACTACTACTACTGGTAATACTAAAGCTACTACTACTACTACTTATGCTGCTACTCCTACTGCTAGTACTACTGGTGCTACTACTACTAATGCGACTACTACTGCTGCTACTACTACTGCTACAAGTACTCCTGCTACTACTCTTGCTACTACTACTCCTGCTACTACTCCTGCTACTACTACTGCTACTTCTACTGCTACTACTACTACTGCTATTAGTATTGCTGCTACTGCTACTACTGCTAATACTATTGCTCCTGCTACTGCTCCTCCTACTGCTCCTGCTACTGCTACTGCGACTTCTACTCCTACTGGTACTGCTACTGCTACTACTGCTACTACTGCTACTGCTACTGCTATTGCTACTGTTACTGCTACTACCACTACTACTACTACTTCTACTACTGCTACTACTGCTACTACTACTGCTACTACTACTGATACAACTGCTGCTACTACTACTACTGCTGATACTACTGCTGCTACTACTACTGCTACTGCTGCTACTACTACTGCTACTACTACAGCTACAACTGCTACTACTACTGTTACTACTACTACTGCTACTGCTACTACTGCTACTGCTACTGCTACTACTGCTACTACTGCTACTACTGCTACTGCTACTACTGCTACTACTACTATTGCTACTGCTACTACTATTGCTACTACTACTACTACTGCTACTACTACTACTACCGCTACTACTACTTCTACTACTACTGCTACTACTACTCCTGCTATTACTCCTGCTACTACTCCTGCTGCTACTACTACTACTACTACTACTACTACTACTACTGCTACTCCTACTCCTACTACTACTACTACTGCTGCTTCAACTACTGCTACTACTACAACTACTGCTACTACTACTACTACTCCTACTACTCGTGCTACTACTACTCCTGCTACTACTCCTGCTACTGCTCCTCCTACTACTACTGCTACTGCTCCAACTGCTACTACTGCTACTGCTACTACTACTGCTGCTGCTGCTACTGCTACTGCTCCTATTGCTACTGCTACTACTACTACTACAACTACTACTACTACTACTACTAATGCTACTACTAGTACTGCTACTGCTACTTGTACTAGTACTGCTACTACTACCACTCCTACTACTACTACTACAATTACTACTACTACTATTGCAGCTACTGCTACTGCTACTACTGCTACTGCTACTGCTCCTACTACTACTGCTACTACTGCTGCTAGTACTGCTACTACTACTGCTACTACTACTACTACTGCTACTGCTACTGCTACTACGGCTAATCCTAGTTCTACTGCTACTACTGATACTACTGCTCCTATTGCTACTGCTACTGGTCCTACTACTACTGCTGCTGCTGCTTCTATGCTACTACTACTACTACTGGTACTACTACTACTACTACTACTACTACTACTACTACTACTACTACTACTACTGCTACTTCTACTACTACTGCTGCTACTTCTACTGCTACTGCTGCTACTTTTACTACTACTACTACAACTACTACTACTAATGCTACTACTAGTACTGCTACTGCTACTTGTACTAGTACTGCTACTACTACCACTCCTACTACTACTATTACCACTACTACTATTGCAGCTACTGCTACTGCTACTACTGCTACTTCTACTGCTCCTACTACTACTGCTACTACTGCTAATACTACTGCTAGTACTGCTACTGCTACTGCAACTGCTACTACTGCTAATCCTAGTTCTACTGCTACTACTGATACTACTGCTCCTATTGCTACTGCTACTGGTCCTACTACTACTGCTGCTGCTTCTGCTACAGCTACTACTGCTACTCTGCTACTACTACTACTGGTACTACTACTACTACTACTACTACTACTACTACTACTACTACTACTACTACTTCTACTACTACTGCTGCTACTTCTACTGCTACTGCTGCTACTTTTACTTCTACTACTGCTGCTGCTGCTACTGCTACTGCTCCTATTGCTACTGCTACTACTACTACTACTACTACTACTACTACTACTACAACTACTACTACTAATGCTACTACTAGTACTGCTACTGCTACTTGTACTAGTACTGCTACTACTACCACTCCTACTACTACTACTATTACTACTACTACTATTGCAGCTACTGCTACTGCTACTACTGCTACTGCTACTACTGCTAATACTACTGCTAGTACTGCTACTGCTACTGCTACTGCTACTACTACTACTACTGCTACTGCTACTGCTACTACTGCTAATCCTAGTTCTACTGCTACTACTGATACTACTGCTCCTATTGCTACTGCTACTGGTCCTACTACTACTGCTGCTGCTTCTGCTACAGCTACTACTGCAACTCTGCTACTACTACTACTACTGGTACTACTACTACTACTACTACTACTACTACTACAACTACTACTGCTACTGCTACTTCTACTACTACTGATGCTACTTCTACTGCTGCTACTTTTACTTCTACTACTGCTACTGCTACTCCTATTACCGCCACTGCTACTGCTACTCTACTAATACTGCTACTACTACTACTGTTGCTACTACCACCACTACTACTACTGTTGCTTCTACTACTGCTTCTACTACTCCTACTACTACTGCTACTACTACTGCTACTACTACTACTACTGCTACTACTACTACTCATACTACTCATGCTCCTACTAGTCCTGCTACTACTCCTGCTACTGCTCCTACTACTGCTCCTCCTACTGCTACTACTGCTAATCCTGCTACTACTACTACTACTACTACTACTACTACTACTACTAGTACTACTACTTCTACTACTAATACTACTACTGCTACTACTAATACTACTTCTACTACTATTGCTACTACTACAGCTACAACTACTACTACTTCTGCTACTACTACTACTGCTGCTACTACTACTGCTACTACTACTACTACTACTGTTGCTACTACCACCACTACTACTGCTGCTGCTACTTCTACTACTGCTACTACTACAACTACTGCTACTACTACTACTCCTACTACTACACCTACTGCTCGTGCTCCTACTACTCCTGCTACTACTCATGCTACTGCTCCTACTACTGCTCCTCCTACTGCTACTCCTGCTACTACTGCTACTACTACTAGTACTACAACTACTACTAGTACTACTACTAGTACTACTACTTCTACTACTAATACTACTACTGCTACTACTGTTACTACTAATACTACTGCTACTACTACTTCTACTACTACAGCTACAACAACTACTACTGCTGCTACTACTACTACTACTACTGCTACTACTTCTCCTACTACTACTACTACTACTACTATTGCTACCACTACTTCTACTACTACTACTGGTAATACTAAAGCTACTACTACTACTTCTGCTGCTACTCCTACTGCTAGTACTACTGGTGCTACTACTACTAATGCGACTACTACTGCTGCTACTACTACTACTACAAGTACTCCTGCTACTACTCTTGCTACTACTACTCCTGCTACTACTACTGCTACTGCTACTGCTACTACTACTGCTATTAGTATTGCTGCTACTGCTACTACTGCTACCACTATTGCTCCGGCTACTGCTCCTCCTACTGCTCCTGCTACTGCTACTGCGACTTCTACTCCTACTGGTACTGCTACTGCTACTACTGCTACTACTGCTACTGCTACTGCTACTACTGCTACTGCTACTGCTATTGCTACTGTTACTGCTACTACCACTACTACTACTAGTACTTCTACTACTGCTACTACTGCTACTACTACTGCTACTACTACTGATACAACTGCTGCTACTACTACTACTGCTGATACTACTGCTGCTACTACTACTGCTACTGCTGCTACTACTACTGCTACTACTACAGCTACAACTGCTACTACTGCTGTTACTACTACTACTGCTACTGCTACTGCTGCTACTGCTACTACTGCTACTACTGCTACTACTGCTACTGCTACTGCTACTACTGCTACTGCTACTGCTACTACTACTGCTACTACTACTATTGCTACTGCTACTACTATTGCTACTACTACTACTACTGCTACTACTACTACTACCGCTACTACTACTTCTACTACTACTTCTACTACTACTCCTGCTATTACTCCTGCTACTACTCCTGCTACTACTACTACTACTACTCCTACTACTACTACTACTACTACTACTACTACTACTACTACTGCTGCTTCTTCAACTACTGCTACTACTAATGCTACTACTACAACTACTGCTACTACTACTACTACTCCTACTACTCGTGCTACTACTACTCCTGCTACTACTCCTGCTACTGCTCCTCCTACTGCTACTACTGCTACTGCTACTACTACTGCTGCTGCTGCTACTGCTACTGCTCCTATTGCTACTGCTACTACAATTACTACTACTACTACTCCTACTGCTTGTGCTCCTACTACTCCTGCTACTACTCATGCTACTGCTCCTACTACTGCTCCTCCTATTGCTACTCCTGCTACTACTGCTACTACTACTAGTACTACAACTACTACAAGTACTACTACTAGTACTACTACTTCTACTACTAATACTACTACTGCTACTACTGCTACTACTGGTACTACTACTACTGCTACTACTACTGCTACTACTACAGCTACAACAACTACTACTACTGCTACTACTACTACTACTGCTACTACTTCTCCTACTACTACTACTACTACTACTACTACTACTACTACTACTACTACTATTGCTACTACTACTGCTACTACTACTACTGCTGCTACTCCTACTGCTAGTACTACTGGTGCTACTACTACTAATGCGACTACTACTGCTGCTACTACTACTGCTACAAGTACTCCTGCTACTACTCTTGCTACTACTACTCCTGCTACTACTACTGCTACTTCTACTGCTACTACTACTACTGCTATTAGTATTGCTGCTACTGCTACTACTATTGCTCCTGCTACTGCTCCTCCTACTGCTACTGCGACTTCTACTCCTACTGGTACTGCTACTGCTACTACTGCTACTACTGCTACTGCTACTACTGCTACTGCTACTGCTATTGCTACTATTACTGCTACTACCACTACTACTACTACTACTACTTCTACTACTTCTACTACTGCTACTACTGCTACTACTACTGCTACTACTACTGATACAACTGCTGCTACTACTACTACTGCTGCTACTACTACTGCTACTACTACAGCTACAACTGCTACTACTGCTGTTACTACTACTACTGCTACTGCTACTACTGCTACTGCTACTGCTACTACAGCTACTGCTGCTGCTGCTACTGCTACTGCTACTGCTCCTATTGCTACTGCTACTACTACTACTACTACTACTACTACTACTACAACTACTACTACTAATGCTACTACTAGTACTGCTACTGCTACTTGTACTAGTAATGCTACTACTACCACTCCTACTACTACTACTACTATTACTACTACTACTATTGCAGCTACTGCTACTGCTACTACTGCTACTGCTACTGCTCCTACTACTACTGCTACTACTGCTAATACTGCTGCTAGTACTGCTACTGCTACTACTACTACTGCTACTGCTACTGCTACTACGGCTAATCCTAGTTCTACTGCTACTACTGATACTACTGCTCCTATTGCTACTGCTACTGGTCCTACTACTACTGCTGCTGCTTCTGCTATAGCTACTACTGCTACTCTGCTACTACTACTACTACTGGTACTACTACTACTACTACTACTACTACTACTACTACTACTACTACTACTACTACTGCTACTGCTACTTCTACTACTACTGCTGCTACTTCTACTGCTACTGCTGCTACTTTTACTACTACTACTACTACAACTACTACTACTAATGCTACTACTAGTACTGCTACTGCTACTTGTACTAGTACTGCTACTACTACCACTCCTACTACTACTACTATTACCACTACTACTATTGCAGCTACTGCTACTACTGCTACTTCTACTGCTCCTACTACTACTGCTACTACTGCTAATACTACTGCTAGTACTGCTACTGCTACTACTACTACTACTACTGCTACTACAACTGCTACTACTGCTAATCCTAGTTCTACTGCTACTACTGATACTACTGCTCCTATTGCTACTGCTACTGGTCCTACTACTACTGCTGCTGCTTCTGCTACAACTACTACTGCTACTCTGCTACTACTACTACTACTGGTACTAATACTACTACTACTACTACTACTACTACTGCTACTACTACTTCTACTACTACTGCTGCTACTTCTACTGCTACTGCTGCTACTTTTACTTCTACTACTGCTGCTGCTGCTACTGCTACTGCTCCTATTGCTACTGCTACTACTACTACTACTACTACTACTACTACTACTACTACTACTACTACAACTACTACTACTAATGCTACTACTAGTACTGCTACTGCTACTTGTACTAGTACTGCTACTACTACCACTCCTACTACTACTACTATTACTACTACTACTATTGCAGCTACTGCTACTGCTACTACTGCTACTGCTACTGCTCCTACTACTACTGCTACTACTGCTAATACTACTGCTAATACTGCTACTGCTACTGCTGCTACTACTACTACTGCTGCTACTACTTCTCCTACTACTACTACCAGTACTACTACTACTACTACTACTATTGCTACTACTACTACTGCTACTACTACTACTACTGGTAATACTAAAGCTACTACTACTACTGCTGCTACTCCTACTGCTAGTACTACTGGTGCTACTACTACTAATGCGACTACTACTGCTGCTACTACTACTGCTACAAGTACTCCTGCTACTACTCTTGCTATTACTACTCCTGCTACTACTACTGCTACTTCTACTGCTACTACTACTACTGCTATTAGTATTGCTGCTACTGCTACTACTGCTACTACTATTGCTCCTGCTACTGCTCCTCCTACTGCTCCTGCTACTGCTACTGCGACTTCTACTCCTACTGGTACTGCTACTGCTACTACTGCTACTACTGCTACT
>OV702291.1:368044323-368054323 GCA_916181665.1 Avena sativa | reverse complement strand
CTACTACTAATACTACTACTGCTACTACTGGTACTACTAATACTACTGCTACTACTACTGCTACTACTACAACTACAACAACTACTACTGCTGCTACTACTACTACTACTGCTACTACTTCTCTTACTACTACTACTACTACTACTACTACTACTACTACTACTATTGCTACCACTACTGCTACTACTACTACTACTGGTAATACTAAAGCTACTACTACTACTGCTGCTGCTACTCCTACTGCCAGTACTACTGGTGCTACTACTACTACTAATGCGACTACTACTGCTGCTACTACTACTACTACAAGTACTCCTGCTACTACTCTTGCTACTACTACTCCTGCTACTACTACTGCTATTAGTATTGCTGCTACTGCTACTACTACTACTACTATTGCTCCGGCTACTGCTCCTCCTACTGCTCCTGCTACTGCTACTGCGACTTCTACTCCTACTGGTACTGCTACTGCTGCTACTGCTACTACTGCTACTACTGCTACTGCTACTACTGCTACTGCTACTGCTATTGCTACTGTTACTGCTACTACCACTACTACTACTACTACTTCTACTACTGCTACTACTACTGATACAACTGCTGCTACTACTACTACTGCTGATACTACTGCTGCTACTACTACTGCTACTACTGCTACTACTACTGCTACTACTACAGCTACAACTGCTACTACTGCTGTTACTACTACTACTGCTACTGCTACTACTGCTACTGCTACTACTGCTACTACTGCTACTGCTACTACTGCTACTACTGCTACTACTACTATTGCTACTGCTACTACTATTGCTACTACTACTACTACTACTACTACTACTACTACTGCTACTACTACTACTACTACCGCTACTACTACTTCTACTACTACTGCTACTACTACTCCTGCTATTACTCCTGCTACTACTCCTGCTACTACTACTACTACTACTCCTACTACTACTACTACTGCTTCTTCAACTACTGCTACTACTAATGCTACTACTACAACTACTGCTACTACTACTACTACTCCTACTACTCGTGCTACTACTACTCCTGCTACTACTCCTGCTACTGCTCCTCCTACTGCTACTGCTACTGCTCCAACTGCTACTACTGCTACTGCTACTACTACTGCTGCTGCTGCTACTGCTACTGCTCCTATTGCTACTGCTACTACTATTACTACTACTACTACTACTCCTACTGCTCGTGCTCCTACTACTCCTGCTACTACTCATGCTACTGCTCCTACTACTGCTCCTCCTATTGCTACTCCTGCTACTACTGCTACTACTACTAGTACTACAACTACTACAAGTACTACTACTAGTACTACTACTTCTACTACTAATACTACTACTGCTACTACTGGTACTACTACTACTACTACTGCTACTACTACAGCTACAACAACTACTACTGCTGCTACTACTACTACTGCTGCTACTACTTCTCCTACTACTACTACTACTACTACTACTATTGCTACTACTACTACTACTACTACTACTACTGCTACTACTACTACTGGTAATACTAAAGCTACTACTACTACTGCTGCTACTCCTACTGCTAGTACTACTGGTGCTACTACTACTAATGCGACTACTACTCCTATTACTACTACTACTACTACTACTACTGCTACTACTACTACTACTACTACTACTACTGCTACTGCTACTACTGCTAATCCTAGTTCTACTGCTACCACTGATACTACTGCTCCTATTGCTACTACTACTGGTCCTACTACTACTGCTGCTACTTCTGCTACAGCTACTACTCCTACTCTGCTACTACTACTACTACTACTGGTACTACTACTACTACTGCTACTGCTACTTCTACTACTACTGCTGCTACTTCTACTGCTACTACTACTACTTTTACTTCTACTACTGCTACTGCTACTCCTATTACCGCTACTGCTACTACTACTCTACTAATACTGCTACTACTACTACTGTTGCTACTACCACCACCACTACTACTACTATTGCTTCTACTACTGCTTCTACTACTGCTACTACTACTACTACTACTACTAATACTACTACTGCTACTAATGCTACTACTAATACTACTTCTACTACTACTGCTACTACTACAACTACAACTACTACTACTGTTGCTACTACTGCTGCTACTACTACTACTATTGCTACAACTACTGCTACTACTACTGGTAATACTAAAGCTACTACTACTGCTGTTGTTGCTGCTACTACTACTAGTACTACGGGTGCTACTACTACTACTACTACTGTGGCTACTACTGCTGCTACTACTACTGCTACCACTACTCCTGCTACTACTCTTGCTAGTACTACTCCTGCTACTACTAGTACTACTACTGCTACTGCTACTAGTATTGCTGCTACTGCTACTACTACTACTACTACTCCTACTACTTCTCCAACTACTGCTCCTGCAACTGCTACTACTCCTTCCGCTGCTACTGCGATTTCTACTCCTACTGGTACTGCTAGTACTACTGCTACTACTGCTACTGCTACTGTTGCTGCTACTGCTACTACCACTACTACTACTACTACTACTACTACTGCTACTACTGCTACTACTGCTACTACTACTACTACTACTACTACTCCTACTACTACTACTACTACTACTACTACTACTACTGCTACTTCTACTACTGCTACTACTGCTACTACTGCTACAACTGCTGCTACTACTACTACTGCTGATACTACTGCTGCTACTACTACTGCTACTGCTGCTACTACTACAGGTACAACTGCTACTACTGCTTCTACTACTACTACTACTGCTACTCCTGCTACTACTACTACTACTACTACTACTACTACTACTACTACTACTACTACTACTACTACTACTGCTGCTGCTGCTACTGCTACTACTGCTACTGCTACTACTACTACTACTATTGCTACTGCTACTACTATTGCTTCTACTGCTACTGCTACTACTACCGCTACTACTACTGCTACTACTACTACTGCTACTACTACTCCTGCTACTGCTCCTGCTACTACTACTACTACTGCTACTCCTACTACTACTACTGCTACTGCTCCTACTTTTACTGCTACTACTACTGCTACTGCTACTCCTACTACCGCTACTGCTACTGCTACTGGACTAATACTGCTACTACTACTACTGTTGCTACTACCACCACTACTACTACTACTGTTGTTTCTACTACTGCTTCTACTACTGCTACTACTACTGCTACTACTTGTACTACTACTGCTACTACTACTACTACTCCTACTACTCCTGCTCCTACTAGTCCTGCTACTAGTCCTGCTACTGCTCCTACTACTGCTCCTCCTACTGCTACTACTGCTAATCCTGCTACTACTACTACTACTAGTACTACTACTTCTACTACTAATACTACTACTGCTACTACTGCTACTACTAATACTACTTCTACTACTACTGCTACTACTACAGCTACAACTACTACTACTTCTGCTACTACTACTGCTCCTACTACTGCTACTACTACTACTACTGTTGCTACTACCACCAATACTACTACTGCTGCTGCTTCTACTACTACTACTACTACTGCTACTACTACAACTATTGCTACTACTACTCCTACTGCTCGTGCTCCTACTACTCCTGCTACTACTCATGCTACTGCTCCTACTACTGCTACTCCTGCTACTACTGCTACTACTACTAGTACTACAACTACTACTAGTACTACTACTAGTACTACTACTAGTACTACTACTTCTACTACTAATACTACTGGTACTACTAATACTACTGCTACTACTACTGCTACTACTACAGCTACAACAACTACTACTGCTGCTACTACTTCTCCAGTACTACTACTATTGCTACTACTACTGCTACTACTACTACTACTGCTGCTGCTGCTACTCCTACTGCTAGTATTACTGGTGCTACTACTACTACTAACGCGACTACTACTGCTGCTACTACTACTGCTACAAGTACTCCTGCTACTACTCCTGCTACTACTACTCCTGCTACTACTACTGCTACTACTACTACTACTGCTACTAGTATTGCTGCTACTGCTACTACTGCTACTACTACTGCTCCTGCTACTGCTCCTCCTACTGCTCCTGCTACTGCTACTGCGACTTCTACTCCTACTGGTACTGCTACTGCTACTACTGCTACTACTGCTACTTCTACTACTGCTACTGCTACTGCTATTGCTACTGTTACTGCTACTACCACTTCCACTACTACTACTACTACTTCTACTACTGCTACTACTGCTACTACTACTGCTACTACTACTGATACAACTGTTGCTACTACTACTGTTGATACTACTGCTGCTACTACTACTGCTACTACTACTGCTACAACTACTACTACTGCTGTTACTACTACTACTGCTACTGCTACTACTGCTACTGCTACTACTGCTACTGCTACTACTGCTATTACTGCTACTGCTACTACTGCTACTGCTACTACTACTACTGCTACTACTACTATTGCTACTGCTACTACTACTGCTACTACTGCTACTACTACCGCTACTACTACTACCGCTGCTACTACTACCGCTACTACTACTGCTACTACTACTGCTGCTATTACTACTGCTACTACTACTACTACTACTACTACTGCTACTTATACTCCTACTACTACTACTACTACTACTACTACTGCTTCTACTACTGCTACTACTACAACTACTGCTACTACAACTCCTACTACTCCTACTACTCGTGCTCCTACTACTCCTGCTACTACTCCTGCTACTACTCCTCCTACTGCTCCTCCTACTGCTACTGCTCCTGCTACTGCTCCTTCTACTGCTCCTGCTACTGCTACTGCAACTTCTACTCCTACTGGTACTGCTACTGCTACTACTGCTACTACTGCTACTCCTACTACTGCTACTGCTACTGCTACTGCTATTGCTACTGTTACTGCTACTACCACCACTACTACTACTACTTCTACTACTGCTACTACTACTGCTACTACTACTGATACAACTGCTGCTACTACTACTACCGTTGATACTACTGCTGTTATTACTACTGCTACTGCTGCTACTACTACTGCTACTACTACAGCTACAACTGCTACTACTGCTGTTACTACTACTGCTACTGCTACTGCTACTACTGCTACTGCTACTACTGCTACTACTGCTACTGCTACTACTTCTACTGCTACTACTACTACTGCTACTGCTACTATTGCTACTGCTACTACTACTGCTACTACTACTACTACTACCGCTACTACTACTACTACTACCGCTGCTACTACTACCGCTACTACTACTGCTGCTATTACTCCTGCTACTACTACTACTACTACTACTACTACTACTACTGCTACTCCTACTACTAATACTACTGCTGCTTCTACTACTGCTACTACTACTGCTACTACTACAACTACTGCTACTACTACTCCTACTACTCCTACTACTCCTACTACTCGTGCTCCTACTACTCCTGCTACTACTCCTGCTACTGCTCCTCCTACTGCTACTCCTGCTACTACTGCTACTACTACTAGTACTACAACTACTACTAGTACTACTACTAGTACTACTACTTCTACTACTAATACTACTACTGCTACTACTAATACTACTGCTACTACTACTGCTACTACTACAACTACAACAACTACTACTGCTGCTACTACTACTACTACTGCTACTACTTCTCTTACTACTACTACTACTACTACTACTACTACTATTGCTACCACTACTGCTACTACTACTACTACTGGTAATACTAAAGCTACTACTACTACTGCTGCTGCTACTCCTACTGCCAGTACTACTGGTGCTACTACTACTACTAATGCGACTACTACTGCTGCTACTACTACTACTACAAGTACTCCTGCTACTACTCTTGCTACTACTACTCCTGCTACTACTACTGCTATTAGTATTGCTGCTACTGCTACTACTGCTACTACTATTGCTCCGGCTACTGCTCCTCCTACTGCTCCTGCTACTGCTACTGCGACTTCTACTCCTACTGGTACTGCTACTGCTGCTACTGCTACTACTGCTACTACTGCTACTGCTACTACTGCTACTGCTACTGCTATTGCTACTGTTACTGCTACTACCACTACTACTACTACTACTTCTACTACTGCTACTACTACTGATACAACTGCTGCTACTACTACTACTGCTGATACTACTGCTGCTACTACTACTGCTACTACTGCTACTACTACTGCTACTACTACAGCTACAACTGCTACTACTGCTGTTACTACTACTACTGCTACTGCTACTACTGCTACTGCTACTACTGCTACTGCTACTACTGCTACTGCTACTGCTACTACTACTGCTACTACTACTATTGCTACTGCTACTACTATTGCTACTACTACTACTACTACTACTGCTACTACTACTACTACTACCGCTACTACTACTTCTACTACTACTGCTACTACTACTCCTGCTATTACTCCTGCTACTACTCCTGCTACTACTACTACTACTACTCCTACTACTACTACTACTACTACTGCTTCTTCAACTACTGCTACTACTAATGCTACTACTACAACTACTGCTACTACTACTACTACTCCTACTACTCGTGCTACTACTACTGCTGCTACTACTCCTGCTACTGCTCCTCCTACTGCTACTGCTACTGCTCCAACTGCTACTACTGCTACTGCTACTACTACTGCTGCTGCTGCTACTGCTACTGCTCCTATTGCTACTGCTACTACTATTACTACTACTACTACTACTCCTACTGCTCGTGCTCCTACTACTCCTGCTACTACTCATGCTACTGCTCCTACTACTGCTCCTCCTATTGCTACTCCTGCTACTACTGCTACTACTACTAGTACTACAACTACTACAAGTACTACTACTAGTACTACTACTTCTACTACTAATACTACTACTGCTACTACTGGTACTACTACTACTACTACTGCTACTACTACAGCTACAACAACTACTACTGCTGCTACTACTACTACTGCTGCTACTACTTCTCCTACTACTACTACTACTACTACTACTATTGCTACTACTACTACTACTACTACTACTACTACTACTGCTACTACTACTACTACTGGTAATACTAAAGCTACTACTACTACTGCTGCTACTCCTACTGCTAGTACTACTGGTGCTACTACTACTAATGCGACTACTACTCCTATTACTACTACTACTACTACTACTACTACTACTACTACTACTACTACTACTACTACTACTGCTACTGCTACTACTGCTAATCCTAGTTCTACTGCTACCACTGATACTACTGCTCCTATTGCTACTACTACTGGTCCTACTACTACTGCTGCTACTTCTGCTACAGCTACTACTCCTACTCTGCTACTACTACTACTACTGGTACTACTACTACTACTGCTACTGCTACTTCTACTACTACTGCTGCTACTTCTACTGCTACTACTACTACTTTTACTTCTACTACTGCTACTGCTACTCCTATTACCGCTACTGCTACTACTACTCTACTAATACTGCTACTACTACTACTGTTGCTACTACCACCACCACTACTACTACTATTGCTTCTACTACTGCTTCTACTACTGCTACTACTACTACTACTACTACTAATACTACTACTGCTACTAATGCTACTACTAATACTACTTCTACTACTACTGCTACTACTACAACTACAACTACTACTACTGCTGCTACTACTGCTGCTACTACTACTACTATTGCTACAACTACTGCTACTACTACTGGTAATACTAAAGCTACTACTACTGCTGTTGTTGCTGCTACTACTACTAGTACTACGGGTGCTACTACTACTACTACTACTGTGGCTACTACTGCTGCTACTACTACTGCTACCACTACTCCTGCTACTACTCTTGCTAGTACTACTCCTGCTACTACTAGTACTACTACTGCTACTGCTACTAGTATTGCTGCTACTGCTACTACTACTACTACTACTCCTACTACTTCTCCAACTACTGCTCCTGCAACTGCTACTACTCCTTCCGCTGCTACTGCGATTTCTACTCCTACTGGTACTGCTAGTACTACTGCTACTACTGCTACTGCTACTGTTGCTGCTACTGCTACTACCACTACTACTACTACTACTACTACTGCTACTACTACTGCTACTACTGCTACTACTACTACTACTACTACTACTCCTACTACTACTACTACTACTACTACTACTACTACTACTACTGCTACTTCTACTACTGCTACTACTGCTACTACTGCTACAACTGCTGCTACTACTACTACTGCTGATACTACTGCTGCTACTACTACTGCTACTGCTGCTACTACTACAGGTACAACTGCTACTACTGCTTCTACTACTACTACTACTGCTACTCCTGCTACTACTACTACTACTACTACTACTACTACTACTACTACTACTACTACTGCTACTACTACTCCTGCTACTACTGCTACTGCTACTACTACTACTACTATTGCTACTGCTACTACTATTGCTTCTACTGCTACTGCTACTACTACCGCTACTACTACTGCTACTACTACTACTGCTACTACTACTCCTGCTACTGCTCCTGCTACTACTACTACTACTGCTACTCCTACTACTACTACTGCTACTGCTCCTACTTTTACTGCTACTACTACTGCTACTGCTACTGCTACTCCTACTACCGCTACTGCTACTGCTACTGGACTAATACTGCTACTACTACTACTGTTGCTACTACCACCACTACTACTACTACTGTTGTTTCTACTACTGCTTCTACTACTGCTACTACTACTGCTACTACTTGTACTACTACTGCTACTACTACTACTCCTACTACTCCTGCTCCTACTAGTCCTGCTACTAGTCCTGCTACTGCTCCTACTACTGCTCCTCCTACTGCTACTACTGCTAATCCTGCTACTACTACTACTACTAGTACTACTACTTCTACTACTAATACTACTACTGCTACTACTGCTACTACTAATACTACTTCTACTACTACTGCTACTACTACAGCTACAACTACTACTACTTCTGCTACTACTACTGCTCCTACTACTGCTACTACTACTACTGTTGCTACTACCACCAATACTACTACTGCTGCTGCTTCTACTACTACTACTACTACTGCTACTACTACAACTATTGCTACTACTACTCCTACTGCTCGTGCTCCTACTACTCCTGCTACTACTCATGCTACTGCTCCTACTACTGCTACTCCTGCTACTACTGCTACTACTACTAGTACTACAACTACTACTAGTACTACTACTAGTACTACTACTTCTACTACTAATACTACTGGTACTACTAATACTACTGCTACTACTACTGCTACTACTACAGCTACAACAACTACTACTGCTGCTACTACTTCTCCAGTACTACTACTATTGCTACTACTACTGCTACTACTACTACTACTGCTGCTGCTGCTACTCCTACTGCTAGTATTACTGGTGCTACTACTACTACTAATGCGACTACTACTGCTGCTACTACTACTGCTACAAGTACTCCTGCTACTACTCCTGCTACTACTACTCCTGCTACTACTACTGCTACTACTACTACTACTGCTACTAGTATTGCTGCTACTGCTACAACTGCTACTACTACTGCTCCTGCTACTGCTCCTCCTACTGCTCCTGCTACTGCTACTGCGACTTCTACTCCTACTGGTACTGCTACTGCTACTACTGCTACTACTGCTACTGCTACTACTGCTACTGCTACTGCTATTGCTACTGTTACTGCTACTACCACTTCCACTACTACTACTACTACTTCTACTACTGCTACTACTGCTACTACTACTGCTACTACTACTGATACAACTGTTGCTACTACTACTGTTGATACTACTGCTGCTACTACTACTGCTACTACTACTGCTACAACTACTACTACTGCTGTTACTACTACTACTGCTACTGCTACTACTGCTACTGCTACTACTGCTACTGCTACTACTGCTATTACTA
>OV702291.1:368001823-368026823 GCA_916181665.1 Avena sativa | reverse complement strand
CTAGTACTGCTACTACTACCACTCCTACTACTACTACTATTACTACTACTACTATTGTAGCTACTGCTACTGCTCCTACTGCTACTACTGCTACTGCTACTGCTCCTACTACTACTGCTACTACTGCTAACACTACTGCTAGTACTGCTACTGCTACTACTACTGCTACTACTACTACTACTACTGCTATTGCTACTACTGCTAATCCTAGTTCTACTGCTACTACTGATACTACTGCTCCTATTGCTACTGTTACTGGTCCTACTACTACTACTGCTGCTTCTGCTACTGCTGCTACTGCTACTCTGCTACTACTACTACTACTGGTACTACTACTACTACTACTACTACAACTACTACTACTACTACTACTACTGCTACTTCTACTACTACTGCTGCTACTTCTACTGCTACTGCTGCTACTTTTACAGCTACGACTGCTACTGCTACTCCTATTACCGCTACTGCTACTGCTACTCCTATTACCGCTACTGCTACTGCTACTCTACTAATACTGCTACTACTACTACTGTTGCTACTACCACCACTACTACTACTGTTGCTTCTACTACTGCTTCTACTACTACTACTACTACTACTGCTACTACTACTACTAATACTACTACTGCTACTACTGCTACTACTAATACTACTTCTACTACTACTGCTACTACAACAACTACAACAACTACTACTGCTGCTACTACTACTACTGCTGCTACTACTGCTACTACTACTACTACTATTGCTACAACTACTGCTACTACTACTACTGGTAATACTAAAGGTACTACTACTGCTGTTGTTGCTGCTACTACTGCTAGTACTACGGGTGCTACTACTACTACTACTACTACTACTACTACTACTACTACTACTACTACTGTGGCTACTACTGCTGCTACTACTACTGCTACCACTACTCCTGCTACTACTCTTGCTAGTACTACTCCTGCTACTACTACTACTGCTACTGCTACTACTACTGCTACTACTACTACTGCTACTAGTATTGCTGCTACTGCTACTACTACTACTACTACTACTACTACTACTACTCCTACTACTGCTCCAACTACTGCTCCTGCTACTGCTACTACTCCTGCTACTGCTACTGCGATTTCTACTCCTACTGGTACTGCTAGTACTACTGCTACTACTGCTACTGTTACTGCTACTGCTACTACTACTACTACTACTACTACTTCTACTACTGCTACTACTGCTACTACTACTACTGCTACTACTGCTACTACTGCTACTTCTACTACTGCTACTACTGCTACTACTGCTACTACAACTGCTACAACTGCTGCTGCTACTACTACTGCTGATACTACTGCTGCTACTACTATTGCCACTGCTGCTACTACTACTGCTACTACTACAGCTACAACTGCTACTACTGCTTCTTCTACTACTACTGCTACTCCTGCTACTACTACTACTACTACTATTGTAGCTACTGCTACTGCTCCTACTGCTACTACTGCTACTGCTACTGCTCCTACTACTACTGCTACTACTGCTAATACTACTGCTAGTACTGCTACTACTACTGCTACTACTACTACTACTACTGCTACTGCTACTACTGCTAATCCTAGTTCTACTGCTACTACTGATACTACTGCTCCTATTGCTACTGTTACTGGTCCTACTACTACTACTGCTGCTTCTGCTACTGCTGCTACTGCTACTCTGCTACTACTACTACTACTACTACTGGTACTACTACTACTACTACTACTACTACTACTACTACTACTACTACTACAACTACTACTACTACTACTACTACTGCTACTTCTACTACTACTGCTGCTACTTCTACTGCTACTGCTGCTACTTTTACAGCTACGACTGCTACTGCTACTCCTATTACCGCTACTGCTACTGCTACTCCTATTACCGCTACTGCTACTGCTACTCTACTAATACTGCTACTACTACTACTGTTGCTACTACCACCACTACTACTACTGTTGCTTCTACTACTGCTTCTACTACTACTACTACTACTGCTGCTACTACTACTAATACTACTACTGCTACTACTGCTACTACTAATACTACTTCTACTACTACTGCTACTACAACAACTACAACTACTACTACTGCTGCTACTACTACTGCTGCTGCTACTACTGCTACTACTACTACTACTATTGCTACAACTACTGCTACTACTACTACTGGTAATACTAAAGGTACTACTACTGCTGTTGTTGCTGCTACTACTGCTAGTACTACGGGTGCTACTACTACTACTACTACTACTACTACTACTACTGTGGCTACTACTGTGGCTACTACTGCTGCTACTACTACTGCTACCACTACTCCTGCTACTACTCTTGCTAGTACTACTCCTGCTACTACTACTACTACTACTACTGCTACTGCTACTACTACTGCTACTACTACTACTACTGCTACTAGTATTGCTGCTACTGCTACTACTACTACTACTACTACTACTACTACTACTACTACTACTCCTACTACTGCTCCAACTACTGCTCCTGCTACTGCTACTACTCCTGCTACAGCTACTGCGATTTCTACTCCTACTGGTACTGCTAGTACTACTGCTACTACTGCTACTACTGCTACTGCTACTGTTACTGCTACTGCTACTACTACTACTACTACTACTACTACTTCTACTACTGCTACTACTACTACTACTGCTACTACTGCTACTACTGCTACTTCTACTACTGCTACTACTGCTACTACTGCTACTACAACTGCTACAACTGCTGCTGCTACTACTACTGCTGATACTACTGCTGCTACTACTATTGCCACTGCTGCTACTACTACTTCTACTACTACAGCTACAACTGCTACTACTGCTTCTACTACTACTACTGCTACTCCTGCTACTACTACTACTACTACTACTACTACTACTACTACTACTACTGCTGCTGCTGCTACTACTGCTACTGCTACTACTACTACTACTACTACTACTACTACTACTACTACTACTACTACTATTGCTATTGCTACTACTATTGCTACTACTACTACTGCTACGTCTACTACTGCTACTACTACCGCTACTACTACTGCTACTACTACTGCTTCTACTACTCCTGCTATTAGTCCTGCTACTGCTCCTGCTACTACTACTACTACTGCTACTCCTACTACTACTACTGCTGCTTCTACTACTCCTACTACTACTACTACTACAACTACTACTACTACTACTGCTACTACTACTCCTACTACTCGTGATCCTACTACTCCTGCTACCGCTCCTACTACTGCTCCTCCTACTGCTACTGCTACTGCTCCTACTGCTACTACTGCTACTGCTACTACTACTACTACTAATGCTACTACTAGTACTGCTACTGCTACTGCTACTTCTACTAGTACTGCTACTCCTACTACTACTACTACTACTACTACTATTGCAGCTACTGCTACTGCTCCTACTGCTACTTCTACTGCTCCTACTGCTACTGCTACTACTACTACTGCTAATGCTACTGCTAGTACTGCTACTGCTACTTCTACTGCTACTACTACTACTACTGCTACTTCTACTACTGCTAATCCTAGTTCTACTGCTACTACTGATACTACTGCTCCTATTGCTACTGCAACCTGGTCCTACTACTACTGCTGCTGCTTCTGCTACTGCTACTACTACTACTGCTACTGCTACTCTGCTGCTACTACTACTACTGCTACTACTACTACTGCTACTACTACTGCTACTGCTACTTCTACTACTACTGCTGCTACTTCTACTGCTACTGGTGCTACTTTTACTGCTACTACTACTACTACTGCTACTCCTACTACCGCTACCGCTACTGCTACTCTACTAATAGTGCTACTACTACTACTGTTGCTACTACCACCACTACTACTAGTACTGCTGCTTCTACTACTTCTTCTACTCCTCATACTACTACTACTACAACTACCGCTACTACTACTAATGGTACTACTATCCTACTACTCGTGCTCCTACTACTCCTGCTACTAATCCTGCTACTGCTCCTACTACTGCTACTCCTGCTACTACTACTACTACTACTACTACTACTACTACTACTACTACTACTGCTGCTGCTACTACTACTGCTACTGCTGCTTCTACTAATGCTACTACTACTGCTACTACTACAACTACTGCTACTACTACTACTCCTACTACTCGTTCTCCTACTACTCCTGCTACTACTCCTGCTACTGCTCCTACTACTGCTCCTCCTACTGCTACTACTACTACTACTCCTACTACTCGTTCTCCTACTACTCCTGTTACTACTCCTGCTACTGCTCCTACTACTGCTCCTCCTATGCTACTACTACTACTTCTACTAGTACTACTACTTCTACTACTAATACTACTACTTCTACTACTAATACTACTAATACTACTTCTACTACTACTGCTACTACTACAGCTACAACAACTTCTACAGCTGCTACTGCTACTACTGCTGCTACTACTGCTGCTACTACTACTACTACTTTTGCTACAACTACCGCTACTACTACTACTGGTAATACTAAAGCTACTACTACTACTGATGTTGCTGCTACTACTGCTAGTACTACTGGTAATACTACTACTACTACTGCGGCTACTACTTCTGCTACTACTACTGCTACCACTACTCCTTCTACTACTCTTGCTGGTACTACTCCTGCTACTGCTACTGCTACTGCTACTGCTACTACTACTACTACTACTGCTACTAGTATTGCTTCTACTGCTACTACTACTGCTACTACTGCTCCTACTACTGCTCCTCCTACTACTACTACTCCTGCTACTGCTACTGTGATTTTTACTCCTACTGGTAATGCTAGTACTACTGCTACTACTGCTACTACTACTGCTACTACTGCTACTGCTACTGCTATTGTTACGGCTACTACTACTACCACTACTACTACTACTACTACTACTACTTCTACTACTACTACTACTGCTACTACTACTGCTACTACTGCTATAACTGCTGCCAATACTACTACTACTGATACTACTGCTGCTACTACTACTTCTACTTCTGCTACTACTACTGCTACTACTACAGCTACAACTGCTACTATTGCTTCTACTACTACTACTACTACTACTACTACTACTACTACTACTACTACTACTACTACTACTACTACTCCTGCTACTACTACTAGTACTGCTGCTGCTGCTACTACTACTACTACTGCTACTGCTACTACTACTGCTACTACTACTATTGCTACTGCTACTACTATTGCTACTACTACTACAGCTACGTTTACTACCGCTAGTACTACTGCTACTACTACAACTACTGCTACTACTACTACTTCTACTACTACTACTCCTACTACTCGTGCTCCTACTAGTCCTGCTACTACTCCTGCTACTGCTCCTACTACTGCTCCTCCTACTTGTTGGGGGGATAACCCCGGTTAGGGTCACTCCAGGGTATAAGGGCCGAGTTAGCCGAGGTTCGGCAAGGTCAAAGCGGATGCTGGCCGAGTCACCTCAAGGCAGGCCGGATCACGGAGTAACCCGGACCAGGGGGGTCACCTAACATTATCTCGTCCGACTCAAGGAGTAAGTCGGAAATACTTGTCTAGCTTATATGCAGGAACAAGTGTGGCCGGATCAACTGTGATCTGGATCCTCGCTTGGCTTCTAGGAGAAGGAAGGAATCTCTCTGGTCAAAAAAGAAGGTCCTGTGCGTACTGGATGAGCGAATAAAGCAAGGGCAGGACCACCGGATCATGGCCGACAAGGGTGACGACGCTCAAGTCGGCTGACGCGGGCGCCGCAGAGGCTACGTCGCTAAAGCAAGTGTGACGCGGGGGAAAAGCACCCCTGTCGGGTTACTACTTTGGGAGGGGGCATATTCTTAGGAATATGCCTCCACGTATGCCCTAGGCCAGGACCGAACCACCTCTATATAAGGGGGGGTTACGGTTGTGGTAAGGGGGTTGGGTTTTTTCTGAGACAGAGGAAGGAGAATTCGAGTTGGTTGAGCACTAGTGGATCTAGGGTTCTTGGGCTAGTTGGTAGGCAAGAGTAAGAGAGTCTCTTCTTCCTCCTCTTGTCAATATAGCTCGAGGAGCACTTGTAATCTTGGAGATTGGGCATCAATACAAAGCTTCTGTGTAGAGAATCACTCTACTATCCCTCCCTGGATTCCCCTAGCGCATATTAGTCCCCATCTTTAGCCTATCCATGGCATCTGCCGTGACACCACCACGACAGTTGGCGCCCACCGTGGGGCTAGCGGCGCTAGCAGGGGTGAAGATCCGGACGGGAAACTTCATTGGAACCGGCGAACGCATCGTCTCCGGGCTCCTTCAGCGCTTTGGAGCGCTGGACTACGTCAGCGACAACGTTGGCTGCTTCGGCACGCGCTCCCTTCCGCACAACGGCATCTTCGTCGAGCTCGGTGCGCACAAGGTCTACGTTGCTGTGGACGTGTCTTGCCTTCATCCGCATCGCGTCGTTGATGCAGGAGAACCACCCCTCACTGTGGCTCGCGGGGCGCGTATCGCTCGCTCCCCAGACCATGCAGAGGTGATGATGACTGCGCCAGGCGTGGGCATGAGCAAGGATCCAGCGCCAGACCTGGAGGTAACGCCTAAGGCACCGAGGAAAACTAGGGGTCCTCCGCTAGAGAGGCCTGAGAACATGCTGAGGGAAGCTATGGATAGCTTGGCAAACCCGGTGGCAGCAGTGGTAGATCCGGCTCAGGCACAGGCCGAGCTAGAGGTGACCCGGCAAAAGATACCGGAGGGCGCAAAGAAAATAGCAGCGGCTCAGCAGTCGTTGAACATGACGCTGCACGAGTACGCGAAGGCAAACAAGGTTGATGATGGACCAGAAGGTGATGATGGTGATGAACAGAGAAGGTGATGATGGACCAGAAGGGTCGGAAAACTATCTGTCCGTGGGGTTGCCAAAGTATAGTACCCCGGCAAAGAACCTCAGAGCAACAGATGCCGCGGCGTCCGAGCTAGAGGGTTTGACGGGTGAAGCCCGTCAAAGACAGCAAGACCGGGTTAACGAGCTGGTTCGGATCGCGAACAGGAAAAACGAGGAGCTGCTGAGAGGTAACCCGGAGAGAATTGGAGATTCTAAGATCGTCCACTCGGCGATGGGTAACCCGGAGAAATTTGCTGGAGTCGCATCGTCGCCTCATGGTGGCCCAAGGAGAGAAGAGGTAGTAACCTCAGCCAGACAGAACAAGCAGATCGTTCCGTACGACCCAACACGTGCGGGAAAAGAAAAAGAGATGCAGAAAAACGACGATCGACGAAGCGTGAGCCGAGGTGAAGCGGGCCGAGGTAATCACGACCAAGGCAATGGCGGTCAAGGGAATGCTGCCAACGGTAATGCCGGACAACGAAACTCGGCAGGAGCAGGTCAACCGCAGCAGCGGAATGTACCAAGGCAAGAGCAAAGTGCCGGCTGTGGTATGCAACACAGAGGAGCACAACGAGAGCAAGATCGATACAATGACGGAGACTCGGAGATGATGAATGCAGGATACGCAAGGCCGGACTATCATGTGATAGGGTCGAGATTGGGAAGCAGGGATTTGATGCCGGATGATGTCAGGTTAAAGCTGGATCGCCTGTATAGGTCGGAATAGATCGAATGTCAAGGTCCTCCGGGTCCAGCGTGCTTTGGACCCCGGATCATGAAGGAACCGCCAGTACCCAATTTCCAATTACCCAGGGGCATGAAGACGTATGATGGCAGTACAAAGCCGGAGGATTGGCTGATAAACTACGCAAAAGCTGTGAAAATTGCAACTGGCAACTTGAGATGGGTTGTTCGATATGTACCCCAAATGTTGGAAGGTCCGGCTAGGGTATGGCTGAATAATTTGCCACCCGGAAGCATCAATTGCTGGATAGATTTTGAAGAAATGTTTATCAGCAACTTCTCAAGTACATATCAGAGACCGAATAGACCGCAGACCCTGGCGATGTGCAAGCAGAGATCTAACGAAACGGATCGTGAATTTTTGACCCAGTGGTGTACCGTGAGAAACTCGTGTGAGGGAGTCATAGAATCACAGGCCATAGCATGGTCCGCACAAGGGTGCAGATATGGCAGCGAGTTGTGGATGAAATTGCAAAGGAAAATGCCAGTCACGCTGGCAGAGATGATCCGGATTGCGGATTCTTATGCTTTGGGTGATCCAACTAAACTTATGATCGCATCGAACGAGTCAGATGAGGAGTGCTATCCGAGGAACGGAGCCGGGTCATCCCGGAGGAACGATTACAGGGGAAGAAGGAGAGACAATAGACCGGACCATCAGTATAGTTCGCAGCAAGTTACAGCCGTGAATCAAGATCAGCCCGGAGCAGGGAGCAACCAACGCTAGAAAACGGGAGGGCAATGGACTCCTCGAAACGATGGCAAGAAAACGTGGACTCCGGAGCAGAAAAAGCAATGGCAAGAAAAGAAAGATCGTCCGAGGTATACCTATGAGTCAATGTTGGACTAGCCGTGTAAATTTCACACGCCAAATCCGAACAGCCCGGCGGGTCACACAACGAGTCAATGTGAGTGGATGCGTAAGATAGAACAAGGTGGTTCAGGGAATGCTCAGGCACCCCGGAATGACCAACCTCGGCAGGAGTTACCCCGGCAGCAATTGCTTTCCAGAGCAAACACGCAACAACTAATGTTGCCTCCTCCTCCGCCGAGGTATGACAACAGTGAGAGAAGGGATGCAGTGCATCAGGTGGAAAACCAGCAACAACCGGATCAGAGGTACTCTGGAAACGAGGGAAGGAATGAGTACAGGGAACATCACCAGAGCTATTGTGTGTTCACAACAGAGGAAATAGATAGGAAGAGCTTGCAGCGCCGACATATGGAGGTTAACGTGGTTATGCCAGCAGTGACGAGGTACATGTCTTGGTCAGACCAGGAAATTACCTGGAGCGTCAAAGATCATCCCAAGCTTATGCCAAGTCCGGGCTCGTATGCACTAGTGTTAGATCCGACATTCATTGGACCAAACATTAATGTGAGGTTCTCCAAGGTACTGATCGACAATTCCAGTAGCATTAACATCATGTATGCGGATACGATGCGCAAGTTGGGCATCTCGGAGAACATGCTCCAGGCTACAAGAACAACTTTCCATGGTATCGTACCAGGCATATCCTGTGAGCCCATAGGCAAAGTCCGGGTCGACGTGCTATTCGGTACGAGGGATAACTGCCAAACTGAGAATCTGGAGTTTGAGGTGGTGAACTTGGAGAGCACGTATCATGCATTACTCGGGAGACCAGCACTGAGCAAATTCATGGCAAGTTGCCATGTTAGTTATCTGAAGATGAAGTTGCCCGGGCCAAATGGAGCAATTACTATCGCTGGGGATTTCCGACGTTCTATTGAGTGCGCCTCAGCCGGGTCTAACCTAGCCGAGTCACTCGTAATTGCCCAAGAGAAAAGAAAAATCCAAGAGAGGCGGCATTAGCTTAGTCCGCGCAGCAGTATATGTCGGCGTTAAGCAACCCGCATGGAAGCGTTTCATTTCAATCCGCGAAGGACACCAAGAAGATTCCAGTGGATAACCTGTTTCCGGAGCGTACCGTAACAATTGGTGCCGGGTTAACTGACAAATAGGAAAGCGAGCTCGTCAACTTCCTCCGTGAGAATCAGGATATTTTTGCTTGGTCCACACAGGACTTGCAAGGTGTTCCGAGGGAGTTGGCCGAGCACTCTTTGAACGTAAGACCCGGAGCAAGGCCGGTGAAGCAGCCTCTCCGACGCTTCGCCGAGGATAGGAGAAAGGTCATTGGTGACGAGATAGCTCGGTTGCTAGCAGCAGGATTTATCATGGAAGTGTTGTATCCGGATTGGCTCTCTAATCCGGTGCTGGTAGAAAAGAAGAAGGATGATCCGGACGTGCTAGTGGTTTGGCGTATGTGTATCGATTACACGAACCTGAACAAGGCGTGTCCAAAAGATCCATTTCCACTGCCAAGGATAGATCAGGTCATCGACTCTACCACGGGATGTGAACTGTTGTCATTCATTGACGCCTATTCTGGTTTCCACCAGATACCTCTGAACCCGGATGATCAAATAAAAACTGCCTTTATTACCCCGTACGGGGTTATTGCTATCGCACTATGTCGTTCAGTTTATGAAATGCAGGAGCAACGTACCAATGATGTATGCAAAAATGTTTGCTCGATCAAATAGGTCAAAATGTACAAGTCTACATGGATGATGTGGTTATTAAGACCAAGGAAAGCGCAACGCTCCTTGACGACATAAGGCAAACATTCGCGAACTTGAGGAGATTCCGGATGAAGCTTAACCCGGAGAAATGTACCTTCGGTGTCCCGGCTAGGAAATTACTCGGATTTCTCGTCTCCAGCCAAGGTATCGAGGTTAATCCAACTAAGATCCGAGCCATCGAACGAATGGAGCTGCCGAAGTGTCTCAACGACGTCCAGAAGTTCACTGGATGCCTGGCGTCGTTGAGTCGGTTTGTATGTCGGTTAGGGGAAAAGGCACTGCCTCTCTACCAACTCATGAAAAAGTCAGATAAATTCGTTTGGACGCCGCAGGCCGATGAAGATTTTGCCCACTTGAAAAAGATGTTGGCCATTGCACCAGTGTTAGCTTCTCCATTGTCAAAGGAGCCAATGTTGCTCTACATAGCCGCAACCAACCGAGTTGTAAGTGCAGTGATTGTAGTGGAGCGAGATGAAGAGGGTAAGTCGGTGCAGAGGCCAGTGTATTACTTGAGCGAGGTATTGTCTGCCTCAAAACAGAACTACCCGCATTTTCAAAAGGTGGCATACGGTGTTTATATGGCGGCAAAGAATTTAAAGCACTACTTTGAGGAGCATCCCATCAAAGTGATGTGCGAAGCCCCCATATCCGAGATAATGGGTAACAAAGATGCGAATGGCAGAATTGCGAAATGGGCAATTGAGCTAGCACCTTACGCACCCCAGTATGATAGGAGAGAAGCGATCAAGTCCCAGGCTGTGGCGGACTTTTTCGTAGATTGGGCCGAGGTACAATATGAACCACCGCCGCCAGATCCGAACTACTGGAAGATGCACTTTGACGGATCGAAAACCAAAACCGGGTTAGGTGCCGGGGTTGTGCTTACCTCGCCAAAGAAGGATCAGCTCAAGTACGTATTGCAGATCCATTTCGCGGCATCAAACAATGTCACTGAGTACGAGGCTCTTGTGCATGGTCTCAAAGTGGCGAAGGAGATTGGCATACGTCGGATAATATGCTCTGGCGACTCGGATCTAGTAATACAGCAAGTGTCCAGAGTGTGGGACGCCCTAGATTCAAACATGGCGCTATACAGATTTCATGTGTAGAAAATCTCGGGTTACTTTGAGGGATGTGAATTTCACCATGTACCTCGCGCGGAAAACAAAGCTGCTGACATGCTATCAAAGCTCGGATCGACCCGACAGGCAATTCCACCGGGTTTTGCATTGGAGCACCTTAGAAAACCATCTATCAGGCCGTCCCCAGGAACCGATTCAATATATGTCCCGAAAAACACGGAATCCGGAGTTGAGCCCATGAACATTGACATGGGAGGTAGCACGCCGAGCCCGGGGACTGCCTCGGCAAACCCGGGGACTACCTCGCTAGACCCGGGGACTGTTCAGCGTGATCCGGCTAAAGTTATGCCGGTGGATCAAATGGAAATTGATGAGGAGATGTTCCCTGCGTGAGCAGTACCAGCTTGGGCACTGCCTATATACCAGTTCTTGAAAGATGGAACGTTACCCACTGAGTAAGTGCTAGCCAGGCAAACTCAGAGGAGAGCCAAAGCTTAGACAATCATCAATTCCGAGTTGTACAAACGGAGTGTAACCAATGTCCTCCAGCGGTGTGTTGACCCGGAAGAAGGACTTAACATCCTCCGAGATATACACCAAGGAGAATGCGGGCATCATGCCTCATCCCGGGCCTTAGTGGCAAAGGCATTCCGGCATGGATTTTACTGGCCAAGTGCCTTGGAGCAAGCAGAAGATCTGGTGAGAAAATGCAATGGTTGCCAAAGATACGCCACCAAGACACATATGCCTATGTCGGAACTTAAAACCATACCAATTACATGGCCATTTGCTGTGTGGTGCTTGGATATGGTTGGCCCGTTCAAACCAGCAAGAGGAAACATGACACACATTCTGGTCATGGTGGACAAGTTTACAAAATGGATCGAAGTGAAGCCTATAAGAAAATGTGATGGAGCTACGGCCGTGACATTTCTCAAAGACATCATCTTGAGATACGGTTATCCACACAGCATTATAACTGATAATGGAACAAATTTCACGGAAGGAGTATTTACGCGCTTTTGCCGAGACAAGAAAATCCGACTCGACGTAGCCTCGGTAGCCCACCCCGCATCGAACGGACAAGTGGAAAGATCCAACGGATTAGTATTATCCGAGATAAAACCCCAGATCATTGAGCCGCTGCAAAGATCAGCGGGGTGCTGGATAGAAGAACTACCAGCGGTATTGTGGAGTTTAAGAACAACTCCGAATCGATCAATAGGCTACACGCCGTTCTTTCTGGTATATGGGGCAGAAGCTGTATTACCAGCCGACATAGAGCATGATTCGCCTAGGGTCACCCAATACACAGAAGCCGAAGTGCAAGAACCCCGGCAAAATGATGTTGATCTGCTGGAAGAAGCAAGAGAACTGGCACTGTCCAGATCCGCCATATATCAGCAAAATCTCTGACGCTATCATAGCCGAAAAGTGTGCCCCCGAGTCTTCCGGGAAGGCGATCTGGTGCTCCGGTTGGTACAGCGTACCACTGGCATGCATAAATTATCCCCCCCATGGGAAGGGCCATTCATTGTGAGCAAAGCATTGCACAATGACTCTTATTATCTCATAGATGCAAAGCCACAGGAAAAGAACAAGGCGGACAGGTCCGGAGAGGAATCGAAGCGACCATGGAATGTAGCACTACTCCGTCCCTTCTACACTTAGCTAAGAAGTGCATGTATCCGAGTCATCTCGTATGTCGGTATGTATATCGGCAATGAGCTTATCAATGAAATAGCGGAGCCTCGAGCAGTAACTCGGGGACTGCCTTAATAAATGATTGTTGTTACTTTTTATGCGTTAGCTGGAATGACTCGTTTCACTTAACCCGGATTAGTAATGTGTGAGCACCAAAAACCTAACCCTTCGACTTGCTGCTGTCCAACAAGAATTGGCTTCATGGCAAGCAAGGGAACAAGTTTGGAATTGCGTAGCACATGAAAACTACTAAGGAAACGATCCTATTTCCAGCTAACGTTTTTTTTTCGGACTAACCCCGTATTTACTTTCAAGCTATTATGTTGAGTTATTTTGAGCCAAGCCTCAAAGTTTCTCAGTATTGTTAAAATGATTCTTGAGGCTCGGATTTGTAAGTTGTAAAACCGAATCAAGGTAGACACGGATCGAGCCGGAGAATTGGACGAACAAGAAAATGAAACTCGGGGACTACGCCCAAGTTAATCCGGTATACAAGCATAGTAGCAAAATATCATGTATTCAGCATACAATTGCACCCGGCATACTAGGGATCTGATAAATTTTCAAGTTTTTACAACTAAGGAGCGGCAGGAGGAGGAAGTTAGGCGTCATCATCACTGTCTTCAATATCTGAAGCAGCATCTTCTCCGTCATCGCCCGACCCATCCTCCATGCTCTCCATCTGCTCCTCCTCGCTGGATTCCAGAAAGCTCGGCCCCTCAACCCAGTCATGGATGGGAGAATATTCGACAAGGCTGTAGGCGCAAGGCTGGCGCCGAGCTACCCACTCCAGATCATCGGTCCATTTGGATCCAGTGCGCCGGCGTGTGAGGAGGCTCAGGTCAATCTTCTCGTACCATGTAAGGATATGATGGAGGAGGGTATATGCTGTGGCACGCCCGGCAGATTCTCTCCAGAGATCAAGCTGTGTCTCGATTTCCAATAGCTTCTCAGCAAGGAGTGTGATCCTTTTCGGAGCGCTTTTGCTAGGCCAGAAAGTGTTGAAGATCCGGACCGCAACGTCGAGGAGATCTTTCCCATAGTTCTTGATGGTTTCCACCCGAGCTGACACGCTGACCAGTAGGTCCTCCATGTCTAAGGGGATGCTCTCACCATCAGGAGCGACGGGAGTACCCCTCTCTCGGCGGAATTTGGCAACGACAGCACTGGCAATGGGAGTACCCTCCGGAAAGTTATCTAAAATAAGGAAAGGGAAGATGCTGAAGCGAAGGCATATGAGCTAACCCGGAAAACTAGGTCGGACAGGGGGAAGAAACTTACGTGAGATATGACGATGGATCTGGGTCAACTCTTTGATACAACTGTCGCGTCTCTGGCGAAGATGTTCAAGCTCGGCGAGCGCTGACCCAAGCTGGACCTCGGATTCCTTAAGCAGGTCCTGGTCCTTGGAGATCTGAAGGGTAAAGCGCTCACGTTCTTCAGTGAAGTTCTGGCCAACTTTTTGGAGCTCGGTTTTGTGTTGGGCCTTCATCTTCTCCATCTCGGCTTTGAGTTTGGCTATTTCGTCGTCCTTGGTCCGGAGGAGGGCGAGATCATCGTTCTTCTTCTTCAGCTCAGCTTGATGCTGTCCTGCTTGTTCAAGAAAATGCAGCATCATATCAGGCACATGCACACTATCCTCAAGCGATGCTGAAATAGTGTGTTGACCCAGCAAAGCCGAGGAGTGAATGTTTGCCGAGCCAAGGAGAAGAAGGAATCGAAAACACAACAACGTTGGCCGAAAGAGGACATACCTCGGATTTCCTCCAAGTTCTTCCGCATACTTTTGTTTTCAGCCTCCACCCCACTTGCAAAAAACCGAATAAGGAGGTTAGTCCGGCAGAAACAAATGAAACGGAGAGGTGTTAAGAGAGGAAATTACCCCTCTTTTCATGCTCCGCGCCAAGTGCAACATGTTTTGCACGCAAGATCTTGTGGGTATCAAGCAGGCGCTGAAACTCGGCGCTCCGGCGATTGGTAGTTACCTAACAAAGGTACAGGCGTGTAAAGTTAGTTCGTTGCATATTTGAAGTATACAAGATCCGGGCCAAGCGGAACTTAACCCGGCTCTAGGTGTGTGCATATTTGAAGTGTACAAGATCCGGGCCAAGCGGAACTTAACCCGGCTCTAGGTGTGTGCATATTTGAAGTGTACCAGATCTAGGCCAAGCGGAACTTAACCCGGCTCTAGGTGTGTGCATATTTGAAGTATACAAGATCCGGGCCAAGCGGAACTTAACCCGGCTCTAGGTGTGTGCATATTCGAAGTATACAAGATCCGGGCCAAGCGGAACATAACCCGGCTCTAGGTGTGTGCATCTTAGAAGTGTACGAGATCCGGGCCAAGCGGAACTTAACTCGGCTCTAGGTGTGTGCATATTTGAAGTTTACATGCAGCTACGTTGATCTTCTAATGAGCATCCGGCCGAGTAACAAGTTACTCCGTCAGAGGCTCAGGGACTAATGGTTATTATCTACAACATGTAAAGGAGAAACGACGTACCTCCATCATTCGCCCAGCGAGGTTAATGGCCATGGCAGCGGTATTCATCTGAGCGGAAAATTCAGCTAGGCCGAACTTTTCTGGGAGATCGTCGTTGTAGACGAACTCCGCCTTATTCCAGTTCATGACAAACTCGATGAGGCTCGGAGGGTACCGTTCGCCAGTGGGCATGTGAGGTGCCACCAAGCCCTTTGCGTGAGCTTCTTTCCTTTCAATCAGGGCAAGAGTTGGGCTAGTGTGAAGAACCATCTGCTGTGAATCGGCTGGCTCGGCAGGAGGATCCGTCGCTGCTGGTGACTTCTTTGGAAGCATCGATGACAAGGTTCGCTGCCCGGCCTCGACGGAGGTAGACTTACCTTTGGCTTGCTGGGAGGATGTGACCACAATGGATTTGCCCTTGGAAGCCGCTGGAGTGGTTCCTCGCCGAGCTTGGGATGACTCGGACGAGGTCGCGTTCCTCTGAAGGAGGTACTGCGAAACCCGAAGCGGCCGCAGAGCCCTCCGGAATAGGGCTCAGCGGGCGTGACTCGTCGTCACGAGGAGGGGAAGGACCGGACCGAAGGGGAGAGGAGATGCTCGATTCGCTCTGAGGGACCTCCACAGGAGCCCTGCAAAAGAAAATAATGTCAGGAGTGAAATTACCCCGATGCAGGGAGAAGTGTGTTGCGTAGTGAAAAATGACTTACGCATCCGAGGTCTCGGCCTCCTTAGGTTTCCGGGCCCTCCGTGCCGGGGCTTTACCTGCCCGTTTGGAGGCAGTCTTGTCTCCGGCCTTCTTTTGCCTTTTGGTAGGCTGAGAAGGTTCGGAAGAAGAACTTGACGCGGATCCGTGCTTCTTCTTTGACGCCACCGGAACAGGCTCGCCCGTGGCAAGTGGAGAATCCTCGTGGATGTGCCCACCGGGGTTAGATGATGCCGGGAAGGCAAAAGGAAGAGGGACAGCCTCAACGGGTTCAATCACGTCGATATCTGAGTCATCCTCATCGTCCGACCAATCTCTAAGAGAAGAGAATTTACCGCTGGGTCATTTGGTGGCGTCGGTTGTGGGGAGGAACATCTCCTGGTCCGGCTCCTCCTCATCCGGGATTGCTCGGTCCGGGGCCCACTTAAGGGTCGGATCAGTACCATCCTCGAGGGTTTGCTAGAGAAATAGCTGAGAAAAAAGCACAAGGAGCAGAGTCAAAAATACGATAAGAACCGACATGTAATTGATCCGAAATAAGTTTACTCCGCGAAGCTTACCGCGGGAGGGAGCCTGTCACGGCAGTAATGCTCGATTCCCCACGTCCATTCGGTGGAAAAATCCTTATGGGTGGTGAAAAGAGCCTTGACCCGGCGGAAGATCTCCGTATTGCTCAACTCGAACGAGGAGGTTCGGTTGGGGTCGCGGCTGAAGCTCATATGGCACAACTTGTGAGTGCGCCGCTGGAGGGGAGAGATTCGGTTGCGCATGAATGTGATCATGGCATCCTCGTTGCGCAATCCGAGCTTCTTCAGCTCCGCAAACCTTTTGTTCACTTGGTTGGCCAGAGCTGTAGGTTTTTTGGCGACCTCCTCCCAGAAATCCGTGTTCGGGGGACCCAGAGCGTAGGGCAGCAACCGGATCAAGTCTTCGGTGCCTTCGTTCCAAACGTAGAAGAAGGTCCAGGCCCATCCTTTGCAAGAGTCAAGCCCGGTAACCTGGGGAAAGATTGAAAACCTCCGGGGCGAGATCGAGGCAGCTCTGAACTGAGTGAGCTGCTTGTCCTCCGACTCGACGTGGATGTTGGGGACGACGTTGCGACGGAGGCCGAAGAACCGGATCCACAGCTCCTTCGTGGGCCATAGTCCGGTGTAGCCCTCGATCGAAGAGACGAAAGCGGACAGAGAGGTGATGGCGTTCGCCGGGAGATGATGTGGTTGCAGGTGATAGGTCCGGACCCAGTCCCGGAAGAAATCACTCACCGGAAGACCAAATCCCCGTTGGAAATGGGATAGGAAAACAACGAACTTACCCGGATTGGGTGAGGGGGCCAATTCCGAGGAGGAGAGACGAGCGGCGACGCCGGCGGGACTACGCCGGGTCCGGTAGAGCCAGTCGACGTCGTCCTGGCAGACCCACGAACCGGCCCACGCGCCGCGGTCCGCTGCGCCGGCGTTTCCTCCATGTCCTGCTCGACAATGATGAGCTCTTCCTCCGTCATCTCGAATCCGCTGTCCTCGCTGGAGCTGGCGGCGGCGGGGCTGTGCGGTCTAGATTGACGAGGACCCGTGGCTAAGCAGTGGGGTAGCGGTGGCTGCGGTGCGGAGGCACGGAGAAGGTGCAGCGGCGGGCTGCTGCAACGGGCACTAGCAGCAGTGCGGTCGCGAGGAAGAAGAAGAGGAACGGGCGAGGGGGCGCGGAGATGGAAAAGCGCTAAGGAGCGTGCCCCTCCCCTATTTAACTGCCCCCAGTAATCAACAAGTGGGATCGCGCTGCGCTGGAGAGCCACGCGCTGTGGCCGTGTATCACCGGCATTAGCCAATCAGAGAGAAGCCACAGCGGAGGCCACAGAGCAAATATGATCCCATGACACGACGTGTAGTTGCGGTAAACGAGGAGACAGGCGTGACGTAACCAACGCACAGTAATCACTGACAGTTACTGTGACAGTTACAGTGCAGGACCTTAAAATGAGGCAACACAATGATTAACCCTTACGTGGGTTGGCGTATGAGAGAAGGAAGCAAGGTCCGGATCCGAGCCTCCATGGTAACCCGGACGACAAGTGAAAACTTGAAATGTGTAGAGGGAAAGTAAAACCATAGGATCCGAGTTACAATGGTAACCCGGCCGGCAAGTGAAAACTTGGAACGGGCGAAGGGAACGTAAATCCATATAATCCGAGACAAGAAGTTAACCCGGAACTAAACGCCCGAGGCTTAAATACGAATGAACCTGATGTGGCCTTAGCGACCAAGGCGTCTAAGGCCGCACCAGCTTCGGGGACTAATGTTGGGGGGATAACCCCGGGTAGGGTCACTCCGGGGTATAAGGGCCGAGTTAGCCGAGGTTCGGCAAGGTCAAAGCGGATGCTGGCCGAGTCACCTCAAGGCAGGCCGGATCACGGAGTAACCCGGACCAGGGGGGCCGCCTAACATTATCTCGTCCGACTCAAGGAGTAAGTCGGAAATACTTGTCTAGCTTATATGCAGGAACAGGTGTGGCCGGATCAACTGTGATCCGGATCCTCGCTTGGCTTCTAGGAGAAGGAAGGAATCTCTCTGGTCAAAAAAGAAGGTCCGGTCCGTACTGGATGAGCGAATAAAGCAAGGGCAGGACCACCGGATCATGGCCGACAAGGGTGACGACGCTCACGTCGGCTGACGCGGGCGCCATAGAGGCTACGTCGCTAAAGCAAGTGTGACGCGCGGGAAAAGCACCCCTGTCGGGTTACTACTTTGGGAGGGGGCATATTCTTAGGAATATGCCTCCACGTATTCCCTAGGCCAGGACCGAACCACCTCTATATAAGGGGGGGTTAGGGTTCTGGTAAGGGGGTTGGGTTTTTTCTGAGACAGAGGAAGGAGAATTCGAGTTGGTTGAGCACTAGTGGATCTAGGGTTCTTGGGCTAGTTGGTAGGCAAGAGTAAGAGAGTCTCTTCTTCCTCCTCTTGTCAATACGGCTCGAGGAGCACTTGTAATCTTGGAGATTGGACATCAATACAAAGCTTCTGTGTAGAGAATCACTCTACTATCCCTCCCTGGATTCCCCTAGCGCATATTAGTCCCCATCTTTAGCCTATCCATGGCATCTGCCGTGACACCACCATGACACTACTGCTAATCCTGCTACTACTACTACTACTACTACTAGTACTACTACTTCTACTACTAATACTACTACTGCTACTACTGCTACTACTAATACTACTTCTACTACTACTGCTACTACTACAGCTACAACAACTACTACTGCTGCTACTACTACTGCTGCTGCTGCTACTACTGCTACTACTACTACTGTTGCTACTACCACCACTACTACTACTACTGCTGCTTCTACTACTGCTTCTACTACTGCTACTACTACAACAACTGCTACTACTACTCCTACTACTCATTCTCCTACTACTCCTGCTACTACTCATGCTACTGCTCCTACTACTACTCCTCCTACTGCTACTCCTGCTACTACTGCTACTACTACTACTACTACTAGTTCTACTACTAGTACTACTACTTCTACTACTAATACTACTACTGGTACTACTAAAACTACTGGTGCTACTACTACTACTAATGCTTCTACTCCTACTGCTAGTACTACTGGTGCTACTACTACTACTAATGCGGCTACTACTGCTGCTACTACTACTGCTACCAGTACTCCTGCTACTACTCTTGCTACTACTACTCCTGCTACTACTACTGCTACTGCTACTACTACTACTGATACTAGTATTGCTGCTACTGCTACTACTGCTACTACTACTGCTCCTGCTACTGCTCCTCCTACTGCTCCTGCTACTGCTACTGCGACTTCTAGTCCTACTGGTACTGCTACTGCTACTACTGCTACTACTGCTACTTCTACTACTGCTACTGTTATTGCTACTGTTACTGCTACTACCACTACTACTACTACTACTACTACTACTACTACTACTACTACTACTACTGCTACTACTACTGCTACTACTGCTACTACTAATGCTACTTCTACTGCTACAACTGTTGCTACTACTACTACTGCTGATACTACTGTTGCTACTACTACTGCTACTACTGCTACTACTACTGCTACTACTACAGCTAAATCTGCTACTACTGCTGCTACTACTACTACTGCTACTCCTGCTACTACTACTACTACTACTACTACTACTACTACTACTACTGCTACTACTACTAGTGCTACTTCTACTAATACTGCTACTACTACTATTGCTACTGCTACTACTATTGCTACTACTACTACTACTGCTACTACTACTACTACCGCTACTACTACTTCTACTACAACTGCTACTACTACTCCTGCTACTACTCCTGCTACTACTACTACTACTGCTACTCCTCCTCCTCCTCCTACTACTACTACTGCTAGTACTACTGCTACTACTACAACTACTACTACTGCTGCTACTACTACTGCTACAACTGCTGCTACTACTACTACTGCTGATACTACTGCTGCTACTACTACTACTACTACTGCTGCTACTACTATAGCTACAACTGCTACTACTGCTTCTACTACTACTACTGCTACTCCTGCTACTACTACTAATGCTGCTGCTACTACTACTACTCCTACTGCTACTACTACTACTACTATTGCTACTGCTACTACTATTGCTACTACTACTACTGCTACGTCTACTACTGCTACTACTACTGGTAATACTAAAGCTACTACTACTATTGCTACGTCTACTATTGCTACTACTACTACTGCTACGTCTACTACTAAAGCTACTACTGGTACTACTAAAACTACTGGTGCTACTACTACTACTAATGCTGCTACTCCTACTGCTAGTACTACTGGTGCTACTACTACTACTAATGCGGCTACTACTGCTGCTACTACTACTGCTACCAGTACTCCTGCTACTACTACTGCTACTGCTACTACTACTACTGCTACTAGTATTGCTGCTACTGCTACTACTGCTCCTGCTACTGCTCCTCCTACTGCTCCTGCTACTGCTACTGCGACTTCTACTCCTACTGGTACTGCTACTGCTTCTACTGCTACTACTGCTACTTCTACTATTGCTACTGTTATTGCTACTGTTACTGCTACTACCACTACTACTACTACTACTACTACTACTACTACTACTACTACTACTACTACTACTACTGCTACTACTACTGCTACTACTGCTACTACTAATGCTACTTCTACTGCTACAACTGTTGCTACTACTACTACTGCTGATACTACTGTTGCTACTACTACTTCTACTAATACTGCTACTACTACTATTGCTACTTCTACTACTATTGCTACTACTACTACTACTGCTACTACTACTACTACCGCTACTACTACTTCTACTACAACTGCTACTACTACTCCTGCTACTACTCCTGCTACTACTACTACTACTGCTACTCCTCCTCCTCCTACTACTACTACTACTACTACTACTACTGCTAGTACTACTGCTACTACTACAACTACTACTACTGCTGCTACTACTACTGCTACAACTGCTGCTACTACTACTACTGCTGATACTACTGCTGCTACTACTACTACTACTACTGCTGCTACTACTATAGCTACAACTGCTACTACTGCTTCTACTACTACTACTGCTACTCCTGCTACTACTACTAATGCTGCTGCTACTACTACTACTCCTACTGCTACTACTACTACTACTACTACTACTATTGCTACTGCTACTACTATTGCTACTACTACTACTGCTATGTCTACTACTGCTACTACTACTGGTAATACTAAAGCTACTACTACTATTGCTACGTCTACTATTTCTACTACTACTACTGCTACGTCTACTACTAAAGCTACTACTACTACTGCTGCTACTACTGCTACAACTACTGCTACTACTACTACTGGTAATACTAAAGCTACTACTACTGCTGCTGTTGCTGCTACTACTGCTAGTACTACGGGTGCTACTACTACTACTACTACTGTGGCTACTACTGCTACTACTACTACTGCTACCACTACTCCTGCTACTACTCTTGCTAGTACTACTCCTGCTACTACTACTACTACTGCTACTGCTACTGCTACTACTACTACTGCTACTAGTATTGCTGCTACTGCTACTATTACTCCTACTACTACTACTCCTACTACTGCTCCTCCTACTGCTCCTGCTACTGCTACTACTCCTGCTACCGCTACTGCGATTGCTACTCCTACTGGTACTGCTAGTACTACTGCTACTACTGCTACTGCTAATGCTACTGTTACTATTACTGCTACTGCTACTACCACTACTACTACTACTACTACTACTACTACTACTGCTACAACTGCTACTACTGCTACTACTGCTACTACTACTGCTACTACTACTACTACTACTACTGCTACTACTACTGCTACAACTGCTGCTACTACTACTACTGCTGATACTACTTCTGCTACTACTACTACTACTACTGTTGCTACTACTATAGCTACAACTGCTACTACTGCTTCTACTACTACTACTACTACTGCTACTCCTGCTACTACTACTACTGCTGCTGCTACTACTACTACTCCTACTGCTACTACTACTACTACTACTACTACTACTACTACTACTATTGCTACTACTACTACTATTGCTACTACTACTACTGCTACGTCTACTACTGCTAGTACTACCGCTACTACTACTGCTACTACTACTGCTACTACTACTCCTGCTATTACTCCTGCTATTACTCCTGCTACTACTACTACTACTGCTGCTACTACTACTACTGCTACTGCTGCTTCTACTACTGCTACTACTAATGCTACTACTACAACTACTGCTACTACTACAACTACTGCTACTACTACTACTCCTACTACTCGTGCTCCTACTACTCCTGCTACTGCTCCTACTACTGCTCCTCCTACTGCTACTACTACTAATCCTGCTACTACTACTACTAGTAGTAGTAGTACTTCTACTACTAATACTACTACTGCTACTACTAATACTACTTCTACTACTACTACTACTACTACTACTACAGCTACAACAACTACTGCTGCTGCTACTACTACTACTGTTACTACTGCTGATACTACTGCTGCTACTACTACTACTGCTACTGCTACTACTACTACTACTACTGTTGTTACTACTGCTGATACTACTGCTGCTACTACTACTACTACTGCTACTGCTGCTACTACTACTGCTACTACTACATCTACAACTGCTACTACTGCTTCTACTACTACTCCTACTGCTACTCCTGCTACTACTACTACTACTACTGCTGCTACTACTACTACTGCTACTGCTACTGCTACTGCTACTACTACTACTATTGCCACTGCAACTACTATTGCTACTACTACTACTGCTACGTCTACTACTGCTACTACTACCGCTACTACTACTGCTACTACTACTGCTACTACTACTACTACTACTACTACTACTACTACTACTACTACTTCTGCTTCTACTACTGCTACTACTACTGCTACTACTACAACTACTACTACTACTGCTACTACTACTCCTACTACTCATGCTCCTACTACTCCTGCTACTACTCCTGCTACTGCTCCTACTACTGCTCCTCCTACTGCTACTGCTACTGCTCCTACTGCTACTACTGCTCCTGCTACTGCTACTGCTCCTACTGCTACTTCTACTAGTACTGCTACTACTACTCCTCCTCCTCCTACTACTACTATTGCAGCTACTGCTACTGCTCCTACTGCTACTTCTACTGCTCCTACTGCTACTGCTACTACTGCTAATGGTACTGCTAGTACTTCTACTGCTACTTCTACTGCTAGTGCTGCCACTGCTACTACTGCTAATCCTAGTTCTACTGCTACTACTAATACTACTGCTCCTATTGCTACTGCCATTGGTCCTACTACTACAGCTGCTGCTTCTGCTACTGCTACTACTGCTACTGCTACTGCTACTCTTCTACTACTACTACTACTGCTACTTCTACTACTGCTACTACTACAACAACTACTACTTCTACTACTACTGCCGCTACTTCTACTGCTACTGCTGCTACTTTTACTGCTACTACTACTGCTACTGCTACTCCTACTACCGCTACCGCTACCGCTACTCTACTAATACTGCTACTACTACTACTGTTGCTACTACCACCACTACTACTACTGCTGCTTCTACTACTGCTACTACTACTGCTGCTACTACAAGTACTGCTACTACTACTGCTACTCCTACTACCGCTACAGCTACTGCTACTCTACTAATACTGCTACTACTACTACTATTGCTACTACCACCACCACTACTACTGCTGCTTCTACTACTGCTTCTACTACTGCTACTACTACTGCTACTACTACTACTACTGCTACTACTACTACTACTATCCTACTACTCGTGCTCCTACTACTCCTGCTACTGCTCCTACTACTGCTACTACTGCTACTCCTGCTACTACTACTACTACTAATACTACTACTACTACTACTGCTACTACTACTACTGCTACTACTACTGCTGCTACTGCTGCTTCTACTACTGCTACTACTACAACTACTGCTACTACTACAACTACTGCTACTACTACTCCTACTACTCGTGCTCCTACTACTCCTCCTACTACTCCTGCTACTGCTCCTACTACTGCTCCTCCTACTGCTACTACTACTAATCCTGCTACTACTACTACTACTAGTAGTAGTACTACTACTTCTACTACTAATACTACTACTGCTACTACTAATACTACTTCTACTACTACTGCTACTACTACAGCTACAACAACTACTACTACTGGTA
>OV702291.1:367994323-367996823 GCA_916181665.1 Avena sativa | reverse complement strand
ACTACTACTGCTACTACTACTGCTCCTACTACTGCTCCTTCTACTGCTCCTTCTACTGCTACTGCTACTGTGATTTTTACTCCTACTGGTAATGCTAGTACTACTGCTACTACTGCTACTGCTACTGCTACTACCACCACTACTACTACTACTACTACTACTACTACTACTACTACTACTACTTCTACTACTACTACTGCTACTACTACTGCTACTACTGCTACTACTACAGCTACAACTGCTACTACTGCTTCTACTACTACTACTACTGCTACTCCTTCTACTACTACTGCTGCTGCTACTACTACTACTACTGCTGCTGCTAGTACTACTGTTACTACTGCTGCTGCTGCTAGTACTACTGTTACTACTGCTGCTTCTACTACTGCTTCTACTACTGCTACTACTACGGCTACTACTACAACTACTGCTACTACTACTACTCCTACTACTCGTGCTCCTACTACTCCGGCTACTACTCCTGCTACTGCTCCTACTACTGCTCCTCCTACTGCTACTACTGCTAATCCTGCTGCTGCTACTACTACTACTACTACTACTACTACTACTACTACTACTACTACTACTACTACTACTACTACTACTAGTAGTACTACTACTTCTACTACTTCTACTACTACTACTACTACTACTACTACTACTACTACTACTTCTTCTACTACTACTACTGCTACTACTACTGCTACTACTGCTACTACTACTGCTACTACTACTGCTACAACTACTGCTACTACTACTGGTAATACTAAAGCTACTACTACTACTGCTGTTGCTGCTACTACTGCTAGTACTACTGGTGCTACTACTACTACTACTACTACGGCTACTACTGCTGCTACTACTACTGCTACCACTACTCCTGCTACTACTCTTGCTGGTACTACTCCTGCTACTACTACTGCTACTGCTACTGCTACTGCTACTACTACTGCTACTAGTATTGCTGCTACTGCTACTACTACTGCTACTACTACTGCTCCTACTACTGCTCCTCCTACTGCTCCTTCTACTGCTACTGCTACTGTGATTTTTACTCCTACTGGTAATGCTAGTACTACTGCTACTACTGCTACTGCTACTGCTACTACCACCACTACTACTACTACTACTACTACTACTACTACTACTACTTCTACTACTACTACTGCTACTACTACTCCTACTACTGCTACTACTACAGCTACAACTGCTACTACTGCTTCTACTACTACTACTACTGCTACTCCTTCTACTACTACTGCTGCTGCTACTACTACTACTGCTGCTGCTGCTAGTACTACTGTTACTACTGCTGCTGCTGCTAGTACTACTGTTACTACTGCTGCTTCTACTACTGCTTCTACTACTGCTACTACTACGGCTACTACTACAACTACTGCTACTACTACTACTCCTACTACTCGTGCTCCTACTACTCCTGCTACTACTCCTGCTACTGCTCCTACTACTGCTCCTCCTACTGCTACTACTGCTAATCCTGCTGCTACTACTACTACTACTACTACTACTACTACTACTACTACTACTACTACTACTAGTACTACTACTTCTACTACTTCTACTACTACTACTACTACTACTACTACTACTACTTCTTCTACTACTACTACTGCTACTACTACTGCTACTACTACTGCTACAACTACTGCTACAACTGCTGCTAATACTACTACTGCTGATACTACTGCTGCTACTACTACTGCTACTGCTGCTACTACTACTGCTACTACTACAGCTACAACTGCTACTACTGCTTCTACTACTACTACTACTACTACTACTACTACTACTACTACTACTACTACTACTGCTACTCCTTCTACTACTGCTGCTGCTACTACTACTACTGCTACTGCTACTACTAGTGCTACTACTACTATTGCTACTGCTACTACTATTGCTACTACTACTACTACTGCTACGTCTACTACTGCTACTACTACCGCTACTACTACTGCTACTACGACTGCTACTACTACTCCTGCTAGTACTTCTGCTACTACTCCTGCTACTACTACTACTACTGCTACTCCTAATACTACTACTACTACTGCTGCTTCTACTACTGCTACTACTACTGCTACTACTACAACTACTGCTACTACTGCTACTACTACTACTCCTACTACTCGTGCTCCTACTACTCCTGCTACTACTCCTGCTATTGCTCCTACTACTGCTCCTACTGCTACTACTGCTACTACTGCTACTGCTACTACTACTGCTGCTGCTACTGCTACTACTACTACTACTACTACTGCTACTACTACTACTACTACTATTACTACTACTACTGCTACTGCTGCTTCTACTACTGCTACTACTACTGCTACTACCACAACTATTGCTACTACTACCACTACTGCTACTCGTGCTCCTACTACTCCTGCTACTACTCCTGCTACTGCTCCTACTACTGCTCCTCCTACTGCTACTACTGCTAATCCTGCTACTACTACTACTAGTAGTAGTACTACTA
>OV702291.1:367984323-367986823 GCA_916181665.1 Avena sativa | reverse complement strand
CTGCTACTACTACAGCTACAACTACTACTACTGTTGCTGCTACTACTACTGCTGTTACTACTGTTGCTACTACTACTACTATTGCTACAACTACTGCTACTACTACTGGTAATACTAAAGCTACTACTACTACTGCTGTTGCTGCTACTACTGCTAGTACTACTGGTGCTACTACTACTACTACTACTACTACTACTACTGCGGCTACTACTGCTGCTACTACTACTGCTACCACTACTCCTGCTACTACTACTACTAGTACTACTACTTCTACTACTACTACTACTACTACTTCTACTACTACTACTGCTACTACTGCTACTACTACTGCTACTACTACTGCTACAACTGCTGCTAATACTACTACTGCTGATACTACTGCTACTACTACTACTGCTACTGCTGCTACTACTACTGCTACTACTACAGCTACAACTGCTAGTACTGCTTCTACTACTACTACTACTACTACTACTACTACTACTACTACTACTACTACTACTACTGCTACTCCTTCTACTACTACTGCTGCTGCTGCTACTACTACTACTGCTACTGCTACTACTAGTGCTACTACTACTATTGCTACTGCTACTACTATTGCTACTACTACTACTACTGCTACGTCTACTACTGCTACTACTACCGCTACTACTACTGCTACTACGACTGCTACTACTACTCCTGCTAGTACTTCTGCTACTACTCCTGCTACTACTACTACTACTACTACTGCTACTCCTAATACTACTACTACTACTGCTGCTTCTACTACTGCTACTACTACTGCTACTACTACAACTACTGCTACTACTGCTACTACTACTACTCCTACTACTCGTGCTCCTACTACTACTGCTACTACTACAACTACTGCTCCTACTGCTACTACTGCTACTACTGCTACTGCTACTACTGCTGCTGCTGCTACTGCTACTGCTCCTACTACTACTGCTACTACTACTACTACTATTACTACTACTACTACTGCTACTGCTGCTTCTACTACTGCTACTACTACTGCTACTACTACAACTATTGCTACTACTACCACTACTGCTACTCGTGCTCCTACTACTCCTGCTACTACTCCTGCTACTGCTCCTACTACTGCTCCTCCTACTGCTACTACTGCTAATCCTGCTACTACTACTACTACTACTAGTACTACTACTTCTACTACTAATACTACTACTGCTACTACTGCTACTACTAATACTACTAATACTACTTCTACTACTACTGCTACTACTACAGCTACAACTACTACTACTGCTGCTGCTACTACTACTGCTGTTACTACTGCTGCTACTACTACTACTATTGCTACAACTACTGCTACTACTACTGGTAATACTAAAGCTACTACTACTACTGCTGTTGCTGCTACTACTGCTAGTACTACTGGTGCTACTACTACTACTACTACTACTGCGGCTACTACTGCTGCTACTACTACTACTACCACTACTCCTGCTACTACTACTACTAGTACTACTACTTCTACTACTACTACTACTACTACTACTACTACTTCTACTACTACTACTGCTACTACTGCTACTACTACTGCTACTACTACTGCTACAACTGCTGCTAATACTACTACTGCTGATACTACTGCTACTACTACTACTACTACTACTGCTACTGCTGCTACTACTACTGCTACTACTACAGCTACAACTGCTAGTACTGCTTCTACTACTACTACTACTACTACTACTACTACTACTGCTACTCCTTCTACTACTACTGCTGCTGCTGCTACTACTACTACTGCTACTGCTACTACTAGTGCTACTACTACTATTGCTACTGCTACTACTATTGCTACTACTACTACTACTGCTACGTCTACTACTGCTACTACTACCGCTACTACTACTGCTACTACGACTGCTACTACTACTCCTGCTAGTACTTCTGCTACTACTCTTGCTACTACTACTACTACTACTGCTACTCCTAATACTACTACTACTACTGCTGCTTCTACTACTGCTACTACTACTGCTACTACTACAACTACTGCTACTACTGCTACTACTACTACTCCTACTACTCGTGCTCCTACTACTCCTGCTACTACTCCTGCTATTGCTCCTACTACTGCTCCTACTGCTACTACTGCTACTACTGCTACTGCTACTACTACTGCTGCTGCTACTGCTACTGCTCCTACTACTACTGCTACTACTACTACTACTATTACTACTACTAGTACTGCTACTGCTGCTTCTACTACTGCTACTACTACTGCTACTACTACAACTATTGCTACTACTACCACTACTGCTACTCGTGCTCCTACTACTCCTGCTACTACTCCTGCTACTGCTCCTACTACTGCTCCTCCTACTGCTACTACTGCTAATCCTGCTACTACTACTACTACTACTAGTAGTACTACTACTACTAGTACTACTACTTCTACCACTACTCCTGCTAATACTGCTACCACTACTCCTGCTACTACTACTCCTCCTCCTACTGCTAC
>OV702291.1:367976823-367979323 GCA_916181665.1 Avena sativa | reverse complement strand
CCTGCTACTACTACTACTGCTGCTACTACTACTGCTACTGCTACTACTACTGCTACTACTACTGCTACTATTACTGCTACTACTACTCCTGCTATTACTCCTGCTACTACTACTACTACTACTTCTGCTAGTACTACTGCTTCTCCTACTGCTACTGCTACTACTACTACTACTGCTGCTGCTACTCGTGCTCCTACTACTCCTGCTACTACTCCTGCTACTGCTCCTCCTACTGCTCCTCCTACTGCTACTGTTACTGCTCCTACTGCTACTACTGCTACTGCTACTACTACTGCTACTGCTACTGCTCCTACGGCTACTTCTACTAGTACTACTACTACTACTACTACTACTACTACTACTACTACTACTACTACTACTATTGCAGCTACTGCTACTGCTCCTACTGCTACTACTGCTAATCCTAGTTCTACTGCTACTACTGATACTACTGCTAATGCTACTGCTAGTACTGCTACTGCTACTGCTAATGCTACTACTACTACTACTGCTACTGCTACTACTGCTAATCCTAGTTCTACTGCTACTACTGATACTACTGCTAATGCTACTGCTAGTACTGCTACTGCTACTGCTAATGCTACTACTACTACTGCTACTGCTACTACTGCTAATCCTAGTTCTACTGCTACTACTGATACTACTGCTCCTATTGCTACTACTACTACTGCTACTACTACTACTACTATTACTGCTACTACTACTCCTGCTATTACTCCTGCTACTACTCCTGCTACTACTACTACTCCTACTACTACTACTACTAGTACTACTACTACTACTACTACTACTACTACTACTACTACTTCTGCTAGTACTACTGCTTCTCCTACTGCTACTGCTACTACTACTGCTACTACTACTACTACTACTGCTACTCGTGCTCCTACTACTCCTGCTACTACTCCTGCTACTGATCCTACTACTGCTCCTCCTACTGCTACTGTTACTGCTCCTACTGCTACTCCTACTACTACTGCTACTGCTCCTACGGCTACTTCTACTACTACTACTACTCCTACTACTACTACTACTACTACTACTCCTACTACAACTACTACTACTATTGCAGCTACTGCTACTGCTCCTACTGCTACTACACCTAATCCTAGTTCTACTGCTACTACTGATACTACTGCTAATGCTACTGCTAGTACTGCTACTGCTACTGCTAATGCTACTACTACTACTACTGCTACTGCTACTACTGCTAATCCTAGTTCTACTGCTACTACTGATACTACTGCTCCTATTGCTACTACTACTGCTCCTACTACTACTGTTGCTGCTTCTGCTACTGCTACTACTTCTACTTCTACTGCTAGTCTGCTACTACTACTGCTACTACTACTACTGCTACTACTACTGCTACTTCTACTACTACTAGCTACTTCTAATGCTACTGCTGCTACTTTTACTGCTACTACTACTACTACTGCTACTCCTAATACCGCTACTACTACTGCTACTCTACTAATACTGCTACTACTACTGTTGCTACTACCACCACTACTACTACTACTGCTGCTTCTACTACTGTTTCTACTACTGCTACTACTACTGCTACTACTACAACTACTGCTACTACTACTACTACTGCTACTACTACTCGTGCTCCTACTACTCGTGCTCCTACTACTCATGCTACTACTCCTGCTACTGCTCCTACTACTGCTCCTCCTACTGCTACTACTGCTACTCCTGCTACTACTACTACTACTACTACTAGTAGTACTACTACTAGTACTACTACTTCTACTACTAATACTACTACTGCTAGTACTGCTACTACTAATACTACTTCTACTACTACAGCTACAACTACTACTGCTGCTACTAATACTACTTCTGCTACTACTGCTGCTACTACTGCTGCTACTACTACTACTATTGCTACAACTACTGCTACTACTACTGGTAATACTAAAGCTACCACTACTACTACTGCTGCTGCTACTACTACTTCTACTACTACTACTACTGCGTCTACTACTTCTGCTACTACTACTGCTACCACTACTACTACTACTACTCCTACTACTACTACTACTACTGCTTCTACTACTGCTACTACTACTGCTACTACTACAACTACTGCTACTACTACTGCTACTACTACTACTCCTACTACTCCTGCTCCTACTACTCCTGCTACTCCTGCTACTGCTACTGCTACTGCTACTGCTACTGCTCCTACTGCTACTACTGCTAATGCTCCTACTACTGCTGCTGCTACTGCTACTGCTCCTACTGCTACTACTACTACTACTAATGCTACTACTAGTACTGCTACTGCTACTGCTACTTCTACTAGTACTGCTACTACTACTACTCCTACTACTACTACTATTGCAGCTACTGCTCCTACTGCTCCTACTGCTACTGCTACTGCTCCTACTGCTACTGCTACTACTACTAAAGCTACTGCTAGTACTGCTACTGCTACTGCTACTGCTAATGCTACTACTACTACTACTAC
>OV702291.1:367966823-367969323 GCA_916181665.1 Avena sativa | reverse complement strand
CTACTACTACTGCTGCTGCTACTACTGCTAATCCTAGTTCTACAGCTACTACTGATACTACTGCTCCTATTGCTACTGCTACTGCTCCTACTACTACTGCTGCTGCTTCTGCTACTGCTACTACTGCTATTGCTACTGCTACTCTGCTACTACTACTACTACTGCTACTACTACTACTACTACTACTACTACTACTACTACTACTGCTACTTCTACTGCTAGTGCTGCTACTTTTACTGCTACTACTACCGCTACTGCTACTGCTACTCTACTAATACTGCTACTACTACTACTGTTGCTACTACCACCACTACTACTGCTGCTGCTTCTACTACTGTTTCTACTACTACTGCTACTACTACAACTTCTGCTACTACTACTACTGCTACTACTACTACTCCTACTACTCTTGCTCCTACTACTCCAGCTACTACTCCTGTTACTGCTCCTACTACTGCTCCTCCTACTGCTACTCCTGCTACTACTACTACTACTACTACTAGTACTACTACTTCTACTACTAATACTACTACTGCTACTACTAATACTACTTCTACTAGTACTGCTACTACTACAGCTACAACTACTACTGCTGCTACTACTACTACTGCTGCTACTACTGCTCCTGCTACTACTACTACTATTGCTACAACTACTGCTACTACTACTACTGGTAATACTAAAGCTACTACTACTGCTGCTGCTGCTACTACTGCTAGTACTACTGGTGCTACTACTACTACTGCGGCTACTACTTCTGCTACTACCACTGCTACCACTACTCCTGCTAATACTCTTGCTACTACTACTCCTGCTACTACTACTGCTACTGCTACTTCTACTACTTCTACTACTACTGCTACTACTGCTCCTCCTACTGCTCCTGCTACTGCTACTACTCCTGCTACTGCTACTGCGACTTCTACTCCTACTGGTACGCTAGTACTACTGCTACTACTGCTACTGCTACTACTGCTACTGCTACTACTAGTGTTACTGCTACTGCTACTGCTACTACCACTACTACTGCTGCTACTACCACTATTACTACTACTGCTACTGCTACTGCTACTACTACTACAACTGCTACTACTACTACTACTGCTGATACTACTGCTGCTACTACTACTGCTACTGCTTCTACTACTATAGCTACAACTGCTACTACTGCTTCTACTACTACTACTACTACTACTCCTGCTACTACTACTACTACTGCTACTACTACTACTACTGCTACTGCTACTACTACTATTGCTACTGCTACTACTATTGGTACTACTACTACTACTACTGCTACGTCTACTACTGCTACTACTACCGCTACTACTACTGCTACTACTACTCCTGCTATTACTCCTGCTACTACTCCTGCTACTACTACTACTACTTCTACTCCTCCTACTACTACTACTACTACTGCTGCTGCTTCAACTAGTGCTACTACTACTGCTACTACTACAACAACTACTACTACTCCTGCTATTACTCCTGCTATAACTCCTGCTACTACTACTACTGCTACTCCTACTACTACTACTACTACAACTACTGCTGCTTCTACTACTGCTACTACTACTGCTACTACTACTGCTACTACTACTCCTCCTACTACTCGTGCTCCTACTACTCCTGCTACTCCTGCTATTGCTCCTACTACTGCTCCTCCTACTGCTACTACTACTGCTCCTACTGCTACTACTACTACTGCTACTGCTACTACTGCTCCTACTGCTACTGCTACTGCTCCTACTGCTACTGCTACTACTGCTAATGCTACTGCTACTGCTAATGCTACTACTACTACTACTGCTACTGCTACTACTGCTAATCCTAGTTCTACTGCTACTACTGATACTACTGCTCCTATTGCTACTGCTACTGCTCCTACTACTACTGCTGTTGCTTCTGCTACTGCTACTACTGCTACTGCTACTTCTACTCTACTACTACTACTACTACTACTACTACTACTACTACTACTACTACTACTACTGCTACTACTACTGCTACTACTTCTACTGCTACTGCTGCTACTTTTACTACTACTACTACTGCTACTCCTACTACCGCTACTGCTACTGCTACTCTACTAATACTGCTACTACTACTATTGTTGCTACTACCACCACTACTACTACTACTGCTACTACTACAACTACTGCTACTACTTCTACTCCTACTACTCGTGCTCCTACTACTCCTGCTGCTGCTCCTACTACTTCTCCTACTACTACTACTACTGCTACTACTACTATTACCACTACTACTACTACTGCTACTACTGCTACTACTGCTACTACTACTGCTACTACTACTGCTAAAACTACTGCTACAACTGCTGCTACTACTACTACTGCTGCTGCTGATACTACTGCTGCTACTAGTACTGCTACTGCTACTATTACTACTGCTACTACTACAACTACAACTGCTACTACTACTTCTACTACTACTACTACCGCTACTCCTGCAACTACTACTACTGCTGCTGCTACTA
>OV702291.1:367959323-367964323 GCA_916181665.1 Avena sativa | reverse complement strand
TACTACTACGGCTACTCCTACTACCGCTACTGCTACTGCTACTCTACTAATACTGCTACTACTACTACTGTTGCTACTACCACCACTACTACTACTGCTGCTGCTGCTAGTACTGTTTCTACTACTACTTCTACTACTACAACTACTGCTACTACTACTACTGCTACTACTACTACTCCTACTACTCCTGCTACTACTCCTGCTACTGCTCCTACTAATGCTCCTCCTACTGCTACTACTGCTACTCATGCTACTAGTACTACTACTAGTACTACTAATACTACTACTGCTACTACTGCTACTACTAATACTACTTCTACTTCTACTGCTACTACTACAGCTACAACTACTAGTGCTGCTACTACTACTACTACTGCTACTACTGCTGCTGCTACTACTACTACTATTGCTACAACTACTGCTACTACTACTGGTAATACTAAAGCTACTACTACTACAGCTGCTGCTGCTACTACTACTACTACTGCGGCTACTACTTCTGCTACTACTACTGCTACCACTACTCCTGCTACTACTCTTGCTACTACTACTCCTGCTACTACTACTGCTACTACTGCTCCTCCTACTGCTCCTCCTCCTCCTCCTACTACTACTACTACTACTACTACTACTACTACTACTACTACTGCTACTACTACTACTGCTACTACTTCTACTACTACTGCTACTACTACTGCTACAACTACTGCTACAACTGCTGCTACTACTACTACTGCTACTACTACAGCTACAATTGCTACTACTGCTGCTACTACTACTACTACTGCTACTGCTACTACTACTGCTACTACTACTATTTCTACTGCTACTACTACTGCTACTGCTACTACTGCTACTGCTACTGCTACTCTGCTACTACTACTACTACTACTACTACTACTACTACTACTACTACTACTACTACTACTACTACTACTACTACTACTACTACTGCTACTACTACTACTACTACTGCTACTACTACTACTGCTACTACTTCTACTACTACTGCTACTACTACTGCTACAACTACTGCTACAACTGCTGCTACTACTGCTACTACTACAGCTACAATTGCTACTACTGCAGCTACTACTACTCCTACTGCTACTGCTACTACTACTGCTACTACTATTTCTACTGCTACTACTACTACTGCTACTACTGCTACTGCTACTGCTACTCTGCTACTACTACTACTACTGCTACTACTACTACTACTACTAGTAGCAGTAGCAGTAGCAGTAGGAGGAGCAGTAGCAGGAGTAGTAGGAGCACGAGTAGTAGTAGTAGTAGTAGTAGTAGTAGCAGTAGTAGTAGTAGTAGTTGTTGTCGTTGCAGTAGTAGAAGCAGTAGTAGTAGAAGCAGTAGTAGTAGTAGTAGTAGTAGTAGTAGTAGTAGTAGTAGTAGTAGTAGTAGTAGTAGTAGTAGAAGTAGGAGTAGCAGTAGCAGGAGTAGTAGTAGTAGCGGTAGTAGGAGTAGCAGTAGCAGTAGTAGTAGTAGCAGCAGTAGTACCAGTAGTAGTAGTAGTAGTAGTAGTAGTAGTAGTAGTAGTAGTAGTAGTGGTAGCAGTACTAGTAGGAGTAGTAGTAGTAGTAGCAGCAACAGTAGTAGCAGTAGTAGTAGTAGTAGTAGTAGTACTAGTAGGAGTAGTAGTAGCAGCAGTAGTAGTAGCATTAGTAGTAGAAGTAGTAGTAGTAGTAGTAGCAGTAGTAGTAGTAGCAGTAGTAGCAGTAGCAGTAGTAGTAGTAGTAGTAGTAGTAGTAGTAGTAGTAGCAGTAGTAGTAGTAGTAGTAGCAGCAGTAGCAGTAGTAGTAGTAGTAGTAGTAGTAGTAGTAGTAGTAGTAGTAGTAGTAGTAGTAGTACTAGTAGTACCAGTAGTAGTAGCAGTAGTAGTAGCAGTAGTAGTAGCAGTAGTGGTAGTAGCAGCAGTAGTAGTAGTAGTAGCAGTTGTAGCAGTGCTAGTAGTAGCAGTAGAGTAGCAGTAGCAGTAGCAGTAGCAGTATTAGCAGTAGCAGAAGCAGCAGCAGTAGTAGTCGGAGCAGTAGCAGTAGCAATAGGAGCAGTAGTATCAGTAGAACTAGGATTAGCAGTAGTAGTAGTAGTAGTAGGAGTAGCAGTAGCAGTAGCAGTAGCAGTAGCAGTAGCAGTACTAGCAGTAGCATTTGCAGTAGTAGAAGTAGCAGTAGGAGCAGTAGCAGTAGGAGCAGTAGCAGTAGGAGCAGTAGCAGTAGCAGTAGCAGTAGTAGTAGTAGTAGCAGTAGTAGCAGTAGGAGCAGTAGCAGTAGCTGCAATAGTAGTAGTAGTAGTAGGAGTAGTAGTAGTAGGAGTAGTAGTAGTAGAAGTACTAGTAGAAGTAGCAGTAACAGTACTAGCAGTAGCATTAGTAGTAGTAGCAGTAGTAGTAGTAGCAGTAAGAGTAGTAGTAGTAGCAGTAGTAGTAGTAGTAGTAGTAGTAGTAGTAGTAGTAGTAGTAGTAGTAGTAGTAGTAGTATTAGTAGGAGGAGTAGTAGCAGTAGCTGCAATAGAGTAGTAGTAGTAGTAGTAGTAGTACTAGTAGTAGTAGTAGCAGTAGTAGTAGTAGCAGTAGAGTAGCAGTAGCAGAAGCAGCAGCAGTAGATGTAGGAGCAGTAGCAGTAGCAATAGGAGCAGTAGTATCAGTAGTAGTAGCAGTAGAACTAGGATTACCAGTAGTAGCAGTAGCAGTACTAGCAGTAGAAGTACTAGCAGTAGCATTAGCAGTAGTAGCAGTAGTAGTAGGAGCAGTAGCAGTAGCAGTAGCAGTAGTAGTAGTAGCAATAGGAGCAGTAGCAGTAGCTGCAATAGTAGTAGTAGTAGTAGGAGTAGTAGTATTAGCAGTACTAGTAGAAGTAGCAGTAGCAGTAGCAGTACAAGCAGTAGCATTAGTAGTAGTAGAAGTAGCAATAGTAGCAGTAGCAGCAGGAGTAGTAGTAGCAGTAGCAGTAGCAGTAGTAGCAGTAGTAGCAGTAGGAGCAGTAGCAGTAGCTGCAATAGTAGTAGTAGTAGCAGTAGTAGTAGTAGTAGCAGCAGTAGGAGTAGCAGCAAAAGTAGTAGCATTAGTAGTAGAAGTAGTAGTAGTAGCAGTAGTAGTAGCAGTAGCAGTAGCAACAGTAGTAGTAGCAGTAGCAGTAGTAGGAGTAGGAGTAGTAGCTGGAGTGGTAGTAGGACGAGTAGTAGCAGCAGTAGTACCAGCAGTAGTAGTAGCAGCAACAGTAGGAGCAGCAGTAGTAGCAGTAGCAGTAGTAGTAGTAGTAGTAGTAGTAGTAGTAGCAATCGTAGCAGTAGCAGCAGCAGTAGTAGTAGTAGTAGTAGTAGTAGTAGTAGTAGTAGTAGTACTAGTAGTACCAGTAGTAGTAGCAGTAGCAGTAGAAGTAGTAGTAGCAGTAGTGGTAGTAGCAGCAGTAGTAGTAGTAGCAGTTGTAGCAGTACTAGTAGTAGAAGTAGTAGTAGTAGCAGTAGAGTAGCAGTAGCAGTAGCAGTATTAGCAGTAGCAGAAGCAGCAACAGTAGTAGTCGGAGCAGTAGCAGTAGCAATAGGAGCAGTAGTATCAGTAGTAGTAGCAGTAGAACTAGGATTAGTAGTAGTAGTAGTAGCAGTAGTAGTAGCAGTAGCAGTACTAGCAGTAGCATTAGCAGTAGTAGAAGTAGCAGTAGGAGCAGTAGCAGTAGGAGCAGTAGCAGTAGGAGCAGTAGCAGTAGCAGTAGCAGTAGTAGTAGTAGCAGTAGTAGCAGTAGGAGCAGTAGCAGTAGCTGCAATAGTAGTAGTAGTAGTAGTAGGAGTACTAGTAGTAGTAGGAGTAGTAGTAGTACAAGTACTAGTAGAAGTAGCAGTAACAGTACTAGCAGTAGCATTAGTAGTAGTAGTAGTAGTAGTAGTAGTAGTAGTAGTAGTAGTAGTAGTAGTAGTAGTAGTAGTAGTAGTAGTAGGAGTAGTAGCAGTAGCTGCAATAGGAGTAGTACTAGTAGTAGTACTAGTAGTAGTAGTAGCAGTAGTAGTAGTAGCAGTAGAGTAGCAGTAGAAGTATTAGCAGTAGCAGAAGCAGCAGCAGTAGTAGTCGGAGCAGTAGCAGTAGCAATAGGAGCAGTAGTATCAGTAGTAGTAGCAGTAGAACTAGGATTAGCAGTAGTAGTAGTAGCAGTAGTAGTAGCAGTAGCAGTAGCAGTAGTAGTAGCAGTAGCAGTACTAGCAGTAGCATTAGCAGTAGTAGAAGTAGCAGTAGGAGCAGTAGCAGTAGGAGCAGTAGCAGTAGGAGCAGTAGCAGTAGCAGTAGCAGTAGTAGTAGTAGCAGTAGTAGCGGTAGGAGCAGTAGCAGTAGCTGCAATAGTAGTAGTAGTAGTAGTAGTAGGAGTACTAGTAGTAGTAGGAGTAGTAGTAGTACAAGTACTAGTAGAAGTAGCAGTAACAGTACTAGCAGTAGCATTAGTAGTAGTAGTAGTAGTAGTAGTAGTAGTAGTAGTAGTAGTAGTAGTAGTAGTAGTAGTACTAGTAGTAGTAGTAGTAGTAGTAGTAGTAGTAGGAGTAGTAGCAGTAGCTGCAATAGGAGTAGTACTAGTAGTAGTACTAGTAGTAGTAGTAGCAGTAGTAGTAGTAGCAGTAGAGTAGCAGTAGAAGTATTAGCAGTAGCAGAAGCAGCAGCAGTAGTAGTAGGAGCAGTAGCAGTAGCAATAGGAGCAGTAGTATCAGTAGTAGTAGCAGTAGAACTAGGATTACCAGTAGTAGCAGTAGCAGTACTAGCAGTAGAAGTACTAGCAGTAGCATTAGCAGTAGTAGCAGTAGTAGTAGGAGCACTAGCAGTAGCAGTAGCAGTAGTAGTAGTAGCAGCAGTAGTAGTAGTAGCAGTAGCTAAAATAGTAGTAGTAGTAGTAGGAGTAGTAGTATTAGCAGTACTAGTAGAAGTAGCAGTAGCAGTAGCAGTACTACCAGTAGCATTAGTAGTAGTAGAAGTAGCAATAGTAGCAGTAGCAGTAGCAGCAGGAGTA
>OV702291.1:367936823-367951823 GCA_916181665.1 Avena sativa | reverse complement strand
GGAGTAGTAGTAGCAGTAGCAGTAGCAGTAGTAGCAGTAGGAGCAGTAGCAGTAGCTGCAATAGTAGTAGTAGCAGTAGCAGTAGCAGTAGGAGGAGCAGTAGCAGGAGTAGTAGGAGCACGAGTAGTAGTAGTAGTAGGAGTAGTAGTAGTAGTAGCAGTAGCAGTAGGAGGAGCAGTAGCAGGAGTAGTAGGAGCACGAGTAGTAGCAGTACTAGTAGGAGTAGTAGTAGTAGTAGCAGCAACAGTAGTAGCAGTAGTAGTAGTAGTAGCAGTACTAGTAGGAGTAGTAGTAGCAGCAGTAGTAGTAGCATTAGTAGTAGAAGTAGTAGTAGTAGTAGTAGTAGTAGTAGTAGTAGCAGTAGCAGTAGTAGTACCAGTAGCAGAAGTAGTAGTAGCAGTAGCAGTAGTAGGAGGAGTAGTAGCTGGAGTGGTAGTAGGAGGAGTAGTAGCAGCAGTAGTAGTAGTAGTAGTAGTAGTAGTAGTAGTAGTAGTAGCAATAGTAGCAGTAGTAGTAGCAGTAGTAGTAGTACTAGTAGTAGCAGTAAAAGTAGCAGCAGCAGTAGGAGCAGCAGTAGTAGCAGTAGTAGTAGTAGCAATAGTAGCAGTAGTAGTAGTAGCAGCACCAGTAGTAGTAGTACCAGTAGTAGTAGCAGTAGTAGTAGCAGTAGTGGTAGTAGCAGCAGTAGTAGTAGTAGCAATATTAGTAGAGTAGCCGTAGCAGTAGCGGTAGTAGGAGTAGCAGTAGCAGTAGTAGTAGCAGTAGAAGTAGCAGAAGTAGTAGTAGTAGAAGTAGTAGTAGCAGTAGTAGCAGTAGTAGTAGTAGCAGTAGTAGTAGTATCAGTAGCAGCAGCAGTAGCAGTATTAGCAGTAGCAGAAGCAGCAGCAGTAGTAGTAGGAGCAGTAGCAGTAGCAATAGGTGCAGTAGTATCAGTAGTAGTAGCAGTAGAACTAGGATTAGCAGTAGTAGCAGTAGAAGTAGTAGTAGTAGTAGCAGTAGCAGTAGCAGTACTAGCAGTAGCATTAGCAGTAGTGGAAGTAGTAGTAGGAGCAGTAGCAGTAGCAGCAGTAGTAGTAGTAGTAGTAGTAGGAGCAGTAGCAGTAGCTGCAATAGTAGTAGCAGTAGTAGCAGTAGGAGCAGTAGCAGTAGCTGCAATAGTAGTAGTAGTAGGAGTAGTAGTAGTAGGAGTAGTAGTAGTAGAAGTACTAGTAGAAGTAGCAGTAACAGTACTAGCAGTAGCATTAGTAGTAGTAGCAGTAGTAGTAGTAGTAGCAGTAAGAGTAGTAGTAGCAGTAGTAGTAGTAGTAGTAGTAGTATTAGTATTAGTAGTAGTAGGAGTAGTAGCAGTAGCTGCAATAGGAGTAGTAGTAGTAGTACTAGTAGTAGTAGTAGCAGTAGTAGTAGTAGCAGTAGAGTAGCAGTAGAAGTATTAGCAGTAGCAAAAGCAGCAGCAGTAGTAGGAGCAGTAGCAGTAGCAATAGGAGCAGTAGTATCAGTAGTAGTAGCAGTAGAACTAGGATTACCAGTAGTAGTAGTAGCAGTACTAGCAGTAGAAGTACTAGCAGTAGCATTAGCAGTAGTAGCAGTAGTAGTAGGAGCAGTAGCAGTAGCAGTAGCAGTAGCAGTAGTAGTAGTAGCAGTAGGAGCAGTAGCAGTAGCTGCAATAGTAGTAGTAGTAGTAGGAGTAGTAGTATTAGCAGTACTAGCAGTAGCAGTAGCAGTACTAGCAGTAGCATTAGTAGTAGTAGAAGTAGCAATAGTAGCAGTAGCAGTAGCAGCAGGAGTAGTAGTACCAGTAGTAGTAGCAGTAGTAGAAGTAGGAGCAGTAGTAGTAGCTGCAATAGTAGTAGTAGTAGTAGCAGTAGGAGTAGCAGCAAAAGTAGTAGCATTAGTAGTAGAAGTAGTAGTAGTAGTAGCAGTAGTAGTAGCAGTAGCAGTAGCAGCAGTAGTAGTAGCAGTAGCAGTAGTAGGAGTAGGAGTAGTAGCTGGAGTGGTAGTAGGACGAGTAGTAGCAGCAGTAGTACCAGCAGTAGTAGTAGCAGCAGCAGTAGGAGCAGCAGTAGTAGCAGTAGTAGTAGCAGTAGTAGTAGTAGTAGCAATAGTAGCAGTAGTAGTAGTAGCAGCAGCAGCAGTAGTAGTAGTAGTAGTAGTAGTAGTAGTAGTACTAGTAGTACCAGTAGTAGTAGCGGTAGTAGTAGCAGTAGTAGTAGCAGTAGTGGTAGGAGCAGCAGTAGTAGTAGCAGTTGTAGCAGTACTAGTAGTAGTAGTAGTAGTAGTAGCAGTAGAGTAGTAGTAGCAGTAGCAGTATTAGCAGTAGCAGAAGCAGCAGCAGTAGTAGTCGGAGCAGTAGCAGTAGCAATAGGATCAGTAGTATTAGTAGTAGTAGCAGTAGAACTAGGATTAGCAGTAGTAGTAGCAGTAGCAGTAGCAGTAGCATTAGCAGTAGTAGAAGTAGCAGTAGGAGCAGTAGCAGTAGGAGCAGTAGCAGTAGCAGTAGCAGTAGTAGTAGTAGCAGTAGTAGCAGTAGGAGCAGTAGCAGTAGCTGCAATAGTAGTAGTAGTAGTAGGAGTAGTAGTAGTAGTAGGAGTAGTAGTAGTAGAAGTACTAGTAGAAGTAGTAGTAACATTACTAGCAGTAGCATTAGTAGTAGTAGCAGTAGTAGTAGTAGTAGCAGTAAGAGTAGTAGTAGCAGTAGTAGTAGTAGTAGTAGTAGTAGTAGTATTAGTATTAGTAGTAGTAGGAGTAGTAGCAGTAGCTGCAATAGGAGTAGTAGTAGTAGTAGTACTAGTAGTAGTAGTAGCAGTAGTAGTAGCAGTAGTAGTAGTAGCAGTAGAGTAGCAGTAGAAGTATTAGCAGTAGCAGAAGCAGCAGCAGTAGTAGTAGGAGCAGTAACAGTAGCAATAGGAGCAGTAGTATCAGTAGTAGTAGTAGTAGAACTAGGATTACCAGTAGTAGCAGTAGCAGTACTAGCAGTAGAAGTACTAGCAGTAGCATTAGCAGTAGTAGCAGTAGTAGTAGGAGCAGTAGCAGTAGCAGTAGCAGTAGCAGTAGCAGTAATAGTAGTAGTAGTAGCAGTAGGAGCAGTAGCAGTAGCTGCAATAGTAGTAGTAGTAGGAGTAGTAGTATCAGTAGTAGTAGGAGTAGCGGTAGTAGGAGTAGCAGTAGCAGTAGTAGTAGCAGTAGAAGTAGCAGAAGTAGTAGTAGTAGTAGTAGTAGCAGTAGTAGTAGCAGTAGTAGTAGTAGCAGTAGTAGTAGTATCAGTAGCAGCAGTAGTAGCAGTATTAGCAGTAGCATAAGCAGCAACAGTAGTAGTAGGAGCAGTAGCAGTAGCAATAGGTGCAGTAGTATCAGTAGTAGTAGCAGTAGAACTAGGATTAGCAGTAGTAGCAGTAGAAGTAGTAGTAGTAGTAGTAGTAGCAATAGCAGTAGCAGTAGCAGTACTAGCAGTAGCATTAGCAGTAGTGGAAGTAGTAGTAGGAGCAGTAGCAGTAGCAGCAGTAGTAGTAGTAGCAGTAGGAGCAGTAGCTGCAATAGTAGTAGCAGTAGTAGCAGTAGGAGCAGTAGGAGCAGTAGCAGTAGCTGCAATAGTAGTAGTAGTAGGACTAGTAGTAGTAGTAGGAGTAGTAGTAGTAGAAGTACTAGTAGAAGTAGCAGTAACAGTACTAGCAGTAGCATTAGTAGTAGTAGCAGTAGTAGTAGTAGTAGCAGTAAGAGTAGTAGTAGTACCAGTAGTAGTAGTAGTAGTAGTAGGAGGAGGAGGAGTAGTAGCAGTAGCTGCAATAGGAGTAGTAGTAGTAGTAGTAGTAGTACTAGTAGTAGTAGTAGCAGTAGTAGTAGTAGCAGTAGGAGCAGTAGCAGTAGCTGCAATAGTAGTCGTAGTAGTAGTAGTAGTAGTAGTAGGAGCAGTAGCAGTAGCAGTAGCAGTAGTAGTAGTAGCAGTAGGAGCAGTAGCAGTAGCTGCAATAGTAGTAGTAGTAGTAGTAGTAGTAGTAGGAGTAGGAGTAGTAGTATTAGCAGTACTAGTAGAAGTAGCAGTAGCAGTAGCAGTACTAGCAGTAGCATTAGTAGTAGTAGAAGTAGCAGCAGGAGTAGTAGTAGTAGTAGCAGTAGCAGTAGTAGAAGTAGGAGCAGTAGCAGTAGCTGCAATAGTAGTAGTAGCAGCAGTAGTAGTAGTAGTAGCAGTAGGAGTAGCAGCAAAACTAGTAGCATTAGTAGTAGAAGTAGTAGTAGTAGTAGCAGTAGTAGTAGTAGCAGTAGCAGTAGCAGCAGTAGTAGTAGCAGTAGCAGTAGTAGGAGTAGGAGTAGTAGCTGGAGTGGTAGTAGGACGAGTAGTAGCAGCAGTAGTACCAGCAACAGTAGTAGCAGTAGTAGTAGCAGTAGTAGTAGTAGTAGTAGTAGTAGCAATAGTAGCAGTAGTAGTAGTAGCAGCAGCATCAGTAGTAGTAGTAGTAGTAGTAGTAGTAGTAGTAGTAGTAGTAGTAGTACTAGTAGTACTAGTAGTACCAGTAGTAGTAGCAGTAGTAGTAGCAGTAGTAGTAGCAGTAGTGGTAGTAGCAGCAGTAGTAGTAGTAGTAGCAGTTGTAGCAGTACTAGTAGTAGCAGTAGTAGTAATAGCAGTAGAGTAGCAGTAGCAGTAGCAGTATTAGCAGTAGCAGAAGCAGCAGCAGTAGTAGTCGGAGCAGTAGCAGTAGCAATAGGATCAGTAGTATCAGTAGTAGTAGCAGTAGAACTAGGATTAGCAGTAGTAGTAGTAGCAGTAGTAGTAGCAGTAGCAGTAGCAGTAGCAGTAGCAGTAGCAGTAGCATTAGCAGTAGTAGAAGTAGCAGTAGGAGCAGTAGCAGTAGGAGCAGTAGCAGTAGGAGCAGTAGCAGTAGCAGTAGCAGTAGCAGTAGTAGTAGTAGCAGTAGTAGCAGTAGGAGCAGTAGAAGTAGCTGCAATAGTAGTAGTAGTAGTAGTAGTACGAGTAGTAGTAGTAGTAGGAGTAGTAGTAGTAGAAGTACTAGTAGAAGTAGCAGTAACAGTACTAGCAGTAGCATTAGTAGTAGTAGCAGTAGTAGTAGCAGTAGTAGTAGTAGCAGTAAGAGTAGTAGTAGCAGTAGTAGTAGTAGTAGTAGTAGTAGTAGTAGTAGTAGTATTAGTAGTAGTAGTAGTAGGAGTAGTAGCAGTAGCTGCAATAGGAGTAGTAGTAGTAGTAGTACTAGTAGTAGTAGTAGCAGTAGTAGTAGTAGCAGTAGAGTAGAAGTAGAAGTATTAGCAGTAGCAGAAGCAGCAGTAGTAGTAGTAGGAGCAGTAGCAGTAGCAATAGGAGCAGTAGTATCAGTAGTAGTAGCAGTAGAACTAGGATTACCCGTAGTAGCAGTAGCAGTACTAGCAGTAGAAGTACTAGCAGTAGCATTAGCAGTAGTAGCAGTAGTAGTAGGAGTAGTAGCAGTAGCAGTAGCAGTAGTAGTAGTAGTAGCAGTAGGAGCAGTAGCAGTAGCTGCAAATAGTAGTAGTAGTAGTATTAGCAGTACTAGTAGAAGTAGCAGTAGCAGTAGCAGTACTAGCAGTAGCATTAGTAGTAGTAGAAGTAGCAATAGTAGTAGTAGCAGTAGCAGCAGGAGTAGTAGTAGCAGTAGCAGTAGCAGTAGTAGCAGTAGGAGCAGTAGCAGTAGCTGCAATAGTAGTAGTAGTAGTAGTAGTAGTAGTAGTAGTAGTAGTAGTAGTAGTAGGAGGAGGAGGAGGAGGAGGAGGAGTAGCAGTACTAGTAGAAGTAGCAGTAGCAGTAGCAGTACTAGAAGTAGCATTAGTAGTAGTAGTAGTAGCAGTAGGAGCAGTAGCAGTAGCAGCAGTAGTAGTAGTAGCAGTAGCAGTAGTAGCAGTAGGAGCAGTAGCAGTAGCAGCAGTAGTAGTAGTAGCAGTAGTAGTAGTAGTAGTTGTTGTTGTTGCAGTAGTAGCAGTAGCAGTAGCAGTAGGAGGAGCAGTAGCAGGAGTAGTAGCAGGAGTAGTAGGAGCACGAGTAGTAGAAGGAGTAGTAGTAGTAGTAGTAGTAGTAGTAGTAGTAGTAGCAGTAGTAGTAGTAGTAGTAGTTGTTGTTGTTGCAGTAGTAGAAGCAGTAGTAGTAGTAGTAGTAGAAGTAGGAGTAGCAGTAGCAGGAGTAGTAGCAGGAGTAGTAGTAGTAGCGGTAGTAGGAGTAGCAGTAGCAGTAGTAGTAGTAGCAGCAGTAGTAGCAGTAGTAGCAGTAGTAGTAGTAGTAGTAGTAGTAGTAGTAGCAGTACTAGTAGGACTAGTAGTAGTAGTAGCAGCAACAGTAGTAGCAGTAGTAGTAGTAGTAGTAGTAGTAGTAGTAGCAGTACTAGTAGGAGTATTAGTAGCAGTAGTAGTAGCATTAGTAGTAGTAGCAGTAGTAGTAGTAGTAGTAGCAGTAAGAGTAGTAGTAGTACCAGTAGTAGTAGTAGTAGTAGTAGTAGTAGTAGTAGGAGGAGGAGGAGTAGTAGCAGTAGCTGCAATAGGAGTAGTAGTAGTAGTAGTAGTAGTACTAGTAGTAGTAGTAGCAGTAGTAGTAGTAGCAGTAGGAGCAGTAGCAGTAGCTGCAATAGTAGTCGTAGTAGTAGTAGTAGTAGTAGGAGCAGTAGCAGTAGCAGTAGCAGTAGTAGTAGTAGCAGTAGGAGCAGTAGCAGTAGCTGCAATAGTAGTAGTAGTAGTAGTAGTAGTAGTAGGAGTAGGAGTAGTAGTATTAGCAGTACTAGTAGAAGTAGCAGTAGCAGTAGCAGTACTAGCAGTAGCATTAGTAGTAGTAGAAGTAGCAGCAGGAGTAGTAGTAGTAGTAGCAGTAGCAGTAGTAGAAGTAGGAGCAGTAGCAGTAGCTGCAATAGTAGTAGTAGCAGCAGTAGTAGTAGTAGTAGCAGTAGGAGTAGCAGCAAAACTAGTAGCATTAGTAGTAGAAGTAGTAGTAGTAGTAGCAGTAGTAGTAGTAGCAGTAGCAGTAGCAGCAGTAGTAGTAGCAGTAGCAGTAGTAGGAGTAGGAGTAGTAGCTGGAGTGGTAGTAGGACGAGTAGTAGCAGCAGTAGTACCAGCAACAGTAGTAGCAGTAGTAGTAGCAGTAGTAGTAGTAGTAGTAGTAGCAATAGTAGCAGTAGTAGTAGTAGCAGCAGCATCAGTAGTAGTAGTAGTAGTAGTAGTAGTAGTAGTAGTAGTAGTACTAGTAGTACTAGTAGTACCAGTAGTAGTAGCAGTAGTAGTAGCAGTAGTAGTAGCAGTAGTGGTAGTAGCAGCAGTAGTAGTAGTAGTAGCAGTTGTAGCAGTACTAGTAGTAGCAGTAGTAGTAATAGCAGTAGAGTAGCAGTAGCAGTAGCAGTATTAGCAGTAGCAGAAGCAGCAGCAGTAGTAGTCGGAGCAGTAGCAGTAGCAATAGGATCAGTAGTATCAGTAGTAGTAGCAGTAGAACTAGGATTAGCAGTAGTAGTAGTAGCAGTAGTAGTAGCAGTAGCAGTAGCAGTAGCAGTAGCAGTAGCAGTAGCATTAGCAGTAGTAGAAGTAGCAGTAGGAGCAGTAGCAGTAGGAGCAGTAGCAGTAGGAGCAGTAGCAGTAGCAGTAGCAGTAGCAGTAGTAGTAGTAGCAGTAGTAGCAGTAGGAGCAGTAGAAGTAGCTGCAATAGTAGTAGTAGTAGTAGTAGTACGAGTAGTAGTAGTAGTAGGAGTAGTAGTAGTAGAAGTACTAGTAGAAGTAGCAGTAACAGTACTAGCAGTAGCATTAGTAGTAGTAGCAGTAGTAGTAGCAGTAGTAGTAGTAGCAGTAAGAGTAGTAGTAGCAGTAGTAGTAGTAGTAGTAGTAGTAGTAGTAGTATTAGTAGTAGTAGTAGTAGGAGTAGTAGCAGTAGCTGCAATAGGAGTAGTAGTAGTAGTAGTACTAGTAGTAGTAGTAGCAGTAGTAGTAGTAGCAGTAGAGTAGAAGTAGAAGTATTAGCAGTAGCAGAAGCAGCAGTAGTAGTAGTAGGAGCAGTAGCAGTAGCAATAGGAGCAGTAGTATCAGTAGTAGTAGCAGTAGAACTAGGATTACCCGTAGTAGCAGTAGCAGTACTAGCAGTAGAAGTACTAGCAGTAGCATTAGCAGTAGTAGCAGTAGTAGTAGGAGTAGTAGCAGTAGCAGTAGCAGTAGTAGTAGTAGTAGCAGTAGGAGCAGTAGCAGTAGCTGCAAATAGTAGTAGTAGTAGTATTAGCAGTACTAGTAGAAGTAGCAGTAGCAGTAGCAGTACTAGCAGTAGCATTAGTAGTAGTAGAAGTAGCAATAGTAGTAGTAGCAGTAGCAGCAGGAGTAGTAGTAGCAGTAGCAGTAGCAGTAGTAGCAGTAGGAGCAGTAGCAGTAGCTGCAATAGTAGTAGTAGTAGTAGTAGTAGTAGTAGTAGTAGTAGTAGTAGTAGTAGGAGGAGGAGGAGGAGGAGGAGGAGTAGCAGTACTAGTAGAAGTAGCAGTAGCAGTAGCAGTACTAGAAGTAGCATTAGTAGTAGTAGTAGTAGCAGTAGGAGCAGTAGCAGTAGCAGCAGTAGTAGTAGTAGCAGTAGCAGTAGTAGCAGTAGGAGCAGTAGCAGTAGCAGCAGTAGTAGTAGTAGCAGTAGTAGTAGTAGTAGTTGTTGTTGTTGCAGTAGTAGCAGTAGCAGTAGCAGTAGGAGGAGCAGTAGCAGGAGTAGTAGCAGGAGTAGTAGGAGCACGAGTAGTAGAAGGAGTAGTAGTAGTAGTAGTAGTAGTAGTAGCAGTAGTAGTAGTAGTAGTAGTTGTTGTTGTTGCAGTAGTAGAAGCAGTAGTAGTAGAAGCAGTAGTAGTAGTAGTAGTAGAAGTAGGAGTAGCAGTAGCAGGAGTAGTAGCAGGAGTAGTAGTAGTAGCGGTAGTAGGAGTAGCAGTAGCAGTAGTAGTAGTAGCAGCAGTAGTAGCAGTAGTAGCAGTAGTAGTAGTAGTAGTAGTAGTAGTAGTAGTAGTAGCAGTACTAGTAGGACTAGTAGTAGTAGTAGCAGCAACAGTAGTAGCAGTAGTAGTAGTAGTAGTAGTAGTAGTAGTAGCAGTACTAGTAGGAGTATTAGTAGCAGTAGTAGTAGCATTAGTAGTAGAAGTAGTAGTAGCAGTAGTAGTACCAGTAGCAGCAGCAGTAGTTGCAGTAGCAGTAGTAGGAGTAGGAGTAGTAGCTGGAGTGGTAGTAGGAGGAGTAGTAGCAGCAGTAGTACCAGCAGTAGTAGTAGTAGTAGTAGTAGTAGCAATAGTAGCAGTAGTAGTAGTAGCAGTAGTAGTAGTACTAGTAGTAGCAGTAGAAGTAGCAGCAGCAGTAGGAGCAGCAGTAGTAGTAGTACTAGTAGTAGCAGTAAAAGTAGCAGCAGCAGTAGGAGCAGCAGTAGTAGCAGTAGTAGTAGTAGCAATAGTAGCAGTAGTAGTAGTAGCAGCACCAGTAGTAGTAGTACCAGTAGTAGTAGCAGTAGTAGCAGCAGTAGTGGTAGTAGCAGCAGTAGTAGTAGTAGCAGTATTAGTAGAGTAGCCGTAGCAGTAGCGGTAGTAGGAGTAGCAGTAGTAGTAGCAGTAGAAGTAGCAGAAGTAGTAGTAGTAGAAGTAGTAGTAGCAGTAGTAGTAGCAGTAGTAGTAGTAGTAGTATCAGTAGCAGCATTAGTAGCAGTATTAGCAGTAGCAGAAGCAGCAGCAGTAGTAGTAGGAGCAGTAGCAGTAGCAATAGGTGCAGTAGTATCAGTAATAGTAGCAGTAGAAGTAGTAGTAGTAGTAGCAGTAGCAGTAGCAGTACTAGCAGTAGCATTAGCAGTAGTGGAAGTAGTAGGAGTAGTAGCAGTAGCAGTAGCATTAGCAGTAGTAGAAGTAGCAGTAGCAGCAGTAGCAGTAGGAGCAGTAGCAGTAGGAGCAGTAGCAGTAGCAGTAGCAGTAGTAGTAGTAGCAGTAGTAGTAGTACTAGTAGTAGCAGTAAAACTAGCAGCAGCAGTAGGAGCAGCAGTAGTAGCAGTAGTAGTAGTAGTAGTAGTAGCAGCACCAGTAGTAGTAGTACCAATAGTAGTAGCAGTAGTAGTAGCAGTAGTGGTAGTAGCAGCAGTAGTAGTAGTAGCAGTATTAGTAGAGTAGCCGTAGCAGTAGCGGTAGTAGGAGTAGCAGTAGCAGTAGTAGTAGCAGTAGAAGTAGCAGAAGTAGTAGTAGTAGTAGAAGTAGTAGTAGTAGTAGTAGCAGTAGTAGTAGTAGTAGCAGCAGTAGTAGTAGTATCAGTAGCAGCAGCAGTAGCAGTATTAGCAGTAGCAGAAGCAGCAGCAGTAGTAGTAGGAGTAGTAGCAGTAGCAATAGGTGCAGTAGTATCAGTAGTAGTAGCAGTAGAACTAGGATTAGCAGTAGTAGCAGTAGAAGTAGTAGTAGTAGTAGTAGTAGCAGTAGCAGCACTAGTAGTAGCATTAGCAGTAGTGGAAGTAGTAGTAGGAGCAGTAGCAGTAGCAGTAGCATTAGCAGTAGTAGAAGTAGAAGTAGGAGCAGTAGCAGTAGGAGCAGTAGCAGTAGCAATAGCAGTAGCAGTAGTAGCAATAGGAGCAGTAGCAGTAGCTGCAATAGTAGTAGTAGTAGTAGTAGTAGGAGGAGTAGTAGTAGTAGTAGGAGTAGTAGTAGTAGAAGTACTAGTAGAAGTAGCAGTAACAGTACTAGCAGTAGCATTAGTAGTAGTAGCAGTAGTAGTAGTAGTAGCAGTAAGAGTAGTAGTAGCAGTAGTAGTAGTAGTAGTATTAGTATTAGTAGTAGTAGGAGTAGTAGCAGTAGCTGCAATAGGAGTAGTAGTAGTAGTAGTACTAGTAGTAGTAGTAGCAGTAGTAGTAGTAGTAACAGTAGAGTAGAAGTAGAAGTATTAGCAGTAGCAGAAGCAGCAGCAGTAGTAGTAGGAGCAGTAGCAGTAGCAATAGGAGCAGTAGTATCAGTAGTAGTAGCAGTAGAACTAGGATTACCAGTAGTAGCAGTAACAGTACTAGCAGTAGAAGTACTAGCAGTAGCATTAGGAGTAGTAGCAGTAGTAGTAGGAGCAGTAGCAGTAGCAGTAGCAGTAGTAGTAGTAGTAGTAGCAGTAGGAGCAGTAGCAGTAGCTGCAATAGTAGTAGTAGTAGTAGGAGTAGTAGTATTAGCAGTACTAGTAGAAGTAGCAGTAGCAGTACTAGCAGTAGCATTAGTAGTAGTAGAAGTAGCAATAGTAGCAGTAGCAGTAGCAGCAGGAGTAGTAGTAGTAGTAGCAGTAGCAGTAGTAGCAGTAGGAGCAGTAGCAGTAGCTGCAATAGTAGTAGTAGCAGTAGCAGTAGCAGTAGGAGGAGCAGTAGCAGGAGTAGTAGCAGGAGTAGTAGGAGCACTTGTAGTAGAAGGAGTAGTAGTAGTAGTAGTAGTAGTAGTAGTAGTAGTAGTAGTAGTAGTAGTAGTAGTAGTTGTTGTTGTTGTTGCAGTAGTAGAAGCAGTAGTAGTAGAAGCAGTAGTTGTAGAAGCAGTAGTAGTAGTAGTAGTAGAAGTAGGAGTAGCAGTAGCAGGAGTAGTAGCAGGAGTAGTAGTAGTAGCGGTAGTAGGAGTAGCAGTAGCAGTAGTAGTAGCAGCAATAGTAGCAGTAGTAGCAGTAGTAGTAGTAGTAGTAGTAGTAGTAGTAGTAGTAGTAGCAGTACTAGTAGGAGTAGTAGTAGTAGTAGCAGCAACAGTAGTAGCAGTAGTAGTAGTAGTAGCAGTACTAGTAGGAGTATTAGTAGCAGCAGTAGTAGTAGCATTAGTAGTAGAAGTAGTAGTAGTAGTAGTAGTAGTAGCAGTAGCAGTAGTAGTACCAGTAGCAGCAGTAGTAGTAGCAGTAGCAGTAGTAGGAGTAGGAGTAGTAGCTGGAGTGGTAGTAGGAGGAGTAGTAGCAGCAGTAGTACCAGCAGTAGTAGTAGTAGTAGTAGTAGTAGTAGCAATAGTAGCAGTAGTAGTAGTAGCAGTAGTAGTAGTACTAGTAGTAGTAGTAAAAGTAGCAGCAGCAGTAGGAGCAGCAGTAGTAGCAGTAGTAGTAGTAGCAATAATAGCAGTAGTAGTAGTAGCAGCACCAGTAGTAGCAGCACCAGTAGTAGCAGCACCAGTAGTAGTAGTACCAGTAGCAGTAGTAGTAGCAGTAGTGGTAGTAGCAGCAGTAGTAGTAGTAGCAGTATTAGTAGAGTAGCCGTAGCAGTAGCGATAGTAGGAGTAGCAGTAGCAGTAGTAGTAGCAGTAGAAGTAGCAGAAGTAGTAGTAGTAGAAGTAGTAGTAGCAGTAGTAGTAGCAGTAGTAGTAGTAGCAGTAGTAGTAGTATCAGTAGCAGCAGCAGTAGCAGTATTAGCAGTAGCAGAAGCAGCAGCACTAGTAGTAGGAGCAGTAGCAGTAGCAATAGGTCCAGTAGTATCAGTAGTAGTAGCAGTAGAACTAGGATTAGCAGTAGTAGCAGTAGAAGTAGTCGTAGTAGTAGCAGTAGCAGTAGCAGTACTAGCAGTAGCATTAGCAGTAGTGGAAGTAGTAGTAGGAGCAGTAGCAGTAGCAGCAGTAGTAGTAGTAGCAGTAGTAGCAGTAGGAGCAGTAGCAGTAGCTGCAATAGTAGTAGTAGTAGGAGTAGTAGTAGTAGAAGTACTAGTAGAAGTAGCAGTAGCAGTAACAGTACTAGCAGTAGCATTAGTAGTAGTAGAAGTAGTAGCAGTAGCAGTAGTAGTAGTAGTAGCAGTAGGAGTAGTAGTAGTAGTAGCTGCAATAGTAGTAGTAGTAGTAGTAGTAGTAGTAGTAGTAGTAGTAGCAGGAGTAGTAGTAGCAGTACTAGTAGAAGTAGAAGTAGCAGCAGTAGTACTAGTAGTAGCATTAGAAGTAGTAGTAGTAGCAGTAGGAGTAGTAGCAGTAGCAGCAGCAGTAGTAGTAGCAGTAGCAGTAGCTGCAATAGTAGTAGCAGCAGCAGTAGTAGCTGGAGTGGTATTAGGAGTAGTAGTAGCAGCAGTAGTACCAGCAGTAGTAGTAGTAGCAGCAGCAGTAGTAGTAGTAGTAGTAGTAGTAGTAGTAGTAGTAGTAGTAGTAGTAGTAGTAGCAATAGTAGCAGTAGTAGTAGTAGCAGTAGTAGTAGTAGTACTAGTAGTAGCAGTAAAAGTAGCAACAGCAGTAGGCGCAGCAGTAGTAGCCGTAGTAGTAGTAGCAATAGTAGCAGTAGTAGTAGTAGCAGCACCAGTAGTAGTAGTACCAGTTGTAGTAGCAGTAGTAGTAGCAGTAGTGGTAGTAGCAGCAGTAGTAGTAGTAGCAGCAGTAGTAGCCGTAGCAGTAGCGGTAGTAGGAGTAGCAGTAGCAGTAGTAGTAGCAGTAGAAGTAGCAGAAGTAGTAGTAGCAGTAGTAGTAGCAGCAGTAGTAGTAGGAGCAGTAGTAGTAGTATCAGTAGCAGTAGCAGTATTAGCAATAGCAGAAGCAGCAGCAGTAGTAGTAGGAGCAGTAGCAGTAGCAATAGGAGCAGTAGTATCAGTAGTAGTAGCAGTAGAACTAGGATTAGCAGTAGTAGCAGTAGAAGTAGTAGTAGTAGTAGTAGTAGTAGTAGTAGTAGTAGTAGTAGCAGTAGCAGTAGCAGTAGCAGTACTAGCAGAAGCATTAGCAGTAGTGGAAGTAGTAGTAGGAGCAGTAGCAGTAGCAGCAGGAGTAGTAGCAGTAGTAGCAGTAGGAGCAGTAGCAGTAGCTGCAATAGTAGTAGTAGTAGTAGTAGTAGTAGTAGTAGGAGTAGTAGTAGTAGCAGTACTAGTAGAAGTAGCAGTAGCAGTAACAGTACTAGCAGTAGCATTAGTAGTAGTAGAAGTAGCAGTAGTAGCAGTAGGAGTAGTAGTAGTAGCAGTAGCAATAGTAGTAGTAGTAGCAGTAGGAGTAGTAGTAGTAGTAGCTGCAATAGTAGTAGTAGTAGTAGGAGTAGGAGTAGTAGTAGCAGTACTAGTAGAAGTAGAAGTAGCAGTAGCAGTACTAGCAGTAGCATTAGTAGTAGTAGTAGTAGCAGTAGGAGCAGTAGCAGTAGTAGTAGCAGTAGCAGTAGCAGTAGCAGTAGCTGCAATATTAGTAGCAGCAGCAGTAGCAGTAGCAGTAGGAGGAGCAGTAGCAGGAGTAGTAGCAAGAGTAGTTGGAGCACGAGTAGTAGAAGGAGTAGTTGTAGTAGCAGCAGTAGTAGTAGTAGTAGTAGTTGTAGTAGTAGCAGTAGTAGTAGCAGTAGTAGAAGCAGTAGTAGTAGTACTAGTAGTAGTAGTAGTAGTAGTAGTAGTAGTTGTAGTAGTAGCAGTAGTAGTAGCAGTAGTAGAAACAGTAGTAGTAGAACTAGTAGTAGTAGTAGTAGTAGTAGTAGTAGTAGCAGTAGCTGCAATAGTAGTAGCAGCAGCAATAGTAGCTGGAGTGGTAGTAGGAGGAGTAGTAGCAGCAGTAGTACCAGCAGTAGTAGTAGTAGTAGTAGTAGTAGTAGTAGTAGTAGCAATAGTAGCAGTAGTAGTAGTAGCAGTAGTAGTAGTACTAGTAGTAGCAGTAAAAGTAGCAGCAGCAGTAGGAGCAGCAGTAGTAGCAGTAGTAGTAGTAGCAATAATAGCAGTAGTAGTAGTAGCAGCACCAGTAGTAGCAGCACCAGTAGTAGCAGCACCAGTAGTAGTAGTACCAGTAGCAGTAGTAGTAGCAGTAGTGGTAGTAGCAGCAGTAGTAGTAGTAGCAGTATTAGTAGAGTAGCCGTAGCAGTAGCGATAGTAGGAGTAGCAGTAGCAGTAGTAGTAGCAGTAGAAGTAGCAGAAGTAGTAGTAGTAGAAGTAGTAGTAGCAGTAGTAGTAGCAGTAGTAGTAGTAGTAGTAGTAGTATCAGTAGCAGCAGCAGTAGCAGTATTAGCAGTAGCAGAAGCCGCAGCAGTAGTAGTAGGAGCAGTAGCAGTAGCAATAGGTGCAGTAGTATCAGTAGTAGTAGCAGTAGAACTAGGATTAGCAGTAGTAGCAGTAGAAGTAGTCGTAGTAGTAGCAGTAGCAGTACTAGCAGTAGCATTAGCAGTAGTGGAAGT
>OV702291.1:367921823-367926823 GCA_916181665.1 Avena sativa | reverse complement strand
AGCAGAAGCAGTAGCTGCAATAGTAGTAGCAGCAGCAGTAGCAGTAAGAGTAGGAGGAGCAGTAGCAGGAGTAGTAGCAGGAGTAGTTGGAGCACGAGTAGTAGTAGTAGCAGTAGTAGTAGTAGTTGTTGTAGTAGTAGTACTAGTAGTAGTAGTAGTAGCAGTAGCAGTAGTAGCAGTAGCAGTAGCAGCAGCAACAGTAGTAGTAGCAGTAGCAGTAGTAGCAGTAGGAGCAATAGCACTAGCTGCAATAGTAGTAGCAGCAGCAATAGCAGTAGCAGTAGGAGGAGCAGTAGCAGGAGTAGTAAGAGCACGAGTAGTAGAAGGAGTAGTAGTAGTAGCAGTAGTAGTAGTAGCAGTAGTAGTAGCAGTACTAGTAGTAGCATTAGCAGTAGTGGAAGTAGTAGTAGGAGCAGTAGCAGTAGCAGTAGTAGTAGTAGTAGCAGTAGTAGCAGTAGGAGCAGTAGCAGTAGCTGCAATAGTAGTAGTAGTAGTAGGAGTAGTAGTAGTAGAACTACTAATAGAAGTAGCAGTAGCAGTAGCAGTAGTAGCATTAGCAGTAGTGGAAGTAGTAGTAGGAGCAGTAGCAGTAGCAGTAGTAGTAGTAGTAGTAGCAGTAGTAGCAGTAGGAGCAGTAGCAGTAGCTGCAATAGTAGTAGTAGTAGTAGGAGTAGTAGTAGTAGAACTACTAATAGAAGTAGCAGTAGCAGTAACAGTACTAGCAGTAGCATTAGTACTGTAGAAGTAGCAGTAGTAGCAGTAGGAGTAGTAGTAGTAGCAGGAGTAGTAGTAGTAGTAGTAGTAGCAGTAGGAGTAGTAGTAGTAGCTGCAATAGTAGTAGTAGTAGTAGCAGGAGTAGTAGTACCAGTACTAGTAGAAGTAGAAGTAGCAGCAGCAGTACTAGCAGTAGCATTAGTAGTAGTAGTAGTAGCAGTAGGAGCAGTAGCAGTAGCAGCAGCAGTAGTAGTAGCAGTAGCAGTAGCTGCAATAGTAGTAGCAGCAGCAGTAGTAGCTGGAGTGGTAGTAGGAGGAGTAGTAGCAGCAGTAGTACCAACAGTAGTAGTAGTAGCAGTAGTAGTAGTAGTAGTAGCAATAGTAGCAGTAGTAGTAGTAGCAGTAGTAGTAGTAGCAGTAGTAGTAGTAGTACTAGTAGTAGCAGTAAAAGTAGCAGCAGCAGTAGGAGCAGCAGTAGTAGCAGTAGTAGTAGTAGCAATAGTAGCAGTAGTAGTAGTAGCAGCACCAGTAGTAGTAGTACCAGTAGTAGTAGCAGTAGTAGTAGCAGTAGTGGTAGTAGCAGTAGTAGTAGTAGTAGCAGTATTAGTAGAGTAGCCGTAGCAGTAGCGGTAGTAGGAGTAGCAGTAGCAGTAGTAGTAGCAGTAGAAGTAGCAGAAGTAGTAGTAGTAGAAGTAGTAGTAGCAGTAGTAGTAGCAGTAGTAGTAGTAGTAGCAGTAGTAGTAGTATCAGTAGCAGTAGCAGTAGCAGTATTAGCAGTAGCAGAAGCAGCAGCAGTAGTAGTAGGAGCAGTAGCAGTAGCAATAGGAGCAGTAGTATCAGTAGTAGTAGCAGTAGAACTAGGATTAGCAGTAGTAGCAGTAGTAGTAGTAGTAGTAGTAGTAGTAGTAGCAGTAGCAGTAGCAGTAGCAGTACTAGCAGTAGCATTAGCAGTAGTGGAAGTAGTAGTAGGAGCAGTAGCAGTAGCAGCAGTAGTAGTAGTAGTAGCAGTAGTAGTAGTAGGAGCAGTAGCAGTAGCTGCAATAGTAGTAGTACTAGTAGTAGGAGTAGTAGAAGTACTAGTAGAAGTAGCAATAGCAGTAATAGTACTAGAAGTAGCAGTAGTAGCAGTAGGAGTAGTAGTATTAGCAGTAGCAGTAGTAGTAGTAGCAGTAGGAGTAGTAGTAGTAGTAGTAGCTGCAATAGTAGTAGTAGTAGTAGTAGGAGTAGTAGTAGCAGTACTAGTTGAAGTAGAAGTAGCAGTAGCAGTACTAGCAGTAGCATTAGTAGTAGTAGTAGTAGTAGCAGTAGGAGCAGTAGCAATAGCAGCACCAGTAGTAGTAGCAGTAGCAGTAGCAGTAGCTGCAATAGTAGTAGCAGCAGCAGTAGCAATAGCAGTAGCAGTAGGAGGAGCAGTAGCAGGAGTAGTTGGAGCACGAGTAGTAGTAGTAGTAGTAGCAGTAGTAGTAGTAGTAGTAGTAGTAGTTGTGGTAGTAGCAGTAGTAGTAGCACTAGTAGAAGTAGGAGTAGTAGTACTAGTAGTAGTAGTAGTTGTAGTAGTAGCGGTAGTAGCAGTAGTAGTAGTACTAGTAGTAGTAGCAGTAGCAGTAGTAGCAGTAGAAGTAGCAGCAGCAGCAGTAGTAGTAGCAGTAGCAGTAGTAGTAGTAGGAGCAGTAGCACTAGCTGCAATAGTAGTAGCAGCAGCAGTAGCAGTAGCAGTAGGAGGAGCAGTAGCAGGAGTAGGAGCACGAGTAGTAGAAGGAGTAGTAGTAGTAGAAGCAGTAGTAGTAGAAGCAGCAGCAGCAGTATTAGTAGTAGTAGTAGTAGTAGTAGTAGTAGTAGTAGGAGTAGCAGTAGTAGTAGTAGCAGTAGTAGTAGGAGGAGCAGCAGTAGTAGTTGCAGTAGTAGTAGTAGCAGTAGTAGTAGTAGCAGCAGTAGTAGTAGCATTAGTAGTAGAAGTAGTAGTAGCAGTAGCAGTAGCAGCATTAGTAGTAGCAGTAGCAGTAGTAGGAGTAGGAGCTGGAGTGGTAGTAGGAGGAGTAGTAGCAGTAGTAGTACCAGCAGTAGTAGTAGCAGCAGCAGTAGGAGCAGCAGTGGTAGCAGTAGTAGTAGCAGCAGTAGTAGTACTAGTAGCAATAGTAGCAGTAATAGTAGTAGCAGCAGCAGTAGTAGTAGTAGTACCAGTAGTAGTAGGAGTAGTAGTAGCAGTAGTGCTAGTAGCAGTAGTAGTAGTAGCAGTATTAGTAGAGTAGCCGTAGCAGTAGCGGTAGTAGGAGTAGCAGTAGCAGCAGTAGTAGTAGTAGAAGTGAAAGTAGCAGCAGTAGCAATAGAAGTAGCAGCAGTATTAGTAGTAGAAATAGTAGTAGTAGCAGCAGCAGTAGTAGTAGCAGTAGTAGTAGTAGCAGTAGAGTAGAAGTAGCAGTAGCTGTAGTAGTATTAGCAGTAGCAGAAGCAGCAGAAGTAGTAGGAGCAGTAGCAGTAGCAATATGAGTAGTAGTATCAGTAGTAGTAGCAGTAGAACTAGGATTAGTAGTAGTAGCAGTAGCAGTAGCAGTAGCAGTACTAGCAGTAGCATTAGTAGTAGTAAAAGTAGCAGTTGGAGCAGTAGCAGTAGCAGTAGTAGTAGTAGCAGTAGTAGCAGTAGCAGTAGGAGCAGTAGCAGTAGCTGCAATAGTAGTAGTAGTAGGAGGAGTAGTAGTAGTAGAAGTACTAGTAGAAGTAGCAGTAGTAGTAACAGTACTAGAAGTAGCATTAGTAGTAGTAGCAGTAGCAGTAGTACAAGCAGTAGCAGTAGTAGTAGTAGCAGTAGGAGTAGTAGCAGTAGCTGCAATAGTAGTAGTAGTAGTAGTAGTAGTAGTAGTAGTAGTAGTAGTACTAGTAGTCGTAGTAGTAGCAGTAGTAGCAGTACTAGTAGAAGTAGCCGTAGCAGTAGCAGTACTAGCAGTAGCATTAGTACTAGTAGTAGTAGTAGTAGTAGCAGTAGGAGTAGTAGCAGTAGCAGCAGCAGTAGTAGTAGCAGTAGCAGTAGTAGCAGTAGGAGCAGAAGCAGTAGCTGCAATAGTAGTAGCAGCAGCAGTAGCAGTAAGAGTAGGAGGAGCAGTAGCAGGAGTAGTAGCAGGAGTAGTTGGAGCACGAGTAGTAGTAGTAGCAGTAGTAGTAGTAGTTGTTGTAGTAGTAGTACTAGTAGTAGTAGTAGCAGTAGCAGTAGTAGCAGTAGCAGTAGCAGCAGCAACAGTAGTAGTAGCAGTAGCAGTAGTAGCAGTAGGAGCAATAGCACTAGCTGCAATAGTAGTAGCAGCAGCAATAGCAGTAGCAGTAGGAGGAGCAGTAGCAGGAGTAGTAAGAGCACGAGTAGTAGAAGGAGTAGTAGTAGTAGCAGTAGTAGTAGTAGCAGTAGTTGTAGTAGTAGAAGAAGTAGTAGTAGAAGCAGTAGTAGTAGGAGTAGTAGGAGTAGTAGTAGTAGTAGTAGTAGTAGTAGTAGTAGTAGCAGGACTAGTAGCAGGAGTAGTAGTAGTAGTAGTAGCGGTAGTAGTAGTAGTAGCAGTAGTAGTAGTAGCAGCAGCAGTAGTAGAAGTAGTACTAGTAGCAGCAGTAGTAGTAGGAGGAGTAGTAGTAGCAGTAGTAGTAGTAGCAGTAGTAGTAGTAGTAGTACCAGTAGTAGTAGCAGCAGTAGTAGTAGCATTAGTAGTAGAAGTCGTAGTAGTAGTAGCAGTAGTAGTAGTAGCAGTAGCTGCAATAGTAGTAGTAGTAGTAGTAGTAGTAGGAGTAGTAGTAGTAGAAGTACTAGTAGCAGTAGCAGTAGCAGTACTATCAGTAGCATTAGTAGTAGTAGCAGTAGCTGCAATAGTAGTAGTAGTAGGAGTAGTAGTACTAGAAGTACTAGTAGTAGTAGTAGCAGTATTAGCAGTAGCATTAGTAGTAGTAGTAGAAGTAGCAGTAGCAACAGCAGGAGTAGTAGTAGCAGTAGCAGTAGTAGCAGTAGAAGTAGAAGTAAAAGTAGCAGCAGTAGCAGTAGAAGTAGCAGTAGTAGTAGTAGAAGTAGAAGTAGTAGTAGCAGTAGTAGTAGCAGTATTAGTAGTAGCTGGAGTGGTAGTAGAAGGAGTAGTAGCAGCAGTAGTACCAGCTGTAGTAGTAGTAGCAGCAGTAGGAGCAGCTGTAGTAGCAGTAGTAGTAGCAGCAGTAGTAGTAGTAGCAATAGTAGCAGTAGTAGTAGTAGCAGCAGCAGTAGTAGTAGTAGTAGTAGCAGTAGTAGTAGCAGTAGTAGTAGCAGTAGTGGTAGTAGCAGCAGT
>OV702291.1:367899323-367906823 GCA_916181665.1 Avena sativa | reverse complement strand
AGTAGCAGAATTAGCAGTAGCAGAAGCAGCAGCAGTAGTAGTAGGAGCAGTAGCAGTAGCAATAGGAGCAGTAGTATCAGTAGTAGTAGCAGTAGAACTAGGATTAGCAGTAGTAGCAGTAGCAGTACTACCAGTAGCATTAGCAGTAGTAGCAGTAGCAGTAGGAGCAGTAGCAGTAGGAGTAGCAGTAGCAGTAGTAGTAGTAGTAGCAGTAGGAGCAGTAGCAGTAGCTGCAATTGTAGTAGTAGTAGTATTAGCAGTAGTAGCAGTAGCATTAGTAGTAGTAGCAGTAGCAGTAGTAGTAGTAGCAGTAGTAGTAGTAGCAGGAGTAGTAGGAGCAGTAGAGTAGCAGTAGCAGTATTAGCAGTAGCAGAAGCAACATCAGTAGTAGTAGGAGCAGTAGCAGTAGCAATAGGAGCAGTAGTATCAGTAGTACTGGCAGTACTAGTAGTAGTAGTAGTAGTAGTAGTAGTAGTAGTATTAGTAGTAGTAGTAGCAGTAGCAGTACTAGAAGTAGCCTTAGCAGTAGTAGCAGTAGCAGTAGGAGCAGTAGCAGTAGTAGTAGTAGTAGTAGTAGCAGGAGCATTAGCAGTAGCTGCAATAGTAGTAGTAGTAGGAGTAGTAGTAGTAGAAGTACTAGTAGAAGTAGCAGTAGCAGTAACAGTACTAGCAGTAGCATTAGTAGTAGTAGCAGTAGTAGTAGTAGCAGTAGGAGTAGTCGTAGTAGTAGTAGCAGTAGTAGTAGTAGGAGCAGTAGCAGTAGCTGCAATAGTAGTAGTAGTAGTAGTAGGAGTAGGAGTAGGAGTAGTAGTAGTAGTAGTAGTAGTAGTAGTAGTAGTAGTAGTAGTAGCAGTACTAGTAGAAGTAGCAGTAGCAGTAGTAGTACTAGCAGTAGCATTAGTAGTAGTAGTAGCAGTAGGAGCAGTAGTAGTAGCAGCAGCAGTACTAGTAGAAGTAGTAGCAGTAGGAGCAGTAGCAGTACCTGCAGTAGTAGTAGCAACAGCAGTAGGAGGAGCAGTAGCAGGAGTAGTAGCAGAAGTAGCAGGAGTAGTTGGAGCACGACTAGTAGAAGGAGTAGTAGTAGTAGCAGTAGTAGTAGTTGTTGTAATAGTAGCAGTAGTAGTAGCAGTAGTAGTAGTAGTAGTAGTTGTTGTTGTTGTAGCAGTAGTAGTAGCAGTAGTAGAAGCAGTAGTAGTAGTAGGAGGAGGAGGAGGACTAGCAGTAGTAGTAGTAGTAGTAGTAGCAGGAGTACTAGCAGGAGTAATAGCAGGAGTAGTAGTAGCACTAGTAGTAGCGGTAGTAGCAGTAGTAGTAGTAGTAGTAGCAGTAGTAGTAGCAGTAGGAGCAGTAGTATCAGTAGTGGTAGTAGTAGAACTAGGAGTAGCAGCAGTAGTTGTAGCAGTAGTAGTAGTAGTAGCAGTAGTAGCAGTAGCAGTACTAGCAGTAGCATTAGCAGTAGTAGCAGTAGCAGTAGGAGCAGTAGTAGTAGCAGTACCAATAGTAGTAGTAGTAGCAGTAGTAGTAGCAGTAGCAGCAGTAGCAGTAGCTGCAATAGTAGTAGTAGTAGTAGTAGTAGGAATAGTAGTAGTAGCAGTACTAGTAGAAGTAGTAGTAGCAGTAGCAGTACTAGCAGTAGCATTAGTAGTATTAGCAGTAGCTGCAATAGTAGTAGCAGCAGCAGTAGCAGTAGCAGTAGGAGGAGCAGTAGCAGGAGTAGTAGCAGGAATAGTAGGAGCACGAGTAGTAGAAGGAGTAGTAGTAGCAGAAGTAGCAGCAGTAGTAGCAGTAGTTGTAGTAGTAGAAGCAGTAGTAGTAGAAGCAGTAGTAGTAGTAGTAGTAGTAGTAGTAGTAGTAGTAGTAGGAGTAGCAATAGTAGTAGTCGTAGCAGGAGTAGTAGCAGGAGTAGTAGTAGTAGCGGTAGTACTGGTAGCAGTAGCAGTAGTAGTAGTAGCAGCAGTAGTAGCAGTAGTAGTAGCAGCAGTAGTAGTAGGAGGAGGAGTAGTAGTAGGAGTAGTAGTAATAGTTGTAGTAGTAGTAGTATGAGGAGGAGGAGGAGGAGTAGTAGCAGTAGTAGTAGTAGTAGTAGTAGTAGCAGCCGTATTAGTAGCATTAGTAGTAGAAGTAGTAGTAGTAGTAGTAGTAGTAGTAGTAGCAGTAGCAGTAGCAGCAGTAGTAGTAGCAGTAGCAGTAGTAGGAGCAGGAGTAGTAGCTGGAGTGGTAGTAGGAGGAGTAGTAGCAGCAGTAGTACCAGCAGTAGTAGTAACAGCAGCAGTAGGAGCAGCAGTAGTAGCTGTAGTTGTAGCAGTAGTAGTAGTAGCAATAGTAGCAGTAGTAGTAGTAGTAGCAGTATTAGTAGAGTAGCCGTAGCGGTAGCGGTAGTAGGAGTAGCAGTAGTAGTAAAAGTAGCAGCAGTAGCAGTAGAAGTGGCAGCAGTAGTAGTAGTAGAATTAGTAGTAGCAATAGTAGTAGCAGTAGAAGTAGCAGAAGTAGTAGTAGTAGAAGTAGTAGCAGTAGTAGTAGTAGTAGTAGCAGGAGTAGTAGTAGCAGTAGAGTAGCAGTATTAGCAGTAGCAGAAGCAACAGCAGTAGTAGTAGGAGCAGTAGCAGTAGCAATAGGAGCAGTAGTATCAGTAATAGTAGCAGTACTAGTAGTAGTAGTATTAGTAGTAGTAGCAGTAGCAGTACTAGCAGTAGCCTTAGCAGTAGTAGCAGTAGCAGTAGGAGCAGTAGCAGTAGCAGTAGTAGTAGTAGTAGCAGTAGGAGCATTAGCAGTAGCTGCAATAGTAGTAGTAGTAGTAGAAGTACTAGTAGAAGTAGCAGTAGCAGTAAAAGTACTAGCAGTAGCATTAGTAGTAGTAGCAGTAGTAGTAGTAGCAGTAGGAGTAGTCGTAGTAGTAGTAGCAGTAGTAGTAGTAGTAGTAGTAGTAGTAGTAGAAGCAGTAGTAGCAGTAGTAGTAGCAGTAGTAGCAGCAGCAGTAGTAGTAGGAATAGTAGTAGTAGCAGTACTAGTAGAAGTAGTAGTAGCAGTAGCAGTACTAGCAGTAGCATTAGTAGTATTAGCAGTAGCTGCAATAGTAGTAGCAGCAGCAGTAGCAGTAGCAGTAGGAGGAGCAGTAGCAGGAGTAGTAGCAGGAATAGTAGGAGCACGAGTAGTAGAAGGAGTAGTAGTAGTAGTAGCAGAAGTAGCAGCAGTAGTAGCAGTAGTTGTAGTAGTAGAAGCAGTAGTAGTAGAAGCAGTAGTAGTAGTAGTAGTAGTAGGAGTAGCAATAGTAGTAGCAGTAGTAGCAGTAGTAGTAGCAGCAGTAGTAGCAGCAGTAGGAGCAGTAGTAGTAGCATCAGTAGTAGCAGTAGTAGTAGGAGGAGTAGTAGTAGCAGTAGTAGTAGTAGCAGTACTAGTAGTAGCAGTAGTAGTAGTAGTAGAAGTAGTAGCAGGAGTAGCAGTAGTACTGGTAGCAGTAGTAGCAGCAGTAGTAGTAGCAACAGTAGTAGTAGCAACAGTAGTAGTAGTAGTAGTAGTAGTAGCAGGAGTAGCAGTAGTAGTAGTAACAGCAGTAATAGCAGTTGTAGCTATAGTAGTAGCAGTAGTAGTAGTAGTAGTAGTGGTAGTACTAGCAGCAGTAGTATCAACAGTAGTAGTAGTAGCAGCAGTTGTAGCAGTAGTAGTAGTAGTAGAAGCAGTAGTAGCAGTAGTAGTAGCAGTAGTAGCAGCAGCAGTAGTAGTAGGAATAGTAGTAGTAGCAGTACTAGTAGAAGTAGTAGTAGCAGTAGCAGTACTAGCAGTAGCATTAGTAGTATTAGCAGTAGCTGCAATAGTAGTAGCAGCAGCAGTAGCAGTAGCAGTAGGAGGAGCAGTAGCAGGAGTAGTAGCAGGAATAGTAGGAGCACGAGTAGTAGAAGGAGTAGTAGTAGTAGTAGCAGAAGTAGCAGCAGTAGTAGCAGTAGTTGTAGTAGTAGAAGCAGTAGTAGTAGAAGCAGTAGTAGTAGTAGTAGTAGTAGTAGTAGTAGTAGTAGTAGTAGTAGTAGTAGTAGGAGTAGCAATAGTAGTAGTCGTAGCAGGAGTAGTAGCAGGAGTAGTAGTAGTAGCGGTAGTACTGGTAGCAGTAGCAGTAGTAGTAGTAGTAGTAGTAGCAGCAGTAGTAGCAGTAGTAGTAGAAGCAGTAGTAGTAGGAGGAGGAGTAGTAGTAGCAGTAGTAGTAATAGTTGTAGTAGTAGTAGTAGTATGAGGAGGAGGAGGAGGAGTAGTAGCAGTAGTAGTAGTAGTAGCAGTAGTAGCAGCCGTATTAGTAGCATTAGTAGTACAAGTAGTAGTAGTAGTAGTACTAGTAGTAGCAGTAGCAGTAGCAGCAGTAGTAGTAGCAGTAGCAGTAGTAGGAGGAGGAGTAGTAGCTGGAGTGGTAGTAGGAGGAGTAGTAGCAGCAGTAGTACCAGCAGTAGTAGTAACAGCAGCAATAGGAGTAGCAGTAGTAGCTGTAGTAGTAGCAGTAGTAGTAGTAGCAATAGTAGCAGTAGTAGTAGTAGCAGCAGTATTAGTAGAGTAGCCGTAGCGGTAGCGGTAGTAGGAGTAGCAGTAGCAGTAAAAGTAGCAGCAGTAGCAGTAGAAGTGGCAGCAGTAGTAGTAGTAGAATTAGTAGTAGCAATAGTAGTAGCAGTAGAAGTAGCAGAAGTAGTAGTAGTAGAAGTAGTAGCAGTAGTAGTAGTAGTAGTAGTAGCAGGAGTAGTAGTAGCAGTAGAGTAGCAGTATTAGCAGTAGCAGAAGCAACAGCAGTAGTAGTAGGAGCAGTAGCAGTAGCAATAGGAGCAGTAGTATCAGTAATAGTAGCAGTACTAGTAGTAGTAGTATTAGTAGTAGTAGCAGTAGCAGTAGCAGTACTAGCAGTAGCCTTAGCAGTAGTAGCAGTAGCAGTAGGAGCAGTAGCAGTAGCAGTAGTAGTAGTAGTAGCAGTAGGAGCATTAGCAGTAGCTGCAATAGTAGTAGTAGTCGTAGAAGTACTAGTAGAAGTAGCAGTAGCAGTAACAGTACTAGCAGTAGCATTAGTAGTAGTAGCAGTACTAGTAGTAGCAGTAGGAGTAGTCGTAGTAGTAGTAGCAGTAGTAGTAGTAGGAGCAGTAGCAGTAGCTGCAATAGTAGTAGTAGTAGTAGTAGTAGTAGTAGTAGGAGTAGGAGTAGTAGTAGTAGGAGTAGTAGTAGTAGTAGCAGTACTAGTAGAAGTAGCAGTAGCAGTAGCAGTAGTAGCAGTAGCATTAGTAGTAGCAGTAGGAGCAGTAGTAGTAGCAGCAGCAGTACTAGTAGCAGTAGCAGTAGTAGCAGTAGGAGCAGTAGCAGTACCTGCAATAGTAGTAGCAACAGCAGTAGGAGGAGTAGTAGCAGGAGTAGTAGCAGGAGAAGTAGTAGGAGTAGTTGGAGCACGACTAGTAGAAGGAGTAGTAGTAGTAGCAGTAGTAGTAGTAGTAGTTGTAATAGTAGAAGTAGTAGTAGCAGTAGTAGTAGTAGTAGTAGTAGTAGTTGTTGTTGTAGCAGTAGTAGTAGCAGTAGTAGAAGCAGTAGTAGTACTAGGAGGAGGAGGAGGACTAGCAGTAGTAGTAGTAGTAGCAGGAGTACTAGCAGGAGTAATAGCAGGAGTAGTAGTAGCAGTAGTAGTAGCGGTACTAGCAGTAGTAGTAGTAGTAGTAGCAGTAGTAGTAGTAGCAGTAGGAGCAGTAGAAGTAGCTGCAATAGTAGTAGTAGTAGTAGTAGTAGTAGTAGTAGTAGGAGTAGTAGTAGTAGTAGCAGTAGTAGTAGAAGTAGCAGTAGCAGTAGCAGTAATAGTAGTAGCATTAGTAGTAGTAGTAGTAGCAGTAGGAGCAGTAGCAGTAGCAGCAGCAGTAGTAGTAGCAGTAGCAGTAGTAGCAGTAGGAGCAGTAGCAGTAGCTGCAATAGTAGTAGTAGCAGTAGTAGCAGTAGCAGTAGGAGGAGCAGTAGCAGTAGTAGTACCAGGACTAGTAGGAGCACGAGTAGTAGAAGGACTAGTAGTAGTAGTATTAGTAGTAGTAGTAGTAGAAGGAGTAGTAGCAGTAGTAGTAGTAGTAGTAGAAGCAGGAGTACAAGCAGGAGTAATAGCAGGAGTACTACTAGTAGTAGTAGTAGTAGCAGTAGTAGCAGTAGTTGTAGTAGTAGTAGCAGTAGCAGTAGTAGTAGTAGCAATAGTAGTAGCAGTAGCAATAGTAGAAGCAGTAGCAATAGTAGTAGTAGCAGTAGTAGTAGTATCAGTAGTAGTAGTAGTAGCAGCAGTAGTAGTAGAAGAAGTAGAAGTAGTAGCAGTAGTAGTAGTAGTAGCATCAGAATAGCAGTAGCAGTAGCAGCAGTTGCAGTAGAAGTAGCGGTAGCAACAATAGTAGTAGTAGTAGCAGTAGTAACAATAGTAGATGAAGTAGTAGTAGCAGTAGTAGTAGCAGTAGTAGGAGTAGTGGCAGGAGTAGTAGTATTAGAAGTAGTAGTAGTAGTAGTAGCAGTAGCAGCAACAGTAGTAGCAGTAGTAGTAGCAGCAGTAGTAGCAGTAGTAGTAGGAGGAGTAGTAGTAGCAGTAGTAGTAGTAGCAGTAGTAGTAGTAGCAGTAGTAGCAGTAGTAGTAGAAGTAGTAGCAGGAGTAGCAGTAGTACTGGTAGCAGTAGTAGCAGCAGTAGTAGTAGCAACAGTAGTAGTAGCAACAGTAGTAGTAGTAGTAGTAGTAGCAGGAGTAGCAGTAGTAGTAGTAACAGCAGTAATAGCAGTTGTAGCTATAGTAGTAGCAGTAGTAGTAGTAGTAGTAGCAGTAGTACTAGCAGCAGTAGTATCAACAGTAGTAGTAGTAGCAGCAGTTGTAGCAGTAGTAGTAGTAGTAGAAGCAGTAGTAGCAGTAGTAGTAGCAGTAGTAGCAGCAGCAGTAGTAGTAGTAGTAGTAGTAGTAGTACTAGTAGGAATAGTAGTAGTAGTAGCAGTACTAGTAGAAGTAGCAGTAGCAGTAGAAGTACTAGCAGTAGCATTAGTAGTAGTAGTTGTAGTAGTAGGAGCAGTAGCAGTAGTAGCAGCAGTAGTAGTAGCAGTAGAAGTAGTAGCAGTAGGAGCAGTAGCTGCAATAGTAGTTGCAGCAGCAGTAGCAGTAGCAGTAGGAGGAGCAGTAGCAGGAGTAGTAGCAGGAGTAGTAGCAGGAGTAGTTGGAGCATGAGTAGTAGAAGGAGTAGTAGCAGCAGTAGTAGTAGCAGTAGAACTAGGATTAGCTGTAGTAGCAGTAGCAGTAGCAGTAGCAGTAGCAGTAGTAGTAGTAGTAGTAGTAGTAGTAGTAGTAGTAGTAGCAGTAGCAGTAGCAGTAGTAGTAGCAGTACTAGCAGTAGCCTTAGCAGTAGTAGTAGTAGCAGTAGGAGTAGTAGCAGTAGCAGTAGCATTAGTAGTAGTAGCAGTAGTAGCAGTCGTAGCAGTAGGAGCATTAGTAGTAGCTGCAATAGTAGTAGTAGTAGTAGTAGGAGTAGTAGTAGTAGTAGAAGTACT
>OV702291.1:367889323-367891823 GCA_916181665.1 Avena sativa | reverse complement strand
AGCAGTAGTAGTAGTAGCAGTAGTAGTAGCAGTAGGAGCAGTAGCAGTAGCTGCAATAGTAGTAGTAGTAGTAGTAGTAGTAGTAGTAGTAGTAGTAGAAGGAGGAGGAGGAGGAGGAGTAGCAGTAGTAGTAGAAGTAGCAGTAGCAGTAGCAGTAATAGCAGTAGCATTAGTACTAGTAGTAGTAGCAGTAGGAGCAGTAGCAGTAGCAGCAGCAGTAGTAGTAGCAGTAGCAGTAGTAGCAGTAGCAGTAGCTGCAATAGTAGTAGTAGCAGCAGTAGCAGTAGCAGTAGGAGGAGCAGTAGCAGTAGTAGTAGCAGGAGTAGTAGGAGCACGAGTAGTAGAAGGAGTAGTAGTAGTAGTAGTACTAGTAGTAGAAGGAGTAGTAGTAGCAGTAGTAGTAGTAGTAGAAGCAGGAGTACTAGCAGGAGTAATAGCACGAGTAGTAGTAGCAGTAGTAGTAGCGGTAGTAGCAGTAGTAGTAGTAGTAGTAGTAGTAGCAGTAGCAGTAGTAGTAGTAGCAATAGTAGTAGCAGTAGCAATAGTAGAAGCAGTAGCAATAGTAGTAGTAGCAGTAGTAGTAGTATCAGTAGTAGTAGTAGCAGCAGTAGTAGTAGAAGAAGTAGCAGTAGTAGTAGTAGTAGTAGTAGTAGTAGCAGTACTAGTAGAAGTAGCAGTAGCAGTAGCAGTACTAGAAGTAGCATTAGTAGTAGTAGTAGTAGTAGCAGTAGGAGCAGTAGCAGTAGCAGCAGCAGTAGCAGTAGTAGCAGTAGGAGCAGTAGCAGTAGCTGCAATAGTAGTAGCAGCAGCAGTAGCAGTAGCAGTAGGAGGAGCAGTAGCAGGAGTAGTAGCAGGAGTAGTTAGAGCACGAGTAGTAGGAGTAGTAGTAGCAGTAGTAGTATTTGTTGTTGTAGTAGTAGTAGTAGTAGTAGTAGTAGTAGTAGTAGTAGTAGTAGTAGTAGTTGTTGTTGTTGTTGTTGTAGCAGTAGTAGTAGCAGTAGTAGAAGCAGTAGTAGTAGTGGTAGTAGTAGTAGGAGGAGGAGTAGTAGTAGTAGTAGTAGTAGAAGCAGGAGTACTAGCAAGAGTAATAGCAGGAGTAGTAGTAGCAGTAGTAGTAGTAGTAGTAGTAGATATGGTAGTAGCTGTAGTACTAGTAGTAGCAGTAGTAGTAGCAGTAGTAGTAGCAGTAGGTGCAGTAGCAGTAGTTGCAATAGTAGTAGTAGTAGTAGTAGTAGTAGGAGTAGTAGTAGTAGTAGTAGTAGTACTAGTAGAAGTAGCAGTAGCAGTAGCAGTACTAGCAGTAGCATTAGTAGTAGTAGGAGCAGGAGCAGTAGTAGTAGCAGTAGCAGTAGTAGCAGTAGGAGCAGTAGTAGTAGCTGCAAGAGTAGTAGCAGCAGCAGTAGCAGTAGGAGGAGCAGTAGGAGGAGTAGTAGCAGGAGTAGTAGGAGCACGAGTAGTAGAAGGAGTAGTAGTAGTAGTAGCAGTAGGAGTAGTCGTAGTAGTAGTAGCAGTAGTAGTAGTAGGAGCAGTAGCAGTAGCTGCAATAGTAGTAGTAGTAGTTGTAGTAGGAGTAGGAGTAGTAGTAGTAGTAGCAGTACTAGTAGAAGTAGCAGTAGCAGTACAGTACTAGTAGTAGCATTAGTAGTAGTAGTAGTAGTAGTAGTAGTAGTAGTAGTAGTAGTAGCAGTAGGAGCAGTAGTAGGAGCAGCAGTAGTAGTAGCAGTAGCAGTAGTAGCAGTAGGAGCAGTAGCAGTACCTGCAATAGTAGTAGCAGCAGCAGTAGGAGGAGCAGTAGCAGGAGTAGCAGCAGGAGAAGTAGCAGGAGTAGTTGGAGCACGACTAGTCGAAGGAGTAGTAGTTGTTGTAATAGTAGCAGTAGTAGTAGTAGTTGTTGTTGTTGTAGCAGTAGTAGAAGTACTAGTAGTAGGAGTAGAAGGAGTACTAGCAGGAGTAATAGCAGTAGTAGTAGGAGTAGAAGTAGGACTAGCAGTAGTAGTAGTAGTAGTAGTAGTAGTAGTAGCAGTAGGAGCAGTAGCAGTAGCAGCAGCAGTAGTAGTAGCAGTAGCAGTAGTAGCAGTAGCAGTAGCTGCAATAGTAGTAGTAGCAGCAGTAGCAGTAGCAGTAGGAGGAGCAGTAGCAGGAGTACTAGCAGGAGTAATAGCAGGAGTAGTAGTAGCAGTAGTAGTAGCAGTAGTAGCAGCAGTAGTAGTAGTAGTAGCAGTAGTAGTAGCAGTAGGAGCAGTAGCAGTAGCTGCAATAGTAGTACTAGTAGTAGTAGTAGTAGTTGTAGTAGTAGGAGGAGGAGGAGGAGGAGTAGCAGTAGTAGTAGAAGTAGCAGTAGCAGTAGCAGTAATAGCAGTAGCATTAGTAGTAGTAGTAGTAGCAGTAGGAGCAGTAGCAGTAGCAGCAGCAGTAGTAGTAGCAGTAGCAGTAGTAGCAGTAGCAGTAGCTGCAATAGTAGTAGTAGCAGCAGTAGCAGTAGCAGTAGGAGGAGCAGTAG
>OV702291.1:367866823-367879323 GCA_916181665.1 Avena sativa | reverse complement strand
GTAGTAGCAGCAGTAGTAGCAGTAGCAGTAGGAGGAGCAGTAGCAGGAGTAGTAGCAGGAATAGTAGGAGCACGAGTAGTAGAAGGAGTAGTAGTAGCAGAAGTAGCAGCAGTAGTAGCAGTAGTTGTAGTAGTAGAAGCAGTAGTAGTAGAAGCAGTAGTAGTAGTAGTAGTAGTAGTAGTAGTAGTAGTAGTAGGAGTAGCAATAGTAGTAGTCGTAGCAGGAGTAGTAGCAGGAGTAGTAGTAGTAGCGGTAGTACTGGTAGCAGTAGTAGTAGTAGCAGCAGTAGTAGCAGTAGTAGTAGCAGCAGTAGTAGTAGGAGGAGGAGTAGTAGTAGGAGTAGTAGTAATAGTTGTAGTAGTAGTAGTAGTATGAGGAGGAGGAGGAGGAGGAGTAGTAGCAGTAGTAGTAGTAGCAGTAGTAGTAGCAGCCGTATTAGTAGCATTAGTAGTAGAAGTAGTAGTAGTAGTAGTAGTAGTAGTAGCAGTAGCAGTAGCAGCAGTAGTAGTAGCAGTAGCAGTAGTAGGAGCAGGAGTAGTAGCTGGAGTGGTAGTAGGAGGAGTAGTAGCAGCAGTAGTACCAGCAGTAGTAGTAACAGCAGCAGTAGGAGCAGCAGTAGTAGCTGTAGTTGTAGCAGTAGTAGTAGTAGCAATAGTAGCAGTAGTAGTAGTAGTAGTAGTAGTAGTAGCAGTATTAGTAGAGTAGCCGTAGCGGTAGCGGTAGTAGGAGTAGCAGTAGCAGTAAAAGTAGCAATAGTAGTAGCAGTAGAATTAGTAGTAGAATTAGTAGTAGCAATAGTAGTAGCAGAAGTAGTAGTAGTAGAAGTAGTAGCAGTAGTAGTAGTAGTAGTAGTAGCAGGAGTAGTAGTAGCAGTAGAATTAGTAGTAGCAATAGTAGTAGCAGTAGAAGTAGCAGAAGTAGTAGTAGTAGAAGTAGTAGCAGTAGTAGTAGTAGTAGTAGCAGGAGTAGTAGTAGCAGTAGAGTAGCAGTATTAGCAGTAGCAGAAGCAACAGCAGTAGTAGTAGGAGCAGTAGCAGTAGCAATAGGAGCAGTAGTATCAGTAATAGTAGCAGTACTAGTAGTAGTAGTATTAGTAGTAGTAGCAGTAGCAGTAGCAGTACTAGCAGTAGTAGCAGTAGCAGTAGGAGCAGTAGCAGTAGCAGTAGTAGTAGTAGTAGCAGTAGGAGCATTAGCAGTAGCTGCAATAGTAGTAGTAGTAGTAGAAGTACTAGTAGAAGTAGCAGTAGCAGTAAAAGTACTAGCAGTAGCATTAGTAGTAGTAGCAGTAGTAGTAGTAGCAGTAGGAGTAGTCGTAGTAGTAGTAGCAGTAGTAGTAGTAGGAGCAGTAGCAGTAGCTGCAATAGTAGTAGTAGTAGTAGTAGTAGTAGTAGTAGTAGTAGTAGTAGTAGTAGGAGTAGGAGTAGTAGTAGTAGGAGTAGTAGTAGTAGTAGTAGTAGCAGTACTAGTAGAAGTAGCAGTAGCAGTAGCAGTACTAGCAGTAGCATTAGTAGTAGTAGTAGTAGTAGCAGTAGGAGCAGTAGTAGTAGCAGCAGCAGTACTAGTTGCAGTAGCAGTAGTAGCAGTAGGAGCAGTAGCAGTACCTGCAATAGTAGTAGCAACAGCAGTAGGAGGAGTAGTAGGAGGAGTAGTAGCAGGAGAAGTAGTAGGAGTAGTTGGAGCACGACTAGTAGAAGGAGTAGTAGTAGTAGCAGTAGTAGTAGTAGTAGTTGTAATAGTAGAAGTAGTAGTAGTAGTAGTAGTAGTAGTAGTAGTTGTAGCAGTAGTAGTAGCAGTAGTAGAAGCAGTAGTAGTACTAGGAGGAGGAGGAGGAGGACTAGCAGTAGTAGTAGTAGTAGCAGGAGTACTAGCAGGAGTAATAGCAGGAGTAGTAGTAGCAGTAGTAGTAGCGGTAGTAGCAGTAGTAGTAGTAGTAGCAGTAGTAGTAGTAGCAGTAGGAGCAGTAGCAGTAGCTGCAATAGTAGTAGTAGTAGTAGTAGTAGTAGTAGTAGTAGGAGTAGTAGTAGTAGTAGTAGCAGTAGTAGTAGAAGTAGCAGTAGCAGTAGCAGTAATAGCAGTAGCATTAGTAGTAGTAGTAGTAGTAGCAGTAGGAGCAGTAGCAGTAGCAGCAGCAGTAGTAGTAGCAGTAGCAGTAGTAGCAGTAGGAGCAGTAGCAGTAGCTGCAATAGTAGTAGTAGGAGCAGTAGCAGTAGTAGTACCAGGAGTAGTAGGAGCACGAGTAGTAGAAGGAGTAGTAGTAGTAGTAGTAGTAGTAGTAGTAGTAGTAGTAGTATTAGTAGTAGTAGTAGAAGGAGTAGTAGCAGTAGTAGTAGTAGAAGCAGGAGTACAAGCAGGAGTAATAGCAGGAGTACTACTAGTAGTAGTAGTAGCAGTAGTAGCAGTAGTTGTAGTAGTAGTAGCAGTAGCAGTAGTAGTAGTAGCAATAGTAGTAGCAGTAGAAATAGTAGAAGCAGTAGCAATAGTAGTAGTAGCAGTAGTAGTAGTATCAGTAGTAGTAGTAGTAGTAGTAGTAGTAGCAGCAGTAGTAGTAGAAGAAGTAGCAGTAGTAGCAGTAGTAGTAGTAGTAGTAGTAGTAGCATCAGAATAGCAGTAGCAGTAGCAGCAGTTTCAGTAGAAGTAGCGGTAGCAACAATAGTAGTAGTAGTAGCAGTAGTAACAATAGTAGATGAAGTAGTAGTAGCAGTAGTAGGAGTAGTGGCAGGAGTAGTAGTATTAGAAGTAGTAGTAGTAGTAGTAGCAGTAGCAGCAACAGTAGTAGCAGTAGTAGTAGCAGCAGTAGTAGCAGTAGTAGTAGGAGGAGTAGTAGTAGCAGTAGTAGTAGTAGCAGTAGTAGCAGTAGTAGTAGTAGCAGTAGTAGTAGTAGTAGTAGAAGTAGTAGCAGGAGTAGCAGGAGTAGCAGTAGTACTGGTAGCAGTAGTAGCAGCAGTAGTAGTAGCAACAGTAGTAGTAGCAACAGTAGTAGTAGTAGTAGTAGCAGGAGTAGCAGTAGTAGTAGTAACAGCAGTAATAGCAGTTGTAGCTATAGTAGTAGCAGTAGTAGTAGTAGTAGTAGCGGTAGTACTAGCAGCAGTAGTATCAACAGTAGTAGTAGTAGCAGCAGTTGTAGCAGTAGTAGTAGTAGTAGTAGAAGCAGTAGTAGCAGTAGTAGTAGCAGTAGTAGCAGCAGCAGTAGTAGTAGGAATAGTAGTAGTAGCAGTACTAGTAGAAGTAGTAGTAGCAGTAGCAGTACTAGCAGTAGCATTAGTAGTATTAGCAGTAGCTGCAATAGTAGTAGCAGCAGCAGTAGCAGTAGTAGTAGGAGGAGCAGTAGCAGGAGTAGTAGCAGGAATAGTAGGAGCACGAGTAGTAGAAGGAGTAGTAGTAGTAGTAGCAGAAGTAGCAGCAGTAGTTGTAGTAGTAGAAGCAGTAGTAGTAGAAGCAGTAGTAGTAGTAGTAGTAGTAGGAGTAGCAATAGTAGTAGCAGTAGTAGCAGTAGTAGTAGCAGCAGTAGTAGCAGCAGTAGGAGCAGTAGTAGTAGCAGCAGTAGTAGTAGTAGGAGTAGTAGTAGCAGTAGTAGTAGTAGCAGTAGTAGTAGTAGCAGTAGTAGTAGTAGTAGTAGTAGTAGAAGTAGTAGCAGGAGTAGCAGTAGTACTGGTAGCAGTAGTAGCAGCAGTAGTAGTAGCAACAGTAGTAGTAGCAACAGTAGTAGTAGTAGTAGCAGGAGTAGCAGTAGTAGTAGTAACAGCAGTAATAGCAGTTGTAGCTATAGTAGTAGCAGTAGTAGTAGTAGTAGTGGTAGTACTAGCAGCAGTCGTATCAACAGTAGTAGTAGTAGCAGCAGTTGTAACAGTAGTAGTAGTAGTAGAAGCAGTACTAGCAGTAGTAGTAGCAGTAGTAGCAGCAGCAGTAGTAGTAGGAATAGTAGTAGTAGCAGTACTAGTAGAAGTAGTAGTAGCAGTAGCAGTACTAGCAGTAGCATTAGTAGTATTAGCAGTAGCTGCAATAGTAGTAGCAGCAGCAGTAGCAGTAGCAGTAGGAGGAGCAGTAGCAGGAGTAGTAGCAGGAATAGTAGGAGCACGAGTAGTAGCAGGAGTAGTAGTAGTAGTAGCAGAAGTAGCAGCAGTAGTAGCAGTAGTTGTAGTAGTAGAAGCAGTAGTAGTAGAAGCAGTAGTAGTAGTAGTAGTAGTAGTAGGAGTAGCAATAGTAGTAGTCGTAGCAGGAGTAGTAGCAGGAGTAGTAGTAGTAGCGGTAGTACTGGTAGCAGTAGCAGTAGTAGTAATAGTAGTAGTAGTAGTAGCAGCAGTAGTAGCAGTAGTAGTAGCAGCAGTAGTAGTAGGAGGAGGAGTAGTAGTAGCAGTAGTAGTAATAGTTGTAGTAGTAGTAGTAGTATGAGGAGGAGGAGGAGGAGTAGTAGCAGTAGTAGTAGTAGTAGCAGTAGTAGTAGCAGCCGTATTAGTAGCATTAGTAGTACAAGTAGTAGTAGTAGTAGTAGTACTAGTAGTAGCAGTAGCAGTAGCAGCAGTAGTAGTAGCAGTAGCAGTAGTAGGAGGAGGAGTAGTAGCTGGAGTGGTAGTAGGAGGAGTAGTAGCAGCAGTAGTACCAGCAGTAGTAGTAACAGCAGCAATAGGAGCAGCAGTAGTAGCTGTAGTAGTAGCAGTAGTAGTAGTAGCAATAGTAGCAGTAGTAGTAGTAGCAGCAGTATTAGTAGAGTAGCCGTAGCGGTAGCGGTAGTAGGAGTAGCAGTAGCAGTAAAAGTAGCAGCAGTAGCAGTAGAAGTGGCAGCAGTAGTAGTAGTAGAATTAGTAGTAGCAATAGTAGTAGCAGTAGAAGTAGCAGAAGTAGTAGTAGTAGAAGTAGTAGCAGTAGTAGTAGTAGTAGTAGCAGGAGTAGTAGTAGCAGTAGAGTAGCAGTATTAGCAGTAGCAGAAGCAACAGCAGTAGTAGTAGGAGCAGTAGCAGTAGCAATAGGAGCAGTAGTATCAGTAATAGTAGCAGTACTAGTAGTAGTAGTATTAGTAGTAGTAGCAGTAGCAGTAGCAGTACTAGCAGTAGCCTTAGCAGTAGTAGCAGTAGCAGTAGGAGCAGTAGCAGTAGCAGTAGTAGTAGTAGTAGCAGTAGGAGCATTAGCAGTAGCTGCAATAGTAGTAGTAGTAGTAGAAGTACTAGTAGAAGTAGCAGTAGCAGTAACAGTACTAGCAGTAGCAGTAGTAGTAGTAGCAGTAGGAGTAGTCGTAGTAGTAGTAGCAGTAGTAGTAGTAGGAGCAGTAGCAGTAGCTGCAATAGTAGTAGTAGTAGTAGTAGTAGTAGTAGGAGTAGGAGTAGTAGTAGTAGGAGTAGTAGTAGTAGTAGCAGTACTAGTAGAAGTAGCAGTAGCAGTAGCAGTAGTAGCAGTAGCATTAGTAGTAGCAGTAGGAGCAGTAGTAGTAGCAGCAGCAGTACTAGTAGCAGTAGCAGTAGTAGCAGTAGGAGCAGTAGCAGTACCTGCAATAGTAGTAGCAACAGCAGTAGGAGGAGTAGTAGCAGGAGTAGTAGCAGGAGAAGTAGTAGGAGTAGTTGGAGCACGACTAGTAGAAGGAGTAGTAGTAGTAGCAGTAGTAGTAGTAGTAGTTGTAATAGTAGAAGTAGTAGTAGTAGTAGTTGTTGTTGTAGCAGTAGTAGTAGCAGTAGTAGAAGCAGTAGTAGTACTAGGAGGAGGAGGAGGACTAGCAGTAGTAGTAGTAGTAGCAGGAGTACTAGCAGGAGTAATAGCAGGAGTAGTAGTAGCAGTAGTAGTAGCGGTACTAGCAGTAGTAGTAGTAGTAGTAGCAGTAGTAGTAGTAGCAGTAGGAGCAGTAGAAGTAGCTGCAATAGTAGTAGTAGTAGTAGTAGTAGTAGTAGGAGTAGTAGTAGTAGTAGCAGTAGTAGTAGAAGTAGCAGTAGCAGTAGCAGTAATAGCAGTAGCATTAGTAGTAGTAGTAGTAGCAGTAGGAGCAGTAGCAGTAGCAGCAGCAGTAGTAGTAGCAGTAGCAGTAGTAGCAGTAGGAGCAGTAGCAGTAGCTGCAATAGTAGTAGTAGCAGTAGTAGCAGTAGCAGTAGGAGGAGCAGTAGCAGTAGTAGTACCAGGACTAGTAGGAGCACGAGTAGTAGAAGGACTAGTAGTAGTAGTATTAGTAGTAGTAGTTGTAGAAGGAGTAGTAGCAGTAGTAGTAGTAGTAGTAGAAGCAGGAGTACAAGCAGGAGTAATAGCAGGAGTACTACTAGTAGTAGTAGTAGTAGCAGTAGTAGCAGTAGTTGTAGTAGTAGTAGCAGTAGCAGTAGTAGTAGTAGCAATAGTAGTAGCAGTAGCAATAGTAGAAGCAGTAGCAATAGTAGTAGTAGCAGTAGTAGTAGTATCAGTAGTAGTAGTAGTAGCAGCAGTAGTAGTAGAAGAAGTAGAAGTAGTAGCAGTAGTAGTAGTAGTAGTAGCATCAGAATAGCAGTAGCAGTAGCAGCAGTTGCAGTAGAAGTAGCGGTAGCAACAATAGTAGTAGTAGTAGCAGTAGTAACAATAGTAGATGAAGTAGTAGTAGCAGTAGTAGTAGCAGTAGTAGGAGTAGTGGCAGGAGTAGTAGTATTAGAAGTAGTAGTAGTAGTAGTAGCAGTAGCAGCAACAGTAGTAGCAGTAGTAGTAGCAGCAGTAGTAGCAGTAGTAGTAGGAGGAGTAGTAGTAGCAGTAGTAGTAGTAGCAGTAGTAGTAGTAGCAGTAGTAGTAGCAGTAGTAGCAGTAGTAGTAGAAGTAGTAGCAGGAGTAGCAGTAGTACTGGTAGCAGTAGTAGCAGCAGTAGTAGTAGCAACAGTAGTAGTAGCAACAGTAGTAGTAGTAGTAGTAGCAGGAGTAGCAGTAGTAGTAGTAACAGCAGTAATAGCAGTTGTAGCTATAGTAGTAGCAGTAGTAGTAGTAGTAGCAGTAGTACTAGCAGCAGTAGTATCAACAGTAGTAGTAGTAGCAGCAGTTGTAGCAGTAGTAGTAGTAGTAGAAGCAGTAGTAGCAGTAGTAGTAGCAGTAGTAGCAGCAGCAGTAGTAGTAGTAGTACTAGTAGGAATAGTAGTAGTAGTAGTAGCAGTACTAGTAGAAGTAGCAGTAGCAGTAGTAGTACTAGCAGTAGCATTAGTAGTAGTAGTTGTAGTAGTAGGAGCAGTAGCAGTAGTAGCAGCAGTAGTAGTAGCAGTAGAAGTAGTAGCAGTAGGAGCAGTAGCTGCAATAGTAGTTGCAGCAGCAGTAGCAGTAGCAGTAGGAGGAGCAGTAGCAGGAGTAGTAGCAGGAGTAGTAGCAGGAGTAGTTGGAGCATGAGTAGTAGAAGGAGTAGTAGCAGTAGTAGTAGTAGCAGTAGAACTAGGATTAGCTGTAGTAGCAGTAGCAGTAGCAGTAGCAGTAGCAGTAGCAGTAGCAGTAGTAGTAGTAGTAGTAGTAGTAGTAGTAGTAGTAGCAGTAGCAGTAGCAGTAGCAGTAGTAGTAGCAGTACTAGCAGTAGCCTTAGCAGTAGTAGTAGTAGCAGTAGGAGTAGTAGCAGTAGCAGTAGCATTAGTACTAGTAGCAGTAGTAGCAGTAGGAGCATTAGTAGTAGCTGCAATAGTAGTAGTAGTAGTAGGAGTAGTAGTAGTAGTAGAAGTACTAGTAGAAGTAGCAGTAGCAGTAACAGTACTAGCAGTAGCATTAGTAGTAGTAGCAGTAGTAGTAGTAGTAGCAGTAGGAGTAGTAGTAGTAGCAGTAGCAGTAGTAGTAGCAGTAGGAGCAGTAGCAGTAGCTGCAATAGTAGTAGTAGTAGTAGTAGTAGTAGTAGTAGTAGTAGTAGTAGGAGTAGTAGTAGTAGCAGTACTAGTAGAAGTAGCAGTAGCAGTAGCAGTACTAGAAGTAGCATTAGTAGTAGCAGTAGGAGCAGTAGCAGTAGCAGCAGCAGTAGTAGTAGCAGTAGCAGTAGTAGCAGTAGGAGAAGTAGCAGTAGCTGCAATAGTAGTAGCAGCAGCAGTAGCAGTAGTAGTAGGAGGAGCAGTAGCAGGAGTAGTAGCAGGAGTAGTTGGAGCACGAGTAGTAGAAGGAGTAGTAGTAGCAGTAGTAGTAGTAGTTCTTGTAGTAGTAGCAGTAGTAGTAGTAGTAGTAGTAGTAGTAGTTGTTGTTGTTGTTGTTGTTGTAGCAGTAGTAGTAGTAGCAGTAGTAGAAGCAGTAGTAGTAGTAGTAGTAGGAGTAGCAGTAGTAGTAGTAGTAGCAGGAGTAGTAGCAGGAGTAATAGTAGTAGCAGTAGTAGTAGTAGTACTAGTAGTAGCAGTAGTAGTAGCAGTAGTAGTAGCAGTAGGTGCAGTAGCAGTAGTTGCAATAGTAGTAGTAGTAGTAGTAGTAGTAGTAGTAGTAGTAGTAGTAGGAGTAGTAGTAGTAGTAGTAGTAGTAGTAGAAGTAGCAGTAGTAGTAGCAGTACTAGTAGTAGCATTAGTAGTAGTAGGAGCAGGAGCAGTAGTAGTAGCAGTAGCAGTAGTAGCAGTAGGAGCAGTAGTAGTAGCTGCAAGAGTAGTAGCAGTAGGAGGAGCAGTAGGAGGAGTAGTAGCAGGAGTAGTAGGAGCATGAGTAGTAGAAGGAGTAGTAGTAGTAGTAGCAGTAGGAGTAGTCGTAGTAGTAGTAGCAGTAGTAGTAGGAGGAGCAGTAGCAGTAGCTGCAATAGTAGTAGTAGTTGTTGTAGTAGGAGTAGGAGTAGTAGTAGTAGTAGTAGTAGCAGTACTAGTAGAAGTAGCAGTAGCAGTATAGTACTAGCAGTAGCATTAGTAGTAGTAGTAGTAGCAGTAGGAGCAGTAGTAGTAGCAGCAGCAGTAGTAGTAGCAGTAGCAGTAGTAGCAGTAGGAGCAGTAGCAGTACCTGCAATAGTAGTAGTAACAGCAGTAGGAGGAGCAGTAGCAGGAGTAGTAGCAGGAGAAGTAGCAGGAGTAGTTGGAGCACGACTAGTAGAAGGAGTAGTAGTAGTTGTAATAGTAGCAGTAGTAGTAGTAGTAGTTGTTGTTGTTGTAGCAGTAGTAGTAGCATTAGTAGAAGCAGTAGTAGTAGGAGGAGGACTAGCAGTAGTAGTAGTAGTAGAAGGAGTACTAGCAGGAGTAATAGCAGGAGTAGTAGTAGTAGTAGCGGTAGTAGCAGCAGTAGTAGTAGTAGCAGTAGTAGTAGCAGTAGGAGCAGTAGCAGTAGCTGCAATAGTAGTAGTAGTAGTAGTAGTAGTAGTAGTAGTAGTAGTAGTAGTAGTAGTAGGAGGAGGAGGAGGAGGAGTAGCAGTACTAGTAGAAGTAGCAGTAGCAGTAGCAGTACTAGAAGTAGCATTAGTAGTAGTAGTAGCAGTAGGAGCAGTAGCAGTAGCAGCAGTAGTAGTAGTAGCAGTAGCAGTAGTAGCAGTAGGAGTAGTAGTAGTAGCTGCAATAGTAGTAGCAGCAGTAGTAGTAGTAACAGTAGGAGGAGCAGTAGCAGGAGTAGTAGCAGGAGTAGTTGGAGCACGAGTAGTAGAAGGAGTAGTAGTAGTTGTTGTAGTAGTAGCAGTAGTAGTAGTAGTAGTTGTTGTTGTTGTAGCAGTAGTAGTAGCAGTAGTAGTAGTAGTAGTAGTTGTTGTTGTAGCAGTAGTAGTAGCAGTAGTAGTAGTAGTAGTAGTAGTAGTAGTAGGAGGAGGAGGAGGAGGAGTAGTAGTAGTAGCAGTACTAGTAGAAGTAGCAGTAGCAGTAGCAGTACTAGAAGTAGCATTAGTAGTAGTAGTAGTAGCAGTAGGAGCAGTAGCAGTAGCAGCAGCAGTAGTAGTAGCAGTAGCAGTAGTAGCAGTAGGAGCAGTAGCAGTAGCTGCAATAGTAGTAGCAGCAGCAGTAGCAGTAGCAGTAGGAGGAGCAGTAGCAGGAGTAGTAGCAGGAGTAGTAGCAGGAGTAGTTAGAGCACGAGTAGTAGAAGGAGTAGTAGTAGCAGTAGTAGTAGTAGTTGTTGTAGTAGTAGCAGTAGTAGTAGCAATAGTAGTAGTAGTAGTAGTAGTAGTAGTTGTTGTTGTTGTTGTTGTAGCAGTAGTAGAAGCAGTAGTAGTAGTGGTAGTAGTAGGAGGAGGAGTAGCAGTAGTAGTAGTAGCAGGAGTACTAGCAAGAGTAATAGCAGGAGTAGTAGTAGTAGATATGGTAGTAGCAGTAGTACTAGTAGTAGCAGTAGTAGTAGTAGTAGGAGGAGGAGGAGGAGTAGTAGCAGTAGTAGTATAAGTAGCAGTAGCAGTAGCAGTAATAGCAGTAGCATTAGTAGTAGTAGTAGTAGCAGTAGGAGCAGTAGCAGTAGCAGCAGCAGTAGTAGTAGCAGTAGCAGTAGCAGTAGTAGCAGTAGCAGTAGCAGTAGCTGCAATAGTAGTAGTAGCAGCAGTAGCAGTAGCAGTAGGAGGAGCAGTAGCAGTAGGAGGAGCAGGAGTAGTAGGAGCACGAGTAGTAGAAGGAGTAGTAGTAGTAGTAGTAGTAGTAGTAGAAGGAGTAGTAGTAGCAGTAGTAGCAGTAGGAGCATTAGCAGTAGCTGCAATAGTAGTAGTAGTAGGAGTAGTAGTAGTAGAAGTACTAGTAAAAGTAGCAGTAGCAGTAACAGTATTACCAGTAGCATTAGTAGTAGTAGCAGTAGTAGTAGTAGCAGTAGGAGTAGTAGTAGTAGCAGTAGGAGCAGTAGCAGTAGCTGCAATAGTAGTAGTAGTAGTAGGAGGAGGAGGAGGAGGAGGAGTAGTAGCAGTACTAGTAGAAGTAGCAGTAGCAGTAGCAGTACTAGAAGTAGCATTAGTAGTAGCAGTAGTAGCAGTCGCAGTAGCAACAGTAGTAGTAGTAGCAGTAGCAGTAGTACCAGTAGGAGCAGTAGTAGTAGCTGCAATAGTAGTAGCAGCAGTAGTAGCAGTAGCAGTAGGAGGAGCAGTAGCAGGAGTAGTAGCAGGAGTAGTTGGAGCACGAGTAGTAGAAGGAGTAGTAGTAGTTGTTGTAGTAGTTGTTGTAGTAGTAGCAGTAGTAGTAGTAGTAGTTGTTGTTGTAGCAGTAGTAGTAGCAGCAGTAGTAGTAGTAGTAGTAGTAGTAGTAGTAGTAGTAGTAGTAGTAGTAGTAGTAGTAGTAGTAGTAGTAGTAGTAGGAGGAGGAGGAGGAGTAGTAGTAGTAGCAGTACTAGTAGAAGTAGCAGTAGCAGTAGCAGTACTAGAAGTAGCATTAGTAGTAGTAGTAGTAGCAGTAGGAGCAGTAGCAGTAGCAGCAGCAGTAGTAGTAGTAGTAGCAGTAGTAGCAGTAGGAGCAGTAGCAGTAGCTGCAATAGTAGTAGCAGCAGCAGTAGCAGTAGCAGTAGGAGGAGCAGTAGCAGGAGGAGTAGCAGGAGTAGTAGCAGGAGTAGTTAGAGCACGAGTAGTAGAAGGAGTAGTAGTAGCAGTAGTAGTAGCAGTAGTAGTAGTAGTAGTAGTAGTAGTAGTAGTAGTAGTAATAGTAGTAGTAGTAGTAGTAGTAGTTGTTGTTGTTGTAGCAGTAGTAGAAGCAGTAGTAGTAGTGGTAGTAGTAGTAGGAGGAGGAGTAGCAGTAGTAGTAGTAGTAGCAGGAGTACTAGCAAGAGTAATAGCAGGAGTAGTAGTAGCTGTAGTATTAGCAGTAGTAGCAGTAGTACTAGTAGTAGCAGTAGTAGTAGCAGTAGTAGTAGCAGTAGGTGCAGTAGCAGTAGTTGCAATAGTAGTAGTAGTAGTAGTAGTAGTAGTAGTAGTAGGAGTAGTAGGAGTAGTAGTAGTAGTAGTAGTAGTAGTAGTAGAAGTAGCAGTAGTAGTAGCAGTACTAGTAGTAACATTAGTAGTAGTAGGAGCAGGAGCAGTAGTAGTAGCAGTAGCAGTAGTAGCAGTAGGAGCAGTAGTAGTAGCTGCAAGAGTAGTAGCAGTAGGAGGAGCAGTAGGAGGAGTAGTAGCAGGAGTAGTAGGAGCACGAGTAGTAGAAGGAGTAGTAGTAGTAGTAGCAGTAGGAGTAGTCGTAGTAGTAGTAGCAGTAGTAGTAGTAGGAGCAGTAGCAGTAGCTGCAATAGTAGTAGTAGTAGTTGTAGTAGGAGTAGGAGTAGTAGTAGTAGTAGTAGTAGCAGTACTAGTAGAAGTAGCAGTAGCAGTACAGTACTAGCAGTAGCATTAGTAGTAGTAGTAGTAGTAGCAGTAGGAGCAGTAGTAGTAGCAGCAGCAGTAGTAGTAGCAGTAGCAGTAGTAGCAGTAGGAGCAGTAGCAGTACCTGCAATAGTAGTAGTAGCAGCAGTAGGAGGAGCAGTAGCAGGAGTAGTAGCAGGAGAAGTAGCAGGAGTAGTTGGAGCACGACTAGTAGAAGGAGTAGTAGTAGTTGTAATAGTAGCAGTAGTAGTAGTAGTAGTTGTTGTTGTAGCAGTAGTAGTAGCATTAGTAGAAGCAGTAGTAGTAGGAGGAGGACTAGCAGTAGTAGTAGTAGTAGAAGGAGTACTAGCAGGAGTAATAGCAGGAGTAGTAGTAGTAGTAGTAGTAGTAGTAGTAGTAGCGGTAGTAGCAGCAG
>OV702291.1:367849323-367861823 GCA_916181665.1 Avena sativa | reverse complement strand
AGTAGTAGCAGTAGTAGCCGTAGTAGTAGTAGCAGTAGCAGTAGTAGTAGTAGCAATAGTAGTAGCAGTAGAAATAGTAGAAGCAGTAGCAATAGTAGTAGTAGCAGTAGTAGTAGTATCAGTAGTAGTAGCAGCAGTAGTAGTAGAAGAAGTAGTAGTAGTAGTAGTAGTAGTAGTAGTTGTAGCATCAGAATAGCAGTAGCAGTAGCAGTAGTTGCAGTAGAAGTAGCGGTAGCAACAATAGTAGTAGTAGTAGTAGCAGTAGTAACAATAGTAGATGCAGTAGTAGTAGCAGTAGTAGTAGCAGTAGTAGGAGTAGTGGCAGGAGTAGTAGTAGTAGAAGTAGTAGCAGTAGTAGTAGTAGCAGCAGCAGTAGTAGCAGTAGTAGCAGCAGTAGTAGCAGTAGTAGTAGGAGTAGTAGTAGTAGCAGTAGTAGCAGTAGTAGTAGAAGTAGTAGCAGGAGTAGCAGTAGTACTGGTAGCAGTAGTAGCAGCAGTAGTAGTAGCAACAGTAGTAGTAGTAGTAGTAGCAGGAGTAGCAGTAGTAGTAGTAACAACAGTAATAGCAGTAGTAGCAGTAGTAGCAGCAGTAGTAGTAGTAGTAGCAGCAGTAGTAGTAGTAGTAGTAGTAGTAGGAATAGTAGTAGTAGTAGTAGCAGTACTAGTAGAAGTAGCAGTAGAAGTAGAAGTACTAGCAGTAGCATTAGTAGTAGTAGTAGTAGCAGTAGGAGCAGTAGCAGTAGTAGAAGCAGTAGTAGTAGCAGTAGCAGTAGTAGCAGTAGGAGCAGTAGCAGTAGCTGCAATATTAGTTGCAGCAGCAGTAGCAGTAGCAGTAGGAGGAGCAGTAGCAGGAGTAGTTGGAGCACGAGTAGTAGAAGGAGTAGTAGTAGTAGCAGTAGTAGTAGTAGAAGTAGAACTAGGATTAGCAGTAGTAGCAGTAGCAGTAGCAGTAGCAGTACTAGCAGTAGCCTTAGCAGTAGTAGGAGTAGAAGTAGGAGCAGTAGCAATAGCAGTAGTAGCAGTAGGAGCATTAGCAGTAGCTGCAATAGTAGTAGTAGTAGCAGCACCAGTAGTAGTAGCAGTAGGAGCAGTAGCAGTAGGAGCAGTAGCAGTAGCTGCAATAGTAGTAGCAGCAGCAGTAGCAGTAGCAGTAGGAGGAGCAGTAGCAGGAGTAGTAGCAGGAGTAGTTGGAGCACGAGTAGTAGAAGGAGTAGTAGTAGTAGCAGTAGTAGTAGTTGTTGTTGTAGTAGTAGCAGTAGTAGTAGTAGTAGTAGTAGTAGTAGTAGTAGCAGTACTAGTAGAAGTAGCAGTAGAAGTAGAAGTAGTAGCAGTAGCATTAGTAGTAGTAGTATTAGTAGTAGCAGTAGGACCAGTAGCAGTAGTAGCAGCAGTAGTAGTAGCAGTAGCAGTAGTAGCAGTAGCAGTAGCTGCAATAGTAGTTGCAGCAGCAGTAGCAGTAGCAGTAGGAGGAGCAGTAGCAGGAGTAGTAGCAGGAGTAGTAGCAGTAGTAGTTGGAGCACGAGTAGTAGAAGGAGTAGTAGTAGTAGCAGTAGTAGTAGTAGCAGTAGAACTAGGATTAGCAGTAGTAGCAGTAGCAGTAGAAGTAGCAGTAGCAGTAGCAGTAGCAGTACTAGCAGTAGCCTTAGCAGTAGTAGGAGTAGCAGTAGGAGCAGTAGCAGTAGCCGTAGGAGTAGTAGTAGTAGCAGTAGTAGCAGTAGGAGCATTAGCAGTAGCTGCCATAGTAGTAGTAGTAGTAGTAGGAGTAGTAGTAGTAGAAGTAGTAGGAGCAGTAGCAGTAGCAGTAGGAGGAGCAGTAGCAGGAGTAGTTGGAGCACGAGTAGTAGAAGTAGTAGTAGCAGTAGTAGTAGTAGAAGTAGAACTAGGATTAGCAGTAGTAGCAGTAGCAGTAGCAGTACTAGCAGTAGCCTTAGCAGTAGTAGGAGTAGAAGTAGGAGCAGTAGCAGTAGCAGTAGTAGCAGTAGGAGCATTAGCAGTAGCTGCAATAGTAGTAGTAGTAGCAGCACCAGTAGTAGTAGCAGTAGGAGCAGTAGCAGTAGCTGCAATAGTAGTAGCAGCAGCAGTAGCAGTAGCAGTAGGAGGAGCAGTAGCAGGAGTAGTAGCAGGAGTAGTTGGAGCACGAGTAGTAGAAGGAGTAGTAGTAGTAGCAGTAGTAGTAGTTGTTGTTGTAGTAGTAGCAGTAGTAGTAGTAGTAGTAGTAGTAGTAGTAGTAGTAGTAGTAGTAGTAGCAGTACTAGTAGAAGTAGCAGTAGAAGTAGAAGTAGTAGCAGTAGCATTAGTAGTAGTAGTATTAGTAGTAGCAGTAGGAGCAGTAGCAGTAGTAGCAGCAGTAGTAGTAGAAGTAGCAGTAGTAGCAGTAGCAGTAGCTGCAATAGTAGTTGCAGCAGCAGTAGCAGTAGCAGTAGGAGGAGCAGTAGCAGGAGTAGTAGCAGGAGTAGTAGCAGTAGTAGTTGGAGCACGAGTAGTAGAAGGAGTAGTAGTAGTAGCAGTACTAGTAGTAGCAGTAGAACTAGGATTAGCAGTAGTAGCAGTAGCAGTAGAAGTAGCAGTAGTAGTAGTAGCAGTAGCGGTAGTAGTAGCAGTACTAGCAGTAGCCTTAGCAGTAGTAGGAGTAGAAGTAGGAGCAGTAGCAGTAGCCGTAGCATTAGTAGCAGTAGGAGCATTAGCAGTAGCTGCAATAGTAGTAGTAGTAGCAGCAGCAGTAGTAGTAGCAGTGGCAGTAGGAGCAGTAGCAGTAGCTGCAATAGTAGTAGCAGCAGCAGTAGCAGTAGGAGGAGCAGTAGCAGGAGTAGTTGGAGCACGAGTAGTAGAAGGAGTAGTAGTAGTAGCAGTAGTAGTAGTTGTAGCAGTAGAAGTACTAGTAGAAGTAGCAGTAGTAGAAGTACTAGTAGAAGTAGCAGTAGCAGTAGTAGTACTAGCAGTAGCATTAGTAGTAGTAGTAGTAGTAGTAGCAGTAGCAGTAGTAGCAGTACGAGCAGTAGCAGTAGCTGCAATAGTAGTAGCAGCAGCAGTAGCAGTAGCAGTAGGAGGAGCAGTAGCAGGAGTAGTAGCAGCAGTAGTTGGAGCACGAGTAGCAGTAGTAGCAGCAGCAGTAGTAGTAGTAGTAGTAGTAGTAGTAGTAGTAGTAGTAGTAGTAGTAGTAGTTGTTGTTGTTGTTGTTGTTGTTGTTGTTGTTGGTGTTGTTGTTGTAGCAGTAGTAGTAGCAGTAGTAGAAGCAGTAGTAGTAGTAGTAGTAGTAGGAGGAGGAGTAGCAGTAGTAGTAGTAGCAGGAGTACTAGCAGGAGTAATAGCAGGAGTAGTAGTAGCAGTTGTAGTAGATATGGTAGTAGCAGTAGTACTAGTACTAGCAGTAGTAGTAGCAGTAGTAGTAGCAGTAGGAGCAGTAGCAGTAGTTGCAATAGTAGTAGTAGTAGTAGGAGTAGTAGTAGTAGTAGTAGTAGTAGTAGTAGTAGTAGTAGAAGTAGCAGTAGCAGTAGCAGTACTAGTAGTAGCATTAGTAGTAGTAGTAGGGGCAGTAGCAGTAGCAGCAGCAGTAGTAGTAGCAGTAGCAGTAGTAGCAGTAGGAGCAGTAGCAGTAGCTGCAATAGTAGTAGCAGCAGCAGTAGCAGTAGGAGGAGCAGTAGCAGGAGTAGTAGCAGGAGTAGTTGGAGCACGAGTAGCAGTGGTAGTAGCTGTAGTAGTAGTAGTAGTAGTTGTTGTTGTTGTTGTTGGTGTTGTTGTTGTAGTAGTAGTAGTAGCAGTAGTAGAAACAGTAGTAGTAGTAGTAGTAGTAGTAGTAGGAGGAGTAGTAGTAGTAGTAGTAGTAGTAGTAGTAGTAGTAGTAGTAGTAGTAGTAGCAGGAGTACTAGCAGGAGTAATAGCAGGAGTAGTAGTAGCAGTTGTAGTAGATATGGTAGTAGCAGTAGTACTAGTAGTAGCAGTAGGAGCAGTAGCAGTAGTTGCAATAGTAGTAGTAGTAGGAGGAGTAGTAGTAGTAGTAGTAGTAGTAGTAGTAGTAGAAGTAGCAGTAGCAGTAGCAGTACTAGCAGTAGCATTAGTAGTAGTAGTAGGGGCAGTAGCAGTAGCAGCAGAAGTAGTAGTAGCAGTAGCATTAGTAGCAGTAGGAGCAGTAGTAGTAGCTGCAAGAGTAGTAGCAGCAGCAGTAGCAGTAGCAGTAGCAGGAGTAGTAGCAGCAGTAGTAGGAGCACGAGTAGTAGAAGGAGTAGTAGTAGTAGTAGCAGTAGGAGTAGTCGTAGTAGTAGTAGCAGTAGTAGTAGGAGTAGTCGTAGTAGCAGTAGCTACAATAGTAGTAGTAGTAGTAGTAGTAGTAGTAGTAGGAGTAGGAGTAGTAGTAGTAGCAATAGTAGTAGCAGTAGCAATAGTAGAAGCAGTAGCAATAGTAGTAGTAGCAGTAGTAGTAGAATCAGTAGTAGTAGTAGCAGAAGTAGTAGTATAAGAAGTAGCAGTAGTAGCAGTAGTAGTAGTAGCAGTAGTAGTAGTAGTAGTAGTAGCAGTAGCAGTAGCAGTAGCAGTACTAGCAGTAGCCTTAGCAGTAGTAGGAGTAGCAGTAGGAGTAGTAGCAGTAGCAGTAGCAGTAGTAGTAGTAGCAATAGTAGCAGTAGGAGCATTAGCAGTAGCTGCAATAGTAGTAGTAGGAGTAGTAGTAGTAGAAGTACTAGTAGAAGTAGCAGTAGCAGTAACAGTACTACCAGTAGCATTAGTAGTAGTAGCAGTAGTAGTAGTAGCAGTAGGAGTAGTAGTAGTAGCAGTAGCATTAGTAGTAGCAGTAGGAGCAGTAGCAGTAGCTGCAATAGTAGTAGTAGTAGTAGTAGGAGGAGTAGGAGTAGTAGTAGTAGCAATAGTAGTAGCAGTAGCAATAGTAGAAGCAGTAGCAATAGTAGTAGTAGCAGTAGTAGTAGAATCAGTAGTAGTAGTAGCAGCAGTAGTAGTATAAGAAGTAGCAGTAGTAGCAGTAGTAGTAGTAGCAGTAGTAGTAGTAGTAGTAGTAGTAGTAGTAGCAGTAGCAGTAGCAGTACTAGTAGTAGCCTTAGCAGTAGTAGTAGCAGTAGGAATAGTAGCAGTAGCAGTTGTAGTAGCAGTAGGAGCATTAGCAGTAGCTGCAATAGTAGTAGTAGTAGGAGTAGTAGTAGTAGAAGTACTAGTAGAAGTAGCAGTAGCAGTAACAGTACTACCAGTAGCATTAGTAGTAGTAGCAGTAGTAGTAGTAGTAGCAGTAGGAGTAGTAGTAGTAGCAGTAGCAGTAGTAGTAGCAGTAGGAGCAGTAGCAGTAGCTGCAATAGTAGTAGTAGTAGTAGTAGTAGTAGTAGTAGTAGGAGGAGGAGTACTAGTAGTAGTAGCAGTACTAGTAGAAGTAGCAGTAGCAGTAGCAGTACTAGAAGTAGCATTAGTAGTAGTAGTAGTAGCAGTAGGAGCAGTAGCAGTAGCAGCAGCAGTAGTAGTAGCAGTAGCAGTAGTAGCAGTAGGAGCAGTAGCAGTAGCTGCAATAGTAGTAGCAGCAGCAGTAGCAGTAGCAGTAGGAGGAGCAGTAGCAGGAGTAGTAGCAGGAGTAGTTGGAGCACGAGTAGTAGAAGGAGTAGTAGTAGCAGTAGTAGTAGTTGTTGTAGTAGTAGCAGTAGTAGTAGTAGTAGCAGTAGTAGTAGTGTCAGTACTAGTAGAAGTAGTAGTAGCAGTACAGTACTAGCAGTAGCATTAGTAGTAGTAGTAGTAGTAGCAGTAGGAGCAGTAGTAGTAGCAGCAACAGTAGTAGTAGCAGTAGTAGCAGTAGGAGCAGTAGCAGTACCTGCAATAGTACTAGCAGCAGCAGTAGGAGGAGCAGTAGCAGGAGTAGTAGCAGGAGAAGTAGCAGGAGTAGTTGGAGCACGACTAGTAGAAGGAGGAGTAGTTGTAGTTGTAATAGTAGCAGTAGTAGTAGTAGTAGTAGTTGTTGTTGTAGCAGTAGTAGTAGCAGTAGTAGAAGCAGTAGTAGTAGTAGGAGGAGGAGGACTAGCAGTAGTAGTAGTAGAAGGAGTACTAGCAGGAGTAATAGCAGGAGTAGTAGTAGCAGTAGTAGTAGCGGTAGTAGCAGCAGTAGTAGTAGTAGAAGTAGTAGTAGCAGTAGGAGCAGTACCAGTAGCTGCAATAGTAGTAGTAGTAGTAGTAGTAGTAGTAGTAGGAGGAGGAGGAGGAGGAGGAGGAGGAGGAGTAGTAGTAGCAGTAGTAGTAGAAGTAGCAGTAGTAGTAGCAGTAATAGCAGTAGCATTAGTAGTAGTAGTAGTAGTAGCAGTAGGAGCAGTAGCAGTAGCAGCAGCAGTAGTAGTAGCAGTAGCAGTAGCAGTAGGAGCAGTAGCAGTAGCTGCAATAGTAGTAGTAGCAGCAGTAGCAGTAGCAGTAGGAGGAGCAGTAGCAGTAGTAGTAGCAGGAGTAGTAGGAGCACGAGTAGTAGAAGGAGTAGTAGTAGTAGTAGTAGTAGTAGTAGTAGTAGTAGTAGTAGAAGGAGTAGTAGTAGCAGTAGTAGTAGTAGTAGAAGCAGGAGTACTAGCAGGAGTAATAGCACGAGTAGTAGTAGCAGTAGTAGTAGCGGTAGTAGCAGTAGTAGTAGTAGTAGTAGTAGCAGTAGCAGTAGTAGTAGCAATAGTAGTAGCAGTAGCAATAGTAGAAGCAGTAGCAATAGTAGTAGTAGCAGTAGTAGTAGTATCAGTAGTAGTAGTAGCAGCAGTAGTAGTAGAAGAAGTAGTAGTAGTAGTAGTAGTAGTAGCATCAGAATAGCAGTAGCAGTAGCATCAGTTGCAGTAGAAGTAGCGGTAGCAACAATAGTAGTAGTAGTAGTAGTAGCAGTAGTAACAATAGTAGATGCAGTAGTAGTAGCAGTAGTAGTAGCAGTAGTAGGAGTAGTGGCAGGGGTAGTAGTAGTAGAAGTAGTAGCAGTAGTAGTAGTAGCAGCAACAGTAGTAGCAGTAGTAGTAGCAGCAGTAGTAGCAGTAGTAGTAGGAGTAGTAGTAGCAGTAGTAGTAGTAGTAGCAGTAGTAGTAGTAGTAGCAGTAGTAGCAGTAGTAGTAGAAGTAGTAGCAGGTGTAGTAGTAGTACTGGTAGCAGTAGTAGTAGCAACAATAGTAGTAGTAGCAGGAGTAGCAGTAGTAGTAGTAACAGCAGTAATAGCAGTTGTAGCTATAGTAGTAGCAGTAGTAGTAGCAGTAGTAGTAGTAGCAGCAGTTGTAGCAGTAGTAGTAGTAGTAGTAGTAGTAGTAGTAGTAGTAGAAGCAGTAGTAGCAGTAGTAGTAGCAGTAGTAGCAGCAGTAGTAGTAGTAGTAGTAGCAGCAGCAGCAGCAGCAGTAGTAGTAGTAGTAGTAGTATTAGGAATAGTAGTAGTAGTAGTAGCAGTACTAGTAGAAGTAGCAGTAGAAGTAGAAGTATTAGCAGTAGCATTAGTAGTAGTAGTAGCAGTAGGAGCAGTAGCAGTAGTAGCAGCAGTAGTAGTAGCAGTAGCAGTAGTAGCAGTAGTAGCAGTAGCAGTAGCTGCAATAGTAGTTGCAGCAGCAGTAGCAGTAGCAGTAGGAGGAGCAGTGGCAGGAGTAGTAGCAGGAGTAGTAGCAGGAGTAGTTGGAGCACGAGTAGTAGAAGGAGTAGTAGTAGTAGCAGTAGTAGTAGTAGCAGTAGAACTAGGATTAGCAGTAGTAGCAGTAGCAGTAGAAGTAGCAGTAGTAGTAGTAGTAGCAGTAGCAGTAGCCTTAGCAGTAGAAGGAGTAGCAGTAGGAGCAGTAGCAGTAGCAGTAGTAGTAGTAGCAGTAGTAGCAGTAGGAGCATTAGCAGTAGCTGCTATAGTAGTAGTAGTAGTAGGAGTAGTAGTAGTAGAAGTACTAGTAGAAGTAGCAGTAGTAGTAACAGTACTAGCAGTAGCATTAGTAGTAGTAGCAGTAGTAGTAGTAGCAGTAGGAGTAGTAGTAGTAGCAGTAGTAGTAGCAGTAGGAGCAGTAGTAGTAGCTGCAATAGTAGTAGTAGTAGGAGGAGGAGGAGTAGTAGTAGTAGTAGTAGCAGTACTAGTAGAAGTAGCAGTAGAAGTAGCAGTACTAGAAGTAGCATTAGTAGTAGTAGTAGTAGCAGTAGGAGCCGTAGCAGTAGCAGCAGCAGTAGTAGTAGCAGTAGCAGTAGTAGCAGTAGGAGCAGTAGCAGTAGCTGCAATAGTAGTAGCAGCAGCAGTAGCAGTAGCAGTAGGAGGAGCAGTAGCAGGAGTAGTAGCAGGAGTAGTTGGAGCACGAGTAGTAGAAGGAGTAGTAGTAGTAGCAGTGGTAGTAGTTGTTGTTGTAGTAGCAGCAGTAGTAGTAGTAGTAGTAGTAGTAGTTGTAGCAGTAGTAGTACCAGTAGTAGAAGCAGTAGTAGTAGTAGGAGCAGTAGTAGTAGCTGCAAGAGTAGTAGCAGCAGCAGTAGCAGTAGCAGTAGGAGGAGCAGTAGGAGGAGTAGTAGCAGGAGTAGTAGGAGCACGAGTAGTAGAAGGAGTAGTAGTAGTAGTAGTAGCAGTAGGAGTAGTCGTAGTAATAGTAGCAGTAGTAGTAGTAGGAGCTGTAGCAGTAGCTGCAATAGTAGTAGTAGTAGTACTAGTAGCAGTACTAGTAGAAGTAGCAGTAGCAGTACAGTACTAGCAGTAGCATTCGTAGTAGTAGTAGTAGTAGCAGTAGGAGCAGTAGTAGTAGCAGCAGCAGTAGTAGTAGCAGTAGCAGTAGTAGCAGTAGGAGCAGTAGCAGTACCTGCAATAGTAGTAGTAGCAGCAGTAGGAGGAGCAGTAGCAGGAGTAGTAGCAGGAGAAGTAGCAGGAGTAGTTGGAGCACGACTAGTAGAAGGAGTAGTAGTAGTAGTTGTAATAGTAGCAGTAGTAGTAGTAGTTGTTGTAGCAGTAGTAGTAGCAGTAGTAGAAGCAGTAGTAGTAGGAGGAGGAGGACTAGCAGTAGTAGTAGTAGTAGAAGGAGTACTAGCAGGAGTAATAGCAGGAGTAGTAGTAGCAGTAGTAGTAGAGGTAGTAGCAGCAGTAGTAGTAGCAGTAGTAGTAGCAGTAGCTGCAATAGTAGTAGTAGTAGTAGTAGTAGTAGTAGTAGTAGTAGTAGGAGGAGGAGGAGGAGGAGGAGGAGTAGTAGCAGTAGTAGTAGAAGTAGCAGTAGTAGTAGCAGTAATAGCAGTAGCATTAGTAGTAGTAGTAGTAGTAGCAGTAGGAGCAGTAGCAGTAGCAGCAGCAGTAGTAGTAGCAGTAGCAGTAGCAGTTGTAGCAGTAGGAGCAGTAGCAGTAGCTGCAATAGTAGTAGTAGCAGCAGTAGCAGTAGCAGTAGGAGGAGAAGTAGCAGTAGTAGTAGCAGGAGTAGTAGGAGCACGAGTAGTAGAAGGAGTAGTAGTAGTAGTAGTAGTAGTAGTAGTAGAAGGAGTAGTAGTAGCAGTAGTAGTAGTAGTAGAAGCAGGAGTACTAGCAGGAGTAATAGCACGAGTAGTAGTAGCAGTAGTAGTAGCAGTAGTAGCCGTAGTAGTAGTAGCAGTAGCAGTAGTAGTAGTAGCAATAGTAGTAGCAGTAGAAATAGTAGAAGCAGTAGCAATAGTAGTAGTAGCAGTAGTAGTAGTATCAGTAGTAGTAGCAGCAGTAGTAGTAGAAGAAGTAGTAGTAGTAGTAGTAGTAGTAGTAGTCGTAGCATCAGAATAGCAGTAGCAGTAGCAGTAGTTGCAGTAGAAGTAGCGGTAGCAACAATAGTAGTAGTAGTAGTAGCAGTAGTAACAATAGTAGATGCAGTAGTAGTAGCAGTAGTAGTAGCAGTAGTAGGAGTAGTGGCAGGAGTAGTAGTAGTAGAAGTAGTAGCAGTAGTAGTAGTAGCAGCAACAGTAGTAGCAGTAGTAGCAGCAGTAGTAGCAGTAGTAGTAGGAGTAGTAGTAGTAGCAGTAGTAGCAGTAGTAGTAGAAGTAGTAGCAGGAGTAGCAGTAGTACTGGTAGCAGTAGTAGCAGCAGTAGTAGTAGCAACAGTAGTAGTAGTAGTAGCAGGAGTAGCAGTAGTAGTAGTAACAACAGTAATAGCAGTAGTAGCAGTAGTAGTAGCAGTAGTAGCAGCAGTAGTAGTAGTAGTAGCAGCAGTAGTAGTAGTAGTAGTAGTAGTAGGAATAGTAGTAGTAGTAGTAGCAGTACTAGTAGAAGTAGCAGTAGAAGTAGAAGTACTAGCAGTAGCATTAGTAGTAGTAGTAGTAGCAGTAGGAGCAGTAGCAGTAGTAGAAGCAGTAGTAGTAGCAGTAGCAGTAGTAGCAGTAGGAGCAGTAGCAGTAGCTGCAATATTAGTTGCAGCAGCAGTAGAAGTAGCAGTAGGAGGAGCAGTAGCAGGAGTAGTTGGAGCACGAGTAGTAGAAGGAGTAGTAGTAGTAGCAGTAGTAGTAGTAGAAGTAGAACTAGGATTAGCAGTAGTAGCAGTAGCAGTAGCAGTAGCAGTACTAGCAGTAGCCTTAGCAGTAGTAGGAGTAGAAGTAGGAGCAGTAGCAATAGCAGTAGTAGCAGTAGGAGCATTAGCAGTAGCTGCAATAGTAGTAGTAGTAGCAGCACCAGTAGTAGTAGCAGTAGGAGCAGTAGCAGTAGGAGCAGTAGCAGTAGCTGCAATAGTAGTAGCAGCAGCAGTAGCAGTAGCAGTAGGAGGAGCAGTAGCAGGAGTAGTAGCAGGAGTAGTTGGAGCACGAGTAGTAGAAGGAGTAGTAGTAGTAGCAGTAGTAGTAGTTGTTGTTGTAGTAGTAGCAGTAGTAGTAGTAGTAGTAGTAGTAGTAGTAGTAGTAGCAGCAGTACTAGTAGAAGTAGCAGTAGAAGTAGAAGTAGTAGCAGTAGCATTAGTAGTAGTAGTATTAGTAGTAGCAGTAGGACCAGTAGCAGTAGTAGCAGCAGTAGTAGTAGCAGTAGCAGTAGTAGCAGTAGCAGTAGCTGCAATAGTAGTTGCAGCAGCAGTAGCAGTAGCAGTAGGAGGAGCAGTAGCAGGAGTAGTAGCAGGAGTAGTAGCAGTAGTAGTTGGAGCACGAGTAGTAGAAGGAGTAGTAGTAGTAGCAGTAGTAGTAGTAGCAGTAGAACTAGGATTAGCAGTAGTAGCAGTAGCAGTAGAAGTAGCAGTAGCAGTAGCAGTAGCAGTACTAGCAGTAGCCTTAGCAGTAGTAGGAGTAGCAGTAGGAGCAGTAGCAGTAGCCGTAGCAGTAGTAGTAGTAGCAGTAGTAGCAGTAGGAGCATTAGCAGTAGCTGCCATAGTAGTAGTAGTAGTAGTAGTAGTAGGAGTAGTAGTAGTAGAAGTAGTAGGAGCAGTAGCAGTAGCAGTAGGAGGAGCAGTAGCAGGAGTAGTTGGAGCACGAGTAGTAGAAGTAGTAGTAGCAGTAGTAGTAGTAGAAGTAGAACTAGGATTAGCAGTAGTAGCAGTAGCAGTAGCAGTACTAGCAGTAGCCTTAGCAGTAGTAGGAGTAGAAGTAGGAGCAGTAGCAGTAGCAGTAGTAGCAGTAGGAGCATTAGCAGTAGCTGCAATAGTAGTAGTAGTAGCAGCACCAGTAGTAGTAGCAGTAGGAGCAGTAGCAGTAGCTGCAATAGTAGTAGCAGCAGCAGTAGCAGTAGCAGTAGGAGGAGCAGTAGCAGGAGTAGTAGCAGGAGTAGTTGGAGCACGAGTAGTAGAAGGAGTAGTAGTAGTAGCAGTAGTAGTAGTTGTTGTTGTAGTAGCAGTAGTAGTAGTAGTAGTAGTAGTAGTAGTAGTAGTAGTAGTAGTAGCAGTACTAGTAGAAGTAGCAGTAGAAGTAGAAGTAGTAGCAGTAGCATTAGTAGTAGTAGTATTAGTAGTAGCAGTAGGAGCAGTAGCAGTAGTAGCAGCAGTAGTAGTAGAAGTAGCAGTAGTAGCAGTAGCAGTAGCTGCAATAGTAGTTGCAGCAGCAGTAGCAGTAGCAGTAGGAGGAGCAGTAGCAGGAGTAGTAGCAGGAGTAGTAGCAGTAGTAGTTGGAGCACGAGTAGTAGAAGGAGTAGTAGTAGTAGCAGTACTAGTAGTAGCAGTAGAACTAGGATTAGCAGTAGTAGCAGTAGCAGTAGAAGTAGCAGTAGTAGTAGTAGCAGTAGCGGTAGTAGTAGCAGCACTAGCAGTAGCCTTAGCAGTAGTAGGAGTAGCAGTAGGAGCAGTAGCAGTAGCCGTAGCAGTAGTAGTAGTAGCAGTAGTAGCAGTAGGAGCATTAGCAGTAGCTGCCATAGTAGTAGTAGTAGTAGTAGGAGTAGTAGTAGTAGAAGTAGTAGGAGCAGTAGCAGTAGCAGTAGGAGGAGCAGTAGCAGGAGTAGTTGGAGCACAAGTAGTAGAAGGAGTAGTAGTAGTAGCAGTAGTAGTAGTAGAAGTAGAACTAGGATTAGCAGTAGTAGCAGTAGCAGTAGCAGTAGCAGTACTCGCAGTAGCCTTAGCAGTAGTAGGAGTAGAAGTAGGAGCAGTAGCAGTAGCAGTAGTAGCAGTAGGAGCATTAGCAGTAGCTGCAATAGTAGTAGTAGTAGCAGCACCAGTA
>OV702291.1:367799323-367801823 GCA_916181665.1 Avena sativa | reverse complement strand
AGAAGTAGCAGTAGCAGTACTAGCGGTAGCATAAGTAGTAGTAGTAGTAGTAGTAGAAGTAGCAGTAGGAGCTGTAGCAATAGCAGCAGCATCAGTAGTATTAGTAGCAGTAGTAGCAGTAGGAGCAGTACAAGTAGCTGCAATAGAAGTAGCAGCAGCAGTAGAAGTAGGAGCAGCAGTAGCAGGAGTAGTAGCAGGAGTAGTAGGATCACGAGTAGTAGAAGGAGTAATAGTAGTAGCAGTAGTAGTAGTAGTAGTAGTAGTAGTAGTAGTAGTAGTAGTACTAGCAGTAGTAGTAGTAGTAGTTGTATTAGTAGTAGTAGTAGTAGTAGTTGTGGTAGTAGCAGTAGTAGTAGTAGTAGTAGTAGAAGCAGCAGCAGTAGTAGTAGTAGTAGAAGTAGCAGTAGTAGTAGAAGTAGCAGTAGCAGTAGTAGTAGTAGCCGTAGTAGTAGTATTATTAGCAGTAGAAGTAGCAGTAGTAGCAGTAGCAGTACCAGTAGCAGCAGCAGCAGTAGTAGTAGGAGCAGTAGCAGTAGGAGTAGTAGTAGTAGTAGTAGTAGTAGTAGTAGTAGTAGTAGTAGTAGTAGTAGTAGTAGTAGTAGTAGTACTAGTAGTAGCAGCAGTAGTACCAGCAGTAGTACCAGCAGTAGTAGTAGTAGCAGGAGTAGTAGTAGGTGTAGCTGTCATAGCTGCTGCAGCAGCTGTAGTAGTAGAGGTAGCAGTAGCAACAATAGTAGCAGCAATAGTAGTAGAAGTAGTAACAATAGTAGCTGCAGTAGTAGTAGCAGTAGTAGGAGTAGTAGCAGGAGTAGTAGTAGCAGTATTAGTAGTAGTAGCAGCAGCAGTAGGAGCAGTAGTAGTAGCAGCAGTAGTAGTAGGAGGAGGAGGAGTAGTAGCAGTAGTAGTAGTAGTAGTAGTAGCAGCAGCAGTAGTAGTAGCAGCAGTAGTAGTAGCAGTAGTAGTAGAAGTAGTAGTAGTAGGAGCAGTAGAAGTAGTAGTAGCAATAGGAGCAGTAGTAGTAGCAGTAGAAGTAGTAGTAGCAATAGGAGCAGTAGTAGTAGCAGTAGAACTAGGATTAGCAGTAGTAGCAGTAGAAGTAGTAGTAGCAGCAGCAGTAGCAGTACTAGCAGTAGCATTAGTAGTAGCATTAGCAGTAGGAGCAGTAGTAGGAGTAGTAGCAGTAGTAGCAGTAGGAGCAGTAGCAGTAGCAACAATAGTAGCAGTAGTAGTAGTAGTAGCAGTAGTAACAATAGTAGCAGTAGTAACAATAGTAGTACTAGATGCAGTAGTAGTAGCAGTAGTGGTAGCAGTAGTAGGAGTAGTAGCAAGAGTAGTAGTAGTAGAAGTAGTAGCAGTAGTAGTAGCAGCAACCGTAGTAGCAGTAGTAGTAGCAGCAGTAGTAGCAGTAGTAGTAGGAGGAGGAGTAGTAGCAGTAGTAGTAGTACCAGTAGTAGTAGTAGTAGTAGTAGTAGTAGCAGTAGTAGTAGTAGTAGTAGTAGTAGTAGAAGTAGTAGCAGGAGTAGTAGTAGTAGCAGTAGTAGTAGCAACAATAGCAGTAGTAGTAGTAGTAGCAGGAGTAGCAGTAGTAGTAGTAGCAGCAGTAATAGCAGTTGTAGCTATTGTAGTAGCAGTAGCAGTAGCAGTAGTAGTAGTAGTAGCAGTAGTAGCAGCAGTACTATCAACAGTAGTAGTAGCAGCAGCAGTTGTAGCAGTAGTAGTAGCAGCAGTAGTAGCAGTAGTAGTAGTAGTAGTAGTAGTAGTAGTAGTAGTAGTAGTAGTAGAAGTAGTAGTAGTAGTAGCAGGAGTAGTAGTAGCAAGAGTAGTAGCAGGAGTAGTAGTAGCAGTAGTAGCACCAGTAGTATTAGTAGTGGTAGCAGCAACAGTAGTAGTAGCAGCAGTAGTAGTAGTAATAGCTTTAGTATTACCAGTAGTAGTAGTAGTAGTAGTAGTTGTTGTTGTTGTAGTAGTAGCAGTAGTAGTAGCAGTAGTAGTAGCAGTAGTAGCAGTAGTAGTAGTTGTAGTAGTCGTAGTAGCAGTAGCAGTAGCAGTAGTAGTAGTAGCGGTAGTAGCAGTAGTAATAGCAGTACCAGTAGCAGTAGAAGTAGCAGGAGTAGTAGTAGTAGTAGCAAGAGCAGTAGGAGGAGCAGTAGTAGGAGCAGTAGTAGTATCAGCACTAGTAGCAGTAGAGCAGTACTAGTACTAGTACTAGTAGAAGTAGTAGAAGTAGCAGTAGAAGTAGTAGTAGCAGGAGTAGTAGTAGCAAGAGTAGTAGCAGGAGTAGTAGTAGCAGTAGTAGCACCAGTAGTATTAGTAGTGGTAGCAGCAACAGTAGTAGTAGTAGCTTTAGTATTACCAGTAGTAGTACTAGTAGTAGTAGTAGCAGTAGTAGTAGTAGTAGTAGCTGTAGTAGTAGTAGCAGTAGTAGTAGTAGCAGCAGTAGCAGTAGTAGTAGCAGCAGTAGCAGTAGTAGTAGCAGTAGTAGTAGTAGTAGTAGTAGTAG
>OV702291.1:367779323-367786823 GCA_916181665.1 Avena sativa | reverse complement strand
CGGATGAATGTTCATCACATCATTCCACCTATGGTGTGACCTTGTTATTAACAACATCCAATGTCCATGATCAGGAAACCTTGATCATCTTGTTAATCAACAAGCTAGTCTATAAGAAAGGCATGACTAGGAACCCTTTTTGTTTATTAAACAAACATGTATTGATGTTTCCTATCAATACAATTATAGCATGTAAAATAAACATCTATCATATACAAGGAATACATAATAACAACTTTATTATTGCCTCTCAGGGCATATTTCCTTCAGTCTCCCACTTGCACTAGAGACAATAATCTAGTTCACATAGTGATAAATCTAACACCCATGGAGTTCTGGTGTTGATCATGTTTTGCCCTAGGGAGTATTTTAGTCAACGGATCTGCTACATTCAGGTCCGTGTGCACTTTACAAATCTTTATATCTCCATCCTTGACATGTTCGCGGATGGAGTGAAACCGGCGCTTAATATGCTTGGAATTCTTGTGAGACCTTGGTTCCTTGGCGTTGGCTATGGCTCCATTGTTGTCACAATAGATCACCATCGGGTCCAACGCACTAGGAACCACACCCAGTTCCGTAATGAACTCTTTCATCCAAACTGCTTCCTGCGCTGCTTCTAAAGCAGCGACATATTCTGCCTCTGTTGTTGATCCAGCCACCACAGGTTGTTTGGAACTCCTCCAACTAACTGCTGCTCCGTTCAAGAGAAATACGTATCCGGATTGAGACTTAGAGTCATGCGGATCAGTGTCAAAGCTAGCATCGACATAACACTTAGCGACTAGCTCTTCTTCACCTCCGTATACAAGAAACATATCCTTAGTTCTTCTCAAGTACTTAAGGATATTCTTGACCGCTATCCAGTGTTCCGAACCTAGATCAGATTGGTACCTACTAGTCAAACTAATAGCATGTGCCACATCTGGTCTTGTACATAGCATGGCATACATTATAGAGCCTATAGCTGAGGCATAGGGGATCTTATCCATTATCTCTCTTTCTTCCGCCGTAGCCGGACTTTGAGTCTTACTCAATGTCTTGCCTTGCAACATAGGTAAGAACCCCTTCTTACTTCCATCCATATTAAACTTGTTTAATATCTTATCAAGGTATGTACTCTACGATAGCCCAATTAGGCGTCTTGATCTATCTCTATAGATTTTAATGCCTAATATATATGAAGCTTCACCAAGGTCCTTCATCGAAAATTTGCTGTTTAGATAACTTTTAACACTGTTTAAAAGATCTAAATCATTTCCAATCAATAATATGTCATCCACATATAATATCAGAAATGCCACATTGCTCCCACTCACTTTCTTGTAAATACAAGCCTCTTCATAAGTTTGGACAAATCCAAACTCTTTGATCACCTCATCAAAGCGGAGATTCCAACTTCGTGATGCTTGCTTCAGTACATAGATGGATCGCTGAAGTTTGCACACCTTATTAGCATCCTTAGGATCGACAAAACCCTTAGGTTGTATCATATACAACTCTTCTTCAATCTTACCATTGAGGAACGCAATTTTGACATCCATCTGCCATATTTCATAATCGAAATATGCAGCAATTGCTAACATAATCCTAACCGACTTAAGCATCGCTATGGGAGAGAATGTCTCATCGTAGTCAACTCCTTGAATTTGTCGAAACCCCTTTGCAACAAGTCGAGCCTTATAGATGGTCACATTACCATCAACATCAGTTTTTCTTTTGAAAATCCATTTATTCTCAACGGCCTTTCGGTCGTGAGGTAAGTCCACCAAGGTCCAAACCTGGTTTTCGTACATGGATTCCATCTCGGATTTCATGGCTTCTAGCCATTTGTTGGAATCCGGGCTCATCATCGCTTCTTCATACGTCGCAAGGTCATACATTTCATCAATCATGAAATTCATAATAGGATTGCCGTACGGTTCAGGAGATGCACGTGTCCTGCTTGACCTGCAAGGTTAGGTAGTGTCCTCTTTCGAAGTTTCATGATCAATATCATTAGCTCTCTCTTCATTAGGTGAAGTCAACTCCGAAACAAATTCTAGAGCTGCGCTACTCGCCATTTCATGAAGAGAAGGTTCAATAACCTCTTCGAGTTCTAGCTTCTGACTACTCACACCTTTCGCGAGAAACTCCTTCTCAAGAAAGGATCCATTATTGGCAACAAAGACCTTGCCCTCGGATCTGTGATAGAAGGTATACCCAATCGTTTCCTTAGGGTATCCTATGAAGACGCATTTTTCCGCTTTGGGTTCGAGTTTATCCGGTTGAAGTTTCTTCACATAAACATCGCATCCCCAAACTTTAAGAAATGACAGCTTAGGTTTGTTTCCAAACCATAATTCATACGGTGTCTTTTCAACGGATTTAGATGGTGCCCTATTTAAAGTGAATGTAGCGGTTTCCAGTGCATAACCCCAAAATGATAGTGGCAAGTAAGTCAGAGACATCATAGATCGAACCATATCCAATAAAGTACGATTACGACGTTCTGACACACCATTACGTTGTGGTGTTCTGGCAGGCGTGAGTTGTGATACTATTCCACAGTCTTTCATATGTGTGTTAAACTCGTAACTAAGATACTCTCCTCCACGGTCGGACCGCAGAAATTTGATCTTTCTGTTACGATGATTTTCTACTTCATTCTGAAATTCTTTGAACTTTTCAAAAGTTTCAGACTTGTGTTTCATCAAATAGATATACCCATATGTACTCAAATCATCCGTGAAAGTAACAAAATAACGATATCCACCTCGCGCTGACACACTCATTGGTCCACACACATCAGTATGTATGATCTCCAATAGATCTATCGCCCGTTCCATTGAACCGGAAAACGGCGTTCTAGTCATCTTGCCCATAAGGCATGGCTCACATGTATCAAATGATTCAAAATCAAGTGATTCCAAAAGTCCATCAGAATGGAGTTTCTTCATGCGTTTGACGCCAATATGACCTAGACGGCAGTGCCACATATATGTAGATATATCATTATCAAGTTTAATCCTTTTAGCATCAACATTATGAATATGCGTAATACTACTATCGAGATCCAACAGAAATAAACCATTCAACATAGGTGCATGACCATAAAAGATATTATCCATATAAATCGAACAACCATTGTTTTCAGACTTAAATGAATAACCACTTTGCATCAAACACGATCCGGATACAATGTTCATGCTCAGTGCAGGCACCAAATAAGAATTATTTAGGTTTATAACTAATCCCAATGGCATATGGAGAGGCAGCGTTCCGACGGCGATCACATCAACTCTTGATCCATTGTCGACCCGCATCGAGACCTCATCCCTTGCTAGTTGTCGCTTGTTCCGCAGCCCCTGAACCGAGTTACATATATTAGCAACCGATCCCGTATCAAATACCCAGGTGCTACGGCGAGTACTAGTCAAGTACGCATCAATAACATGTATATCACATATACCTTTGTTTGCCTTGCCGGACTTCTTGTCTGCCAAATACTTGGGGCAGTTGCGCTTCCAATGGTCAGCCCCCTTGCAATAGTAGCACTCGGTGTCAGACTTAGGGCCAGCTCGGGGTTTCTTTTCAGGCGTGGCAACAGACTTGCCACCTTTCTTTCCCTTCTGCTTGCCTTTCTTGTCCTTCTTGAAACCGGTGGTCCTATTGATCATCAACACTTGATGTTCTTTCCTAATCTCCACTTCTGCAGTCTTAAGCATTGACAGAAGCTCGGGAAGAGACTTCTTCATGCCCTGCATATTATAGTTCATCACGAAGCTCTTGTAGCTAGGTGGCAGAGATTGGAGAACACGATGTATGCCTAGGTCAATGGGAATCGTTATTCCCAAGGACACAAGCTTATCGGTGTACCCAGACATTTTGAGTACGTGCTCACTAACGGAGCTGTTTTCCTCCATCATGCAGCTAAAGAACTTTTCTGTAGCATTATAACTCTCTACGGCAGCATGGGTATCGAAAATCATTTTCAATTCTCCCATGGTATCGAAGGCATTGCCATTTTCGAAACGCTTTCGAAGTTCTTGCTCTAGCCCATACAGTATGTCGCAATGAACTAAGTTATGGTCCTCCTGATGAGTTATATAGACGTTCTTTTCCTCGTCAGGGGCATCAGGAGCTGGTGGGGGGCCTAGCAGCGCATCTAGCACATATTGCTTTTGTGCGGCAGTGAGGAGAATCCTCAAATTCATAGCCCAGTTGGTGAAGTTGCTACCATTCGCAGCAAGTTTCTCTTTCTCCATGAACACATTGAAATTAAAAGCAGGTGGTGCCATCTACAACAGAATTTGTAAACTATATTTAGACTAAGTTTATGATAGATTGAGTTCAACTAATCCAGAATACTAATGAACTCCCACTCAAAAATGACATCCCTCGTGTCCTTTTGGTGATTACATGAACCAAATCCACTACACCAAGTCCGATCATCACGTGAGTCGGTGTAGCTTAAAAGGCGAGCATCTATATGCGCATCATATCAACTATATGCTTAACCTTTCGGTCCATGTTCCGAGGCCATGTCTGTACATGCTAGGCTCGTCAAGTAAGAACCTTAGTATTTGCGTGTGTAAAACTGTCTTACACCCGTTGTATGAAAGCGTAGAGTTGCAACTGTCGAGCATAGCAGCAGTTGTAGCAGTAGTAGTAGCAGTAGTAGTAGCAGCCATAGTAGCAGTAGTAGTAGTAGTAGTCGTAGTAGCAGTAGCAGTAGTAGCAGTAGCGGTAGTAGCAGTAGTAGTAGAAGTACCAGTAGCAAGAGTAGTAGCAGGAGTAGTAGTAGCAGTAGTAGCACCAGTAGTATTAGTAGTGGTAGCAGCAGCAGCAGTAGCAGTAGTAGTAGCAGCAGTAGTAGTAGTAGGAGGAGTAGTAGTAGTAGCAGCAGTAGTAGTAGTAGTAGTAGCAGTAGTAGTAGCAGTAGTAGTAGTAGTAGTAGCAGTAGCAGTTGTAGTAGTAGTCGTAGTGCAGTAGTAGTAGCAGTAGTAGTAGTAGTCCTAGTAGCAGTAGTAGTAGCAGTAACAGTAGCAGTACCAGTAGCGATAGAAGTAGCAGGAGTAGTAGTAGCAAGATCAGTAGGAGGAGTAGTAGTAGCAGCAGCAGTAGTAGTAGTAGTAGTAGTAGTAGTAGCAGCAGTAGTAGTAGCAGTACTAGTAGTAGCAGTAGTAGTAGTAGTCGTAGTGCAGTAGAAGTAGCAGTAGTAGTAGTAGTAGTCCTAGTAGCAGTAGTAGTAGCAGCAACAGTACCAGTACCAGTAGCAGTAGAAGTAGCAGGAGTAGTAGTAGCAAGATCAGTAGGAAGAGCATTAGTAGGAGCAGTAGTAGTATCAGCAGTAGTAGCAGTAGAGCAGTACTAGTACTAGTACTAGTAGAAGTAGTAGCAGTAGCAGTAGAAGTAGTAGTAGCAGGAGTAGTAGTAGCAGGAGTAGTAGTAGCAGTAGTAGCACCAATAGTATTAGTAGTGGTAGCAGCAACAGCAGTAGTAGCAGTAGGAGTAGTAGTAGCTTTAGTATTACCAGTAGTAGTAGTAGTAGTAGTACCAGTAGTAGTAGAAGTAGTAGTAGTAGCTCTAGTAGTTGCTGTCGTAGTAGCAGGCAGTAGTAGTAGTAGCAGCAGTAGCAGTAGTAGTAGCAGTAGCAGCAGTAGTAGTAGTAGCAGTATAAGTAGTAGTATTACCAGTAGAAGTAGCAGTAGTAGCAGTAGGAGCAGCAGCAGTAGCAGCAGCAGCAGCAGTAGCAGTAGGAGCAGTAGCAGTAGGAGTAGTAGTAGCACTAGCAGTAGTAGTAGTAGCAGCAGCAGTAGTAGCAGCAGTAGTAGTAGGAGGAGAAGTAGCAGTAGTAGTAGTAGTAGTAGCAGCAGTAGTAGTAGAATTAGTAGTAGAAGTAGTAGTAGTAGTACTAGTAGTAGTAGTAGTAGGAGTAGCAGTAGCAGTAGCAGTAGCAGCAGTAGTAGTAGCAGTAGCAGTAGTAGTAGTAGGAGTAGTAGCTGGAGTGGTAGTAGGAGCAGTAGTAGCAGTAGTAGTACCAGCAGTAGTAGTAGCAGCAGCAGTAGGAGCAGAAGTAGTACCAGTAGTAGTAGCAGTAGTAGTAGTAGCAATAGTAGCAGTAGTAGTAGCAGCAGCAGTAGTAGTAGTAGTAGCAGTAGTAGTAGCAGTAGTGGTAGTAGCAGTAGTAGTAGCATTATTAGTAGAGTAGTCGTAGAAGTAGCGATAGTAGGAGTAGCAGTAGTAGAAGAAGTAGCAACAATAGTAGTAGTAGCAGCAGTAGTAGTAGTAGTAGTAGTAGTAGTAGTAGTAGTAGTAGTACCAGTAGTAGTAGTAGTAGTAGCAGTAGAGTAGCAGTAGCAGTACCAGTATTAGCAGTAGCAGAAGCAGCAGCAATAGTAGTAGGAGCAGTAACAGTAGCAATAGGAGCAATAGTATCAGTAGTAGTAGCAGTAGAACTTGGATTAGCAGTAGTAGAAGTAGCAGCAGTAGTAGTAGTAGTAGCATTAGCAGTAGCAGTAGCAGTACTAGCAGTAGCATTATCAGTAGTAGCAGTAGCAGTAGGAGCAGTAGCAGTAGCAGTAGCAGTAGTAGTAGCAGTAGTAGCAGTTGTAGCAGTAGTAGTAGTAGTCATAGTAGCAGTAGCAGTAGCAGTAGCAGTAGCAGTAGTAGTAGCAGTAGCAGTAGTAGCAGTAGCGGTAGTAGCAGCAGTAGTAGTACCAGTAGCAGTAGAAGTAGCAGTAGCAGGAGTAGTAGTAGAAGTAGCAGTAGCAGTAGAAGTAGTAGTAGCAGGAGTAGTAGTAGTAAGAGTAGTAGCAGGAGTAGTAGTAGCAGTAGTAGCACCAGTAGTACTAGTAGTAGTAGCAGCAGTAATAGTAGTAGCAGTAGTAGTGGTAGTAGCTTTATTATTACCAGTAGTAGTAGAAGTAGTAGTAGTAGTAGTAGTAGTAGTAGTAGTAGTAGTAGTCGTAGTAGCAATAGCAGTAGTAGTAGTAGCGATAGTAGCAGTAGTAGTAGAAGTAGCAGTAGCAAGAGTAGTAGCAGGAGTAGTAGTAGCAGTAGTAGCACCAGTAGTATTAGTAGTGGTAGCAGCAGCAGCAGTAGTAGTAATAGCTTTAGTATTACCAGTAGTAGTAGCAGTAGTAGTAGTAGTAGTAGTAGTAGTAGTACCAGTAGTAGTAGTAGCTATAGTAGTAGCAGCAGTAGTAGTAGCAGTAGCAGTAGTAGTAGGAGCAGTAGCAGTAGTAGCAATAGGAGCAGTAGTAGTAGCAGTAGAACTAGGATTAGCAGTAGTAGCAGTAGAAGTAGTAGTAGTAGTAGCAGTAGCTGTACTAGCAGTAGCATTAGTAGTAGCATTAGCAGTAGTAGCAGTAGCAGTAGGAGCAGTAGCAGTAGTAGGAGCAGTAGCAGTAGTAGCAGTAGGAGCAGTAGCAGTAGCAACAATAGTAGTAGCAGTAGTAGTAGCAGTAGTAACAATAGTAGCAGTAGTAACAATAGTAGTACTAGATGTAGTAGTAG
>OV702291.1:367724323-367774323 GCA_916181665.1 Avena sativa | reverse complement strand
TAGTAGAAGTAGCAGTAGCAGTAGCAGTACTAGCAGTAGCATAAGTAGTAGTAGCATAAGTAGTAGTAGTAGTATCAGCAGTAGGAGCAGTAGAAGTAGCTGCAATAGAAGTAGCAGCAGCAGTAGCAGTAGCAGTAGGAGGACCAGTAGCAGGAGTAGTAGCAGGAGTAGTAGGAGCACGAGTAGTAGAAGGAGTAGTAGTAGTAGCAGTAGTAGTAGTTGTAGTAGTAGTAGTAGTAGAAGCAATAGTAGTAGTAGTAGTAGTAGTAGTAGCAGGAGTAGTAGCAGGAGTAATAGCAGGAGTAGTAGTAGCAATAGTATTAGCAGTAGCAATAGTAGTAGTAGCAGTAGTAGTAGTAGCAGTAGTAGTAGTAGTAGCAGCAGCAGCAGCAGCAGTAGTAGTAGTAGCAGGAGTAGCAGTAGTAGTAGTAGTAGCAACAGTAGTAGCAGTTGTAGCTGTAGTAGTAGCAGTAGTAGTAGTAGTAGCAGTAGTAGTAGTAGCAGTAGTTGTAGAAGTAGTAGCAGTAGTAGTACTAGTCGTCGTAGTAGCAGTAGCAGTAGCAGTAGTAGCAGTAGTGGTAGTAGCAGTAGTAGTAGCAAGAGCAGTAGCGGTAGTAGCAGTAGAAGTAGCAGGAGTAGTAGTAGCAAGAGCAGTAGGAGGAGCAGAAAGTAGGAGCAGTAGTAGAAGTAGCAGCAGTACTAGTGCTAGTACTAGTAGAAGTAGAAGTAGTAGCAGTAGAAGTAGTAGTAGTAGGAGTAGTAGTAGCAAAAGTAGTAGTAGCAGGAGTAGTAGCACCAGTAGTATTAGTAGTGGTAGTAGCAGTAGCAGTAGTAGCAGCAGTAGTAGTAGCAGTAGTAGTAGTAGTAGTAGTAGTAGTAGTACCAGTAGTAGTAGAAGCAGTAGTAGTAGTAGTAGTACCAGTAGTAGTAGCAGTAGTAGCAGTAGTAGCTGTAGTAGTAGCAGCAATAGTAGTAGTAGCAGTAGCAGCAGTAGTAGTAGTAGTAGTAGTAGTATTAGCAGCAGAAGTAGCAGTAGTAGCAGTAGGAGCAGTAGCAGTAGCAGCAGCAGCAGTACTAGTTGTAGGAGCAGTAGTAGTAGGAGTAGTAGTAGTAGTAGTAGTAGTAGTTGCAGGAGTAGTAGCAGCAGTAGTACCAGCAGTAGTAGTAGTAGCAGCAGTAGTAGTTGTTGTAGTTGTAATAATAGCAGTAGCAGCAGTAGCAGTAGCAACAAAAGTAGCAGCAGTAGTAACAATAGTAGCTGCAGTAGTAGTAGCAGTAGTAGGATTAGTAGCAGGAGTAGTAGTAGTAGCAGTAGTAGTAGTAGTAGTCGCAACAACAGTAGTAGCAGTAGTAGTAGCAGCAGTAGCAGTAGTAGTAGGAGGAGTACTAGTAGCAGTAGTAGTAGTAGTAGTAGTAGTAGCAGTAGTAGCACTAGTAGTCGCAGCAGTAGTTGTAGCAGTAGTATTAGAAGTAGTAGTAGTAGCAGTAGCAGTAGCTGGAGTAGTAGTAGGAGTAGTAGCATCAGTAGAAGTTGTAGTAGCAGTAGTAGTAGCAGCAGTAGTACCAGCAGCAGTAGGAGCATCAGTAGTAGCCGTAGTAGTAGCAGTAGTAGTAGTAGCAATAGTAGCAGCAGTATTAGTAGTAGTAGCAGCAGCAGCAGTAGTAGTAATAGTAGTAGTAGTAGTAGTAGTAGTAGTAGTAGTAGCAGTAGTAGTAGCAGTAGTGGTAGTAGCAACAATAGTAGTATTAGCAGTATTAGTAGAGTAGCAGTAGCAGTAGCGGTAGCAGGAGTAGCAGTAGCAGTAGTAGTAGCAGTAGAAGTAGCAGCAGTAGTAGTAGAAGTAGCAGTAGCAGTAGTAGTTGCAGTAGTTGTAGTAGCAGTAGTAGTAGTAGCAGCAGAGTAGTAGTTGCAGTAGAAGTAGTAGCAGTAGCAGAAGCAGCAGCAGTAGTAGTAGGACCAGTAGCAATAGCAATAGGAGCAGTATTATCAGTGGTAGTAGCAGTAGAACTAGGATTAGCAGTAGTCGCAGTAGCAGTAGTAGTAGTAGGAGTAGCAGTAGCAGTAGCAGTAGTAGTACTAGCAGTAGTATTAGCAGTAGTAGTAGTAGCAGTAGGAGCAGTAGCAGTAGTAGCAATAGGAGCAGTACCAGTAGCTGCAATAGTAGTAGTAGTAGTAGGAGTAGTAGTAGTAGCAGTACTAGTAGAAGTAGCAGTAGCAGTAGCAGTACTAGTAGTAGCATTAGTATTAGTAGTAGTAGCAGTAGAAGTAGCAGTAGGAGCAGTAGTAGTAGTAGCAGTAGCAGTAGTAGCAGTAGGAGCAGTAACAGTAGCTGCACTAGTAGTAGTAGCAGCAGTAGCAGTAGCAGTAGGAGGAGCAGTAGCAGGAGTAGTAGGAGCACGAGTAGTAGAAGGAGGAGTAGTAGTAGCAGTAGTAGTAGTAGCAGTAGTTGTAGTAGTAGCAGTAGTAGTAGCAGTTGTAGAAGCAGTAGTAGTAGTTGTAGTAGCAGTTGTAGGTGGAGGAGTAGCAGTAGTAGTAGTAGCAGGAGTAGTAGCAAGAGTAGTAGTAGTTAGTAGTAGCAGTAGTAGTAGTAGTAGTACCAGTAGTAGTAGCAGTAGTAGCAGTAGTAGCTGTAGTAGTAGCAGCAATAGTAGTAGTAGCAGTAGCAGCAATAGTAGTAGTAGCAGTAGTAGTAGTATTATTAGCAGCAGTAGTAGCAGTAGGAGCAGTAGGAGCAGTAGCAGTAGCAGTAGCAGCAGCAGCAGTACTAGTTGTAGGAGCAGCAGTAGAAGTAGGAGTAGTAGTAGTAGTAGTTGTAGTAGTAGTAGTAGAAGTAGTTGCAGGAGTAGTAGCAGCAGTAGTAGCAGCAGCAGTAGTAATAGCAGCAGTAGTAGTAGTTGTAGTTGTAATAATAGCAGTAGCAGCAGTAGCAGTAGCAACAAAAGTAGCAGCAGTAGTAACAATAGTAGCTGCAGTAGTAGTAGCAGTAGTAGGATTAGTAGCAGGAGTAGTAGTAGTACCAGTAGTAGTAGTACCAGTAGTAGTTGTAGTAGTAGTAGTAGTAGAAGCAATAGTAGTAGTAGTAGTAGTAGTAGCAGGAGTAGTAGCAGGAGTAATAGCAGGAGTAGTAGTAGCAATAGTATTAGCAGTAGCAATAGTAGTAGTAGCAGTAGTAGTAGTAGCAGTAGTAGTAGTAGTAGCAGCAGCAGCAGCAGTAGTAGTAGTAGCAGGAGTAGCAGTAGTAGTAGTAGTAGCAACAGTAGTAGCAGTTGTAGCTGTAGTAGTAGCAGTAGTAGTAGTAGTAGCAGTAGTAGTAGTAGCAGTAGTTGTAGAAGTAGTAGTAGTAGTAGTACTAGTCGTCGTAGTAGCAGTAGCAGTAGCAGTAGTAGCAGTAGTGGTAGTAGCAGTAGTAGTAGCAAGAGCAGTAGCGGTAGTAGCAGTAGAAGTAGCAGGAGTAGTAGTAGCAAGAGCAGTAGGAGGAGCAGAAAGTAGGAGCAGTAGTAGAAGTAGCAGCAGTACTAGTGCTAGTACTAGTAGAAGTAGAAGTAGTAGCAGTAGAAGTAGTAGTAGCAGGAGTAGTAGTAGCAAAAGTAGTAGTAGCAGGAGTAGTAGCACCAGTAGTATTAGTAGTGGTAGTAGCAGTAGCAGTAGTAGCAGCAGTAGTAGTAGCAGTAGTAGTAGTAGTAGTAGTAGTAGTAGTACCACTAGTAGTAGAAGCAGTAGTAGTAGTAGTAGTACCAGTAGTAGTAGCAGTAGTAGCAGTAGTAGCTGTAGTAGTAGCAGCAATAGTAGTAGTAGCAGTAGCAGCAGTAGTAGTAGTAGTAGTAGTAGTATTAGCAGCAGAAGTAGCAGTAGTAGCAGTAGGAGCAGTAGCAGTAGCAGCAGCAGCAGTACTAGTTGTAGGAGCAGTAGTAGTAGGAGTAGTAGTAGTAGTAGTAGTAGTAGTTGCAGGAGTAGTAGCAGCAGTAGTACCAGCAGTAGTAGTAGTAGCAGCAGTAGTAGTAGTTGTAGTTGTAATAATAGCAGTAGCAGCAGTAGCAGTAGCAACAAAAGTAGCAGCAGTAGTAACAATAGTAGCTGCAGTAGTAGTAGCAGTAGTAGGATTAGTAGCAGGAGTAGTAGTAGTAGCAGTAGTAGTAGTAGTAGTCGCAACAACAGTAGTAGCAGTAGTAGTAGCAGCAGTAGCAGTAGTAGTAGGAGGAGTACTAGTAGCAGTAGTAGTAGTAGTAGTAGTAGTAGCAGTAGTAGCACTAGTAGTCGCAGCAGTAGTTGTAGCAGTAGTATTAGAAGTAGTAGTAGTAGCAGTAGCAGTAGCTGGAGTAGTAGTAGGAGTAGTAGCATCAGTAGAAGTTGTAGTAGCAGTAGTAGTAGCAGCAGTAGTACCAGCAGCAGTAGGAGCATCAGTAGTAGCCGTAGTAGTAGCAGTAGTAGTAGTAGCAATAGTAGCAGCAGTATTAGTAGTAGTAGCAGCAGCAGCAGCAGTAGTAATAGTAGTAGTAGTAGTAGTAGTAGTAGTAGTAGTAGTAGTAGTAGCAGTAGTGGTAGTAGCAACAATAGTAGTATTAGCAGTATTAGTAGAGTAGCAGTAGCAGTAGCGGTAGCAGGAGTAGCAGTAGCAGTAGTAGTAGCAGTAGAAGTAGCAGCAGTAGTAGTAGAAGTAGCAGTAGCAGTAGTAGTTGCAGTAGTTGTAGTAGCAGTAGTAGTAGTAGCAGCAGAGTAGTAGTTGCAGTAGAAGTAGTAGCAGTAGCAGAAGCAGCAGCAGTAGTAGTAGGACCAGTAGCAATAGCAATAGGAGCAGTAGTATCAGTAGTAGTAGCAGTAGAACTAGGATTAGCAGTAGTCACAGTAGCAGTAGTAGTAGTAGGAGTAGCAGTAGCAGTAGCAGTAGTAGTACTAGCAGTAGTATTAGCAGTAGTAGTAGTAGCAGTAGGAGCAGTAGCAGTAGTAGCAATAGGAGCAGTACCAGTAGCTGCAATAGTAGTAGTAGTAGTAGGAGTAGTAGTAGTAGCAGTACTAGTAGAAGTAGCAGTAGCAGTAGCAGTACTAGTAGTAGCATTAGTATTAGTAGTAGTAGCAGTAGAAGTAGGAGTAGGAGCAGTAGTAGTAGTAGCAGTAGCAGTAGTAGCAGTAGGAGCAGTAGCAGTAGCTGCACTAGTAGTAGTAGCAGCAGTAGCAGTAGCAGTAGGAGGAGCAGTAGCAGGAGTAGTAGGAGCACGAGTAGTAAAAGGAGGAGTAGTAGTAGCAGTAGTAGTAGTAGCAGTAGTTGTAGTAGTAGCAGTAGTAGTAGCAGTTGTAGAAGCAGTAGTAGTAGTTGTAGTAGCAGTTGTAGGTGGAGGAGTAGCAGTAGTAGTAGTAGCAGGAGTAGTAGCAAGAGTAGTAGTAGTTAGTAGTAGCAGTAGTAGTAGTAGTAGTAGTACCAGTAGTAGTAGCAGTAGTAGTAGTAGTAGCTGTAGTAGTAGCAGCAATAGTAGTAGTAGCAGTAGCAGCAATAGTAGTAGTAGCAGTAGTAGTAGTATTATTAGCAGCAGTAGTAGCAGTAGGAGCAGTAGGAGCAGTAGCAGTAGTAGTAGCAGCAGCAGTACTAGTTGTAGGAGCAGCAGTAGAAGTAGGAGTAGTAGTAGTAGTAGTTGTAGTAGTAGTAGTAGAAGTAGTTGCAGGAGTAGTAGCAGCAGTAGTAGCAGCAGCAGTAGTAATAGCAGCAGTAGTAGTAGTTGTAGCTGTAATAATAGCAGTAGCAGCAGTAGCAGTAGCAACAAAAGTAGCAGCAGTAGTAACAATAGTAGCTGCAGTAGTAGTAGCAGTAGTAGGATTAGTAGCAGGAGTAGTAGTAGTACCAGTAGTAGTAGTAGTAGCAACAACAATAGTATCAGTAGTAGTAGCAGCAGTAGCAGTAGTAGTAGGAGGAGTACTAGTAGCAGCAGCGGTAGTAGTCGCAGCAGTAGTAGTAGCAGTAGTATTAGAAGTAGTAGTAGTAGTAGTAGAAGTAGCAGTAGCTGGAGTAGTAGTAGGAGTAGTAGCATCAGTAGAAGCTGTAGTAGCAGTAGTAGTACCAGCAGTAGTACCAGCAGCAGTAGGAGCATCAGTAGTAGCCGTAGTAGTAGCAGTAGTAGTAGTAGCAATAGTAGCAGTAGTAGTAGTAGCAGCAGCAGCAGCAGTAGTAGTAGTAGTAGTAGCAGTAGTAGTAGCAGTAGCAGTAGTGGTAGTAGCAACAGTAGTAGTATTAGCAGTATTAGTAGAGTAGCAGTAGCAGTAGCGGTAGCAGGAGTAGCAGTAGCAGTAGTAGTAGCAGTAGAAGTAGCAGCAGTAGTAGTAGAAGTAGTAGTAGCAGTAGTAGTAGTAGCAGTAGTTGTAGTAGCAGTAGTAGTAGTAGCAGCAGAGTAGCAGTAGCAGTAGAAGTAGTAGCAGTTGCAGAAGTAGCAGCAGTAGTAGTAGGACCAGTAGCAATAACAATAGGAGCAGTAGTATCAGTAGTAGTAGTAGTAGAACTAGGATTAGCAGTAGTCGCAGTAGCAGTAGTAGTAGTAGTAGCAGTAGCAGTAGCAGTACTAGCAGTAGCATTAGTAGTAGTAGTAGTAGCAGTAGGAGCAGTAGCAGAAGTAGCAGTAGGAGCAGTACCAGTAGCTGCAATAGTAGTAGTAGGAGGAGGAGTAGTAGTAGCAGTACTAGTAGAAGTAGCAGTAGCAGTACTAGTAGTAGCATTAGTAGTAGTAGTAGTAGCAGTAGAAGTAGCAGTAGGAGCAGTAGTAGTAGTAGTAGCAGTAGCAGTAGTAGCAGTAGGAGCAGTAGCAGTAGCTGCACTAGTAGTAATAGCAGCAGTAGCAGTAGCTGTAGGAGGAGCAGTAGCAGGAGTAGTAGCAGGAGTAGTAGCAAGAGTAGTAGTAGTTAGTAGTAGCAGTAGTAGTAGTAGTAGTAGTAGTACCAGTAGTAGTAGCAGTAGTAGCAGTAGTAGCTGTAGTAGTAGCAGCAATAGTAGTAGTAGCAGTAGCAGCAATAGTAGTAGTAGCAGTAGTAGTAGTATTATTAGCAGCAGTAGTAGCAGTAGGAGCAGTAGGAGCAGTAGCAGTAGCAGTAGCAGCAGCAGCACTACTAGTTGTAGGAGCAGCAGTAGAAGTAGGAGTAGTAGTAGTAGTTGTAGTAGTAGTAGTAGAAGTAGTTGCAGGAGTAGTAGCAGCAGTAGTAGCAGCAGCAGTAGTAATAGCAGCAGTAGTAGTAGTTGTAGCTGTAATAATAGCAGTAGCAGCAGTAGCAGTAGCAACAAAAGTAGCAGCAGTAGTAACAATAGTAGCTGCAGTAGTAGTAGCAGTAGTAGGATTAGTAGCAGGAGTAGTAGTAGTACCAGTAGTAGTAGTAGTAGCAACAACAATATTATCAGTAGTAGTAGCAGCAGTAGCAGTAGTAGTAGGAGGAGTACTAGTAGCAGCAGCGGTAGTAGTCGCAGCAGTAGTAGTAGCAGTAGTATTAGAAGTAGTAGTAGTAGTAGTAGTAGAAGTAGCAGTAGCTGGAGTAGTAGTAGGAGTAGTAGCATCAGTAGAAGCTGTAGTAGCAGTAGTAGTACCAGCAGTAGTACCAGCAGCAGTAGGAGCATCAGTAGTAGCCGTAGTAGTAGCAGTAGTAGTAGTAGCAATAGTAGCAGTAGTAGTAGTAGCAGCAGCAGCAGCAGTAGTAGTAGTAGTAGTAGTAGTAGTAGCAGTAGTAGTAGCAGTAGCAGTAGTGGTAGTAGCAACAGTAGTAGTATTAGCAGTATTAGTAGAGTAGCAGTAGCAGTAGCGGTAGCAGGAGTAGCAGTAGCAGGAGTAGTAGCAGTGGAAGTAGCAGCAGTAGTAGTAGAAGTAGTAGTAGCAGTAGTAGTAGTAGCAGTAGTTGTAGTAGCAGTAGTAGTAGTAGCAGCAGAGTAGCAGTAGCAGTAGAAGTAGTAGCAGTAGCAGAAGTAGCAGCAGTAGTAGTAGGACCAGTAGCAATAACAATAGGAGCAGTAGTATCAGTAGTAGTAGTAGTAGAACTAGGATTAGCAGTAGTCGCAGTAGCAGTAGTAGTAGTAGTAGTAGCAGTAGCAGTAGCAGTACTAGCAGTAGCATTAGTAGTAGTAGTAGTAGCAGTAGGAGCAGTAGCAGAAGTAGCAGTAGGAGCAGTACCAGTAGCTGCAATAGTAGTAGTAGGAGGAGGAGTAGTAGTAGCAGTACTAGTAGAAGTAGCAGTAGCAGTACTAGTAGTAGCATTAGTAGTAGTAGTAGTAGCAGTAGAAGTAGCAGTAGGAGCAGTAGTAGTAGTAGTAGCAGTAGCAGTAGTAGCAGTAGGAGCAGTAGCAGTAGCTGCACTAGTAGTAGTAGCAGCAGTAGCAGTAGCTGTAGGAGGAGCAGTAGCAGGAGTAGTAGGAGCACGAGTAGTAGAAGGAGTAGTAGTAGTAGCAGTAGTAGTAGTAGCAGTAGTTGTAGTAGTAGCAGTAGTAGTAGCAGTTGTAGAAGCAGTAGTAGTTGTTGCAGTAGTAGTTGTAGGTGGAGGAGTAGCAGTAGTAGTAGTAGTAGTAGCAGGAGTAGTAGCAAGAGTAGTAGTATTAGCGGTAGTAGTAGCAGTAGCAGTAGTAGTAGCAATAATCGTAGCAGTAGCAATAGTAGTAGTAGTATTATCAGTAGTAGTAGTAGCAGCAGTAGTAGTAGTAGTAGTAGTAGCAGGAGTAGCAGTAGTAGTAGTAGCAGCAGTAGTAGCAGTTGTAGTTGTAGTAGTACCAATAGTAGTAGCAGTAGTATTAGTAGAAGTAGCAGTAGTAGTAGCAGTAGTAGTATCAGCAGCAGTAGTAGTAGCAGCAGTTGTATCAGTAGTAGTAGCAGTAGTAGCAGTAGTAGAAGTAGTAGTAGTAATAGCAGTAGCAGTAGCAGTAGTAGTAGTAGCAGTAGTAGAAGTAGTAGTAGCAGTACTAGTAGTAGTAGAAGTAGCAGTAGCAGGAGTAGTAGCAGTAGCAGGAGCAGTAGGAGGAGTAGTAGTAGGAGCAGTAGTAGTAGCAGTAGCAGTAGTACTAGTAGCAGTAGTAGTAGTAGAAGTAGAAGTAGTAGTAGCAGGAGTAGTAGTAGCAAGAGTAGTAGCAGGAGTAGTAGTAGCAGTAGTAGTAGCAGCAGTAGTAGCAGTAGTAGCACCAGTAGTACTAGCAACAGTAGTAGAACCAGTAGTACTAGCAGTAGTAGTAGTAGCAGCAGTAGTAGCAATAGTAGTAGTGGTAGTAGCTTTAGTATTACCAGTAGTAGCAGTAGTAGTAGTAGTAGGAGCAGCAGGAGTAGTAGTAGTAGCAGGAGTAGCAGTAGTCGTAGTAGCAGCAGTAGTATTAGTAGAAGTAGCAGTAGTATTAGTAGAAGTAGCAGTAGTATTAGTAGAAGTAGCAGTAGTAGTACCAGCAGTAGTATCAACATTAGTAGTAGCAGTAGTAGCAGTTGTAGAAGCAGTAGTAGCTGTTGTAGTAGCAGTTGTAGGTGGAGGAGTAGAAGTAGTAGTAGTAGTAGCAGGAGTAGTAGCAAGAGTAGTAGTATTAGCGGTAGTAGTAGTAGCAGTAGCAGTAGCAGTAGTAGTAGCAATAGTCGTAGCAGTAGCAATAGTAGTAGTAGTATTATCAGTAGTAGTAGCAGTAGTAGTAGTAGTAGTAGTAGCAGGAGTAGCAGTAGTAGTAGTAGCAGCAGTAGTAGCAGTTGTAGTTGTAGTAGTAGCAATAGTAGTAGCAGTAGAAGTAGCAGTAGTAGTAGCAGTAGGAGTATCAGCAGCAGTAGTAGTAGCAGCAGTTGTAGCAGTAGTAGTAGCTGTAGTAGCAGTAGTAGAAGTAGTAGTAGTAATAGCAGTAGCAGTAGCAGTAGCAGTAGTAGCAGTAGCAGTAGTAGAAGTAGTAGTAGCAGTACTAGTAGTAGTAGAAGTAGCAGTAGCAGGAGCAGTAGGAGGAGTAGTAGTAGGAGCAGTAGTAGTAGCACTAGCAGTAGTACTAGTAGCAGTAGTAGTAGAAGTAGAAGTAGCAGTAGAAGGAGTAGTAATAGCAAGAGTAGTAGAAGGAGTAGTAGTAGCAGTAGTAGTAGCAGCAGTAGTAGCAGTAGTAGCACCAGTAGTACTAGCAGCAGTAGTAGAACCAGTAGTACTAGCAGTAGTAGTAGCAGCAGTAGTAGCAATAGTAGTAGTGGTAGTAGCTTTAGTATTACCAGTAGTAGAAGTAGTAGTAGTAGCAGCAGGAGTAGTAGTAGTAGCAGGAGTAGCAGTAGTCGTAGTAGCAGCAGTAGTAGCAGTTGTAGCTATAGTAGTAGCAATAGTAGTAGCAGTAGTATTAGTAGAAGTAGCAGTAGTAGTACCAGCAGTAGTATCAGCATTAGTAGTAGCAGTAGTAGTAGTAGAGGCAGTAGTAGTAGCAGTAGTAGCAGTAGTAGTAGTAGTAGTTGTTGTAGCAACAGGTAGTAGCAGTAGCAGTAGCAGTAGTAGAAGTAGCGGTAGTAGCAGTAGTAGTAGTACTAGTAGCAGTAGAAGTAGCAGTAGCAGTTTTAGTAGTAGTAGCAAGAGCAGTAGGAGGAGCAGTAGTAGGAGCAGTAGTAGGTTGAGTAGTAGTAGCAGTAGCAACAGTACTAGTAGCAGTAGTAGTAGTAGGAGTAGAAGTAGTAGTAGCAGGGTAGTAGTAGCAAGAGTAGTTATAGGAGTAGTAGTAGCAGTAGTAGCACCAGTAGTACTAGCAGTAGTAGTAGTAGCAGCAACAGCAGTAGTAGCAGCAGTATTAGTAGTAGTAGTAGTTGCTTTAGTATTACCAGTTGTAGTAGTAGGAGTAGTAGTAGGAGTAGGAGTAGTAGTAGTAGTAATAGTAGTAGTAGTAGCAGTAGAAGTAGCAGTAGTAGCAGTAGTAGCAGTAGGAGCAGTAGCAGTAGCAGCAGCAGCAGTAGTAGTAGGAGCAGTAGCAGTAGCAGTAGTAGTAGTAGTAGTAGTAGTAGTAGCAGTAGTAGTAGCAACATGTAGTAGCAGTAGCAGCAACAGTAGTAGTAGTGGTAGCTGTAGTAGTAGCAGTAGTAGTAGCCGTAGTATTAGTAGTACAGTAGTAGCAGTAGTAGTAGAAGTAGTATTACTAGTATTAGTAGTAGTAGCAGATGTAGCAGTAGTAGTAGCAGTAGTAGCAGTAGCAGTAGGAGGAGCAGTAGTAGGAGCAGTAGCAGGAGTAGTAGCAGGAGTAGTAGGAGCACGAGTAGTAGGAGTAGTAGTAGTAGCAGTAGTAGTAGTAGCAGTAGTTGTAGTAGTAGCAGTAGTAGTAGCAGTAGTAGAAGCAGTAGTGGTAGTAGCAACAGTAGTAGTATTAGCAGTATTAGTAGAGTAGCAGTAGCAGTAGCGGTAGCAGGAGTAGCAGTAGCAGTAGTAGTAGCAGTAGAAGTAGCAGCAGTAGTAGTAGAAGTAGCAGTAGCAGTAGTAGTAGCAGTAGTTGTAGTAGCAGTAGTAGTAGTAGCAACAGAGTAGCAGTAGCAGTAGAAGTAGTAGCAGTAGCAGAAGCAGCAGCAGTAGTAGTAGGACCAGTAGCAATAACAATAGGAGCAGTAGTATCAGTAGTAGTAGTAGAACTAGGATTAGCAGTAGTCGCAGTAGCAGTAGTAGTAGTAGTAGTAGTAGTAGTAGCAGTAGCAGTAGCAGTAGCAGTACTAGCAGTAGCATTAGTAGTAGTAGTAGAAGTAGGAGCAGTAGCAGAAGTAGCAGGAGGAGCAGTACCAGTAGCTGCAATAGTAGTAGTAGGAGGAGGAGTAGTAGTAGCAGTACTAGTAGAAGTAGCAGTAGCAGTACTAGTAGTAGCATTAGTAGTAGTAGTAGTAGCAGTAGAAGTAGCAGTAGGTGCAGTAGTAGTAGTAGCAGTAGCAGTAGTAGCAGTAGGAGCAGTAGCAGTAGCTGCACTAGTAGTAGTAGCAGCAGTAGCAGTAGCTGTAGGAGGAGAAGTAGCAGGAGTAGTAGGAGCACGAGTAGTAGAAGGAGTAGTAGTAGTAGCAGTAGTAGTAGTAGCAGTAGTTGTAGTAGTAGCAGTAGTAGTAGCAGTTGTAGAAGCAGTAGTAGCTGTTGTAGTAGCAGTTGTAGGTGGAGGAGTAGAAGTAGTAGTAGTAGTAGCAGGAGTAGTAGCAAGAGTAGTAGTATTAGCGGTAGTAGTAGTAGCAGTAGCAGTAGCAGTAGCAGTAGCAGTAGTAGTAGCAATAGTCGTAGCAGTAGCAATTGTAGTAGTAGTATTATCAGTAGTAGTAGTAGCAGCAGCAATAGTAGTAGTAGTAGTAGTAGTAGTAGTAGTAGAAGGAGTAGCAGTAGTAGTAGTAGCAGCAGTAGTAGAAGTTGTTGTTGTAGTAGTAGCAATAGTAGTAGCAGTAGAAGTAGCAGTAGTAGTAGCAGTAGTAGTAGTATCAGCAGCAGTAGTAGTAGCAGCAGTTGTGGCAGTAGTAGTAGCAGTAGTAGCAGTACTAGAAGTAGTAGTAGTAATAGCAGTAGCAGTAGCAGTAGCAGTAGCAGTAGTAGCAGTATCAGTAGTAGAAGTAGTAGTAGCAGTACTAGTAGTAGTAGAAGTAGCAGTAGCAGGAGCAGTAGGAGGAGTAGTAGGAGCAGTAGTAGTAGCAGTAGCAGTAGTACTAGTAGCAGTAGTAGTAGTAGAAGTAGAAGTAGCAGTAGAAGGAGTAGTAGTAGCAAGAGTAGTAGCAGGAGTAGTAGTAGCAGTAGTAGTAGCAGCAGTAGTAGCAGTAGTAGCACCAGTAGTACTAGCAGCAGTAGTAGAACCAGTAGTACTAGCAGTAGTAGTAGTAGCAGCAGTAGTAGCAATAGTAGTAGTGGTAGTAGCTTTAGTATTACCAGTAGTAGAAGTAGTACTAGTAGTAGCAGCAGGAGTAGTAGTAGTAGCAGGAGTAGCAGTAGTCGTAGTAGCAGCAGTAGTAGCAGTTGTAGCTATAGTAGTAGCAATAGTAGTAGCAGTAGTATTTGTAGAAGTAGTAGTAGTAGTACCAGCAGTAGTATCAGCATTAGTAGTAGCAGTAGTAGCAGTAGTAGTAGCAGTAGTAGCAGTAGTAGTAGTAGTAGTAGTAGTAGTAGTAGTAGTAGTTGTTGTAGCAACAGGTAGTAGCAGTAGCAGTAGCAGTAGTAGAAGTAGCGGTAGTAGCAGTAGTAGTAGTACTAGTAGCAGTAGAAGTAGCAGTAGCAGGAGTAGTAGTAGTAGCAAGAGCAGTAGGAGGAGCAGTAGTAGGAGCAGTAGTAGGTTGAGTAGTAGTAGCAGTAGCAGTAGCACTAGTAGCAGTAGTAGTAGTAGTAGGAGTAGAAGTAGTAGTAGCAGGAGTAGTAGTAGCAAGAGTAGTTATAGGAGTAGTAGTAGCAGTAGTAGCACCAGTAGTACTAGCAGTAGTAGTAGTAGCAGCAACAGCAGTAGTAGCAGCAGTATTAGTAGTAGTAGTTGCTTTAGTATTACCAGTTGTAGTAGTAGGAGTAGTAGTAGGAGTAGGAGTAGTAGTAGTAGTAGTAATAGTAGTAGTAGTAGTAGTAGTAGCAGCAGTAGTAGCAGTAGTAGCAGTAGAAGTAGCAATAGTAGCAGTAGTAGCAGTAGGAGCAGTAGCAGTAGCAGCAGCAGCAGTAGTAGTAGGAGCAGTAGCAGTAGCAGTAGTAGTAGTAGTAGCAGTAGTAGTAGCAACATGTAGTAGCAGTAGCAGCAACAGTAGTAGTAGTGGTAGCTGTAGTAGTAGCAGTAGTAGTAGCCGTAGTATTAGTAGTTCAGTAGTAGCAGTAGTAGTATTACTAGTAGTAGTAGTAGTAGTAGTAGTAGTAGTAGTAGTAGTAGTACTGGTAGTAGTAGTAGCAGATGTAGCAGTAGTAGTAGCAGCAGTAGAAGTAGCAGTAGGAGGAGCAGTAGTAGGAGCAGTAGCAGGAGTAGTAGCAGGAGTAGTAGGAGCACGAGTAGTAGAAGTAGGAGTAGTAGCAGTAGTAGTAGTAGCAGTAGTTGTAGTAGTAGCAGTAGTAGTAGCAGTAGTAGAAGCAGTAGTGGTAGTAGCAACAGTAGTAGTATTAGCAGTATTAGTAGAGTAGCAGTAGCAGTAGCGGTAGCAGGAGTAGCAGTAGCAGTAGTACTAGCAGTAGAAGTAGCAGCAGTAGTAGTAGAAGTAGCAGTAGCAGTAGTAGTGCAGTAGTTGTAGTAGAAGTAGTAGTAGCAGTAGGAGCAGTAGTAGTAGTAGCAGTAGAAGTAGTAGTAGTAGCAGTAGAAGTAGCAGTAGGAGCAGTAGTAGTAGTAGCAGTAGCAGTAGTAGCAGTAGGAGCAGTAGCAGTAGCTGCACTAGTAGTAGTAGCAGCAGTAGCAGTAGCTGTAGGAGGAGCAGTAGCAGGAGTAGTAGGAGCACGAGTAGTACAAGGAGTAGTAGTAGTAGTAGTAGCAGTTGTAGAAGCAGTAGTAGTTGTTGTAGTAGTAGTTGTAGGTGGAGGAGTAGCAGTAGTAGTAGTAGTAGCAGGAGTAGTAGCAAGAGTAGTAGTATTAGCGGTAGTAGTAGCAGTAGCAGTAGCAGTAGTAGTAGCAATAGTCGTAGCAGTAGCAATAGTAGTAGTAGTATTATCAGTAGTAGTAGCAGCAGCAGTAGTAGTAGTAGTAGTAGTAGCAGGAGTAGCAGTAGTAGTAGTAGCAGTAGTAGTAGTAGCAGAAGTAGTAGCAGTTGTAGTTGTAGTAGTAGCAATAGTAGTAGCAGTAGTATTAGTAGAAGTAGCAGTAGTAGTAGCAGTAGTAGTATCAGCAGCAGTAGTAGTATCAGCAGTTGTAGCAGTAGTAGTAGCAGTAGTAGCAGTAGTAGAAGTAGTAGTAGTAATAGCAGTAGCAGTATCAGTAGTAGCAGTAGAAGTAGTCGAAGTAGTAGTAGCAGTACTAGTAGTAGTAGAAGTAGCAGTAGCAGGAGTAGTAGCAGGAGCAGTAGGAGGAGTAGTAGTAGGAGCAGTAGTAGTAGCAGTAGCAGTAGTACTAGTAGCAGCAGTAGTAGTAGAAGTAGAAGTAGCAGTAGCAGGAGTAGTAGTAGCAAGAGTAGTAGCATGAGTAGTAGTAGCAGTAGTACTAGCAGCAGTAGTAGCAGTAGTAGCACCAGTAGTACTAGGAGCAGTAGTAGAACCAGTAGTACTAGCAGTAGTAGTAGTAGCAGCAGTAGTAGCAATAGTAGTAGTGGTAGTAGCTTTAGTATTACCAGTAGTAGCAGTAGTAGTAGTAGTAGCAGCAGGAGTAGTAGTAGTAGCAGGAGTAGCAGTAGTCGTAGTAACAGCAGTAGTAGCAGTTGTAGCTATAGTAGTAGCAATGGTAGTAGCAGTAGTATTAGTAGAAGTAGCAGTAGTAGTACCAGCAGTAGTATCAGCATTAGTAGTAGCAGTAGTAGCAATTGTAGAAGCAGTAGTAGCTGTTGTAGTAGCAGTTGTAGGTGGAGGAGTAGAAGTAGTAGTAGTAGCAGGAGTAGTAGCAAGAGTAGTAGTATTAGCGGTAGTAGTATTAGCAGTAGCAGTAGCAGTAGTAGTAGCAATAGTCGTAGCAGTAGCAATAGTAGTAGTAGTATTATCAGTAGTAGTAGTAGTAGTAGTAGTAGTAGCAGGAGTAGCAGTAGTAGTAGTAGCAGCAGTAGTAGCAGTTGTAGTTGTAGTAGTAGCAATAGTAGTAGCAGTAGAAGTAGCAGTAGTAGTAGCAGTAGTAGTATCAGCAGCAGTAGTAGTAGCAGCAGTTGTAGCAGTAGTAGTTGCAGTAGTAGCAGTAGTAGAAGTAGTAGTAGTAATAGTAGTAGCAGTAGCAGTAGTAGCAGTAGCAGTAGTAGAAGTAGTAGTAGCAGTACTAGTAGTAGTAGAAGTAGCAGTAGCAGGAGCAGTAGGAGGAGTAGTAGTAGGAGCAGTAGTAGTAGCAGTAGCAGTAGTACTAGTAGCAGTAGTAGTAGTAGAAGTAGAAGTAGCAGTAGAAGGAGTAGTAGTAGCAAGAGTAGTAGCAGGAGTAGTAGTAGCAGTAGTAGTAGCAGCAGTAGTAGCAGTAGTAGCACCAGTAGTACTAGCAGCAGTAGTAGAACCAGTAGTACTAGCAGTAGTAGTAGTAGCAGCAGTAGTAGCAATAGTAGTAGTGGTAGTAGCTTTAGTATTACCAGTAGTAGAAGTAGTAGTAGTAGTAGCAGCAGCAGGAGTAGTAGTAGTAGCAGGAGTAGCAGTAGTCGTAGTAGCAGCAGTAGTAGCAGTTGTAGCTATAGTAGTAGCAATAGTAGTAGCAGTAGTATTAGTAGAAGTAGCAGTAGTAGTACCAGCAGTAGTATCAGCATTAGTAGTAGCAGTAGTAGCAGTAGTAGTAGCAGTAGTAGTAGCAGTAGTAGCAGTAGTAGTAGTAGTAGTTGTTGTAGCATTAGTAGTAGTAGTAGTAGCAGTAGGAGCAGTAGCAGAAGTAGCAGTAGGAGCAGTACCAGTAGGTGCAATAGTAGTAGTAGTAGGAGGAGTAGTAGTAGCAGTACTAGTAGAAGTAGCAGTAGCAGTACTAGTAGTAGCATTAGAAGTAGTAGTAGTAGCAGTAGAAGTAGCAGTAGGAGCAGTAGTAGTAGTAGCAGTAGCAGTAGTAGCAGTAGGAGCAGTAGCAGTAGCTGCACTAGTAGTAGTAGCAGCAGTAGCAGTAGCTGTAGGAGGAGCAGTAGCAGGAGTAGTAGGAGCACGAGTAGTACAAGGAGTAGTAGTAGTAGTAGCAGTCGTAGTAGTAGCAGTAGTTGTAGTAGTAGCAGTTGTAGAAGCAGTAGTAGTTGTTGTAGTAGTAGTTGTAGGTGGAGGAGTAGCAGTAGTAGTAGTAGTAGCAGGAGTAGTAGCAAGAGTAGTAGTATTAGCGGTAGTAGTAGCAGTAGCAGTAGCAGTAGTAGTAGCAATAGTCGTAGCAGTAGCAATAGTAGTAGTAGTATTATCAGTAGTAGTAGTAGCAGCAGCAGCAGTAGTAGTAGTAGTAGTAGCAGGAGTAGCAGTAGTAGTAGTAGCAGAAGTAGTAGCAGTTGTAGTTGTAGTAGTAGCAATTGTAGTAGCAGTAGTATTAGTAGAAGTAGCAGTAGTAGTAGCAGTAGTAGTATCAGCAGCAGTAGTAGTATCAGCAGTTGTAGCAGTAGTAGTAGCAGTAGTAGCAGTAGTAGAAGTAGTAGTAGTAATAGCAGTAGCAGTAGCAGTAGTAGTAGTAGAAGTAGTAGAAGTAGTAGTAGCAGTACTAGTAGTAGTAGAAGTAGCAGTAGCAGGAGTAGTAGCAGTAGCAGGAGCAGTAGGAGGAGTAGTAGTAGGAGCAGTAGTAGTAGCAGTAGCAGTAGTACTAGTAGCAGCAGTAGTAGTAGAAGTAGAAGTAGTAGTAGTAGTAGTAGTATTAGTAGTAGTAGTAGTACTGGTAGTAGTAGTAGCAGATGTAGCAGTAGTAGTAGCAGCAGTAGCAGTAGCAGTAGGAGGAGCAGTAGTAGGAGCAGTAGCAGGAGTAGTAGCAGAAGTAGTAGGAGCACGAGTAGTAGGAGTAGTAGTAGCAGTAGTAGTAGTAGCAGTAGTTGTAGTAGTAGCAGTAGTAGTAGCAGTAGTAGAAGCAGTAGTGGTAGTAGCAACAGTAGTAGTATTAGCAGTATTAGTAGAGTAGCAGTAGCAGTAGCGGTAGCAGGAGTAGCAGTAGCAGTAGTAGTAGCAGTAGAAGTAGCAGCAGTAGTAGTAGAAGTAGCAGTAGCAGTAGTAGTAGCAGTAGTTGTAGTAGCAGTAGTAGTAGCAGTAGCAGTAGAAGTAGTAGCAGTAGCAGAAGCAGCAGCAGTAGTAGTAGGACCAGTAGCAATAACAATAGGAGCAGTAGTATCAGTAGTAGTAGTAGAACTAGGATTAGCAGTAGTCGCAGTAGCAGTAGTAGTAGTAGTAGTAGCAGTAGCAGTAGCAGTACTAGCAGTAGCATTAGTAGTAGTGGTAGTAGCAGTAGGAGCAGTAGCAGAAGTAGCAGTAGGAGCAGTACCAGTAGCTGCAATAGTAGTAGTAGGAGGAGGAGTAGTAGTAGCAGTACTAGTAGAAGTAGCAGTAGCAGTACTAGTAGTAGCATTAGAAGTAGTAGTAGTAGCAGTAGAAGTAGCAGTAGGAGCAGTAGTAGTAGTAGCAGTAGCAGTAGTAGCAGTAGGAGCAGTAGCAGTAGCTGCACTAGTAGTAGTAGCAGCAGTAGCAGTAGCTGTAGGAGGAGCAGTAGCAGGAGTAGTAGGAGCACGAGTAGTACAAGGAGTAGTAGTAGTAGTAGCAGTAGTAGTAGTAGCAGTAGTTGTAGTAGTAGCAGTTGTAGAAGCAGTAGTAGTTGTTGTAGTAGTAGTTGTAGGTGGAGGAGTAGCAGTAGTAGTAGTAGTAGCAGGAGTAGTAGCAAGAGTAGTAGTATTAGCGGTAGTAGTAGAAGTAGCAGTAGCAGTAGTAGTAGCAATAGTCGTAGCAGTAGCAATAGTAGGAGTAGTATTATCAGTAGTAGTAGCAGCAGCAGTAGTAGTAGTAGTAGTAGTAGTAGTAGTAGCAGGAGTAGCAGTAGTAGTAGTAGCAGTAGTAGTAGTAGCAGAAGTAGTAGCAGTTGTAGTTGTAGTAGTAGCAATAGTAGTAGCAGTAGTATTAGTAGAAGTAGCAGTAGTAGTAGCAGTAGTAGTATCAGCAGCAGTAGTAGTATCAGCAGTTGTAGCAGTAGTAGTAGCAGTAGTAGCAGTAGTAGAAGTAGTAGTAGTAATAGCAGTAGCAGTAGCAGTAGTAGCAGTAGAAGTAGTAGAAGTAGTAGTAGCAGTACTAGTAGTAGTAGAATTAGCAGTAGCAGGAGTAGTAGCAGTAGCAGGAGCAGTAGGAGGAGTAGTAGTAGGAGCAGTAGTAGTAGCAGTAGCAGTAGTACTAGTAGCAGCAGTAGTAGTAGAAGTAGAAGTAGCAGTAGCAGGAGTAGTAGTAGCAAGAGTAGTAGCATGAGTAGTAGTAGCAGTAGTACTAGCAGCAGTAGTAGCAGTAGTAGCACCAGTAGTACTAGCAGCAGTAGTAGAACCAGTAGTACTAGCAGTAGTAGTAGTAGCAGCAGTAGTAGCAATAGTAGTAGTGGTAGTAGCTTTAGTATTACCAGTAGTAGCAGTAGTAGTAGTAGTAGTAGCAGCAGGAGTAGTAGTAGTAGCAGGAGTAGCAGTAGTCGTAGTAGCAGCAGTAGTAGCAGTTGTAGCTATAGTAGTAGCAATGGTAGTAGCAGTAGTATTAGTAGAAGTAGCAGTAGTAGTACCAGCAGTAGTAGTAGTAGAAGTAGTAGCAGTAGTAGCAATTGTAGAAGCAGTAGTAGCTGTTGTAGTAGCAGTTGTAGGTGGAGGAGTAGAAGTAGTAGTAGTAGTAGCAGGAGTAGTAGCAAGAGTAGTAGTATTAGCGGTAGTAGTAGTAGGAGTAGCAGTAGCAGTAGTAGTAGCAATAGTCGTAGCAGTAGCAATAGTAGGAGTAGTATTATCAGTAGTAGTAGCAGCAGCAGTAGTAGTAGTAGTAGTAGTAGTAGTAGTAGTAGTAGTAGTAGCAGGAGTAGCAGTAGTAGTAGTAGCAGTAGTAGTAGTAGCAGAAGTAGTAGCAGTTGTAGTTGTAGTAGTAGCAATAGTAGTAGCAGTAGTATTAGTAGAAGTAGCAGTAGTAGTAGCAGTAGTAGTATCAGCAGCAGTAGTAGTATCAGCAGTTGTAGCAGTAGTAGTAGCAGTAGTAGCAGTAGTAGAAGTAGTAGTAGTAGTAATAGCAGTAGCAGTAGCAGTAGTAGCAGTAGAAGTAGTAGAAGTAGTAGTAGCAGTACTAGTAGTAGTAGAAGTAGCAGTAGCAGGAGTAGTAGCAGTAGCAGGAGCAGTAGGAGGAGTAGTAGTAGGAGCAGTAGTAGTAGCAGTAGCAGTAGTACTAGTAGCAGCAGTAGTAGTAGAAGTAGAAGTAGCAGTAGCAGGAGTAGTAGTAGCAAGAGTAGTAGCATGAGTAGTAGTAGCAGTAGTACTAGCAGCAGTAGTAGCAGTAGTAGCACCAGTAGTACTAGCAGCAGTAGTAGAACCAGTAGTACTAGCAGTAGTAGTAGTAGCAGCAGTAGTAGCAATAGTAGTAGTGGTAGTAGCTTTAGTATTACCAGTAGTAGCAGTAGTAGTAGTAGTAGTAGCAGCAGGAGTAGTAGTAGTAACAGGAGTAGCAGTAGTCGTAGTAGCAGCAGTAGTAGCAGTTGTAGCTATAGTAGTAGCAATGGTAGTAGCAGTAGTATTAGTAGAAGTAGCAGTAGTAGTACCAGCAGTAGTATCAACATTAGTAGTAGCAGTAGTAGCAATTGTAGAAGCAGTAGTAGCTGTTGTAGTAGCAGTTGTAGGTGGAGGAGTAGAAGTAGTAGTAGTAGTAGCAGGAGTAGTAGCAAGAGTAGTAGTATTAGCGGTAGTAGTAGTAGCAGTAGCAGTAGCAGTAGTAGTAGCAATAGTCGTAGCAGTAGCAATAGTAGTAGTAGTATTATCAATAGTAGTAGCAGCAGCAGTAGTAGTAGTAGCAGGAGTAGCAGTAGTAGTAGTAGCAGCAGTAGTAGCAGTTGTAGTTGTAGTAGTAGCAATAGTAGTAGCAGTAGAAGTAGCAGTAGTAGTAGCAGTAGTAGTATCAGCAGCAGTAGTAGTAGCAGCAGTTGTAGCAGTAGTAGTTGCAGTAGTAGCAGTAGTAGAAGTAGTAGTAGTAATAGTAGTAGCAGTAGCAGTAGTAGCAGTAGCAGTAGTAGAAGTAGTAGTAGCAGTACTAGTAGTAGTAGAAGTAGCAGTAGCAGGAGCAGTAGGAGGAGTAGTAGTAGGAGCAGTAGTAGTAGCAGTAGCAGTAGTACTAGTAGCAGTAGTAGTAGTAGAAGTAGAAGTAGCAGTAGAAGGAGTAGTAGTAGCAAGAGTAGTAGCAGGAGTAGTAGTAGCAGTAGTAGTAGCAGCAGTAGTAGCAGTAGTAGCACCAGTAGTACTAGCAGCAGTAGTAGAACCAGTAGTACTAGCAGTAGTAGTAGTAGCAGCAGTAGTAGCAATAGTAGTAGTGGTAGTAGCTTTAGTATTACCAGTAGTAGAAGTAGTAGTAGTAGTAGCAGCAGCAGGAGTAGTAGTAGTAGCAGGAGTAGCAGTAGTCGTAGTAGCAGCAGTAGTAGCAGTTGTAGCTATAGTAGTAGCAATAGTAGTAGCAGTAGTATTAGTAGAAGTAGCAGTAGTAGTACCAGCAGTAGTATCAGCATTAGTAGTAGCAGTAGTAGCAGTAGTAGTAGCAGTAGTAGTAGCAGTAGTAGCAGTAGTAGTAGTAGTAGTTGTTGTAGCATTAGTAGTAGTAGTAGTAGCAGTAGGAGCAGTAGCAGAAGTAGCAGTAGGAGCAGTACCAGTAGGTGCAATAGTAGTAGTAGTAGGAGGAGTAGTAGTAGCAGTACTAGTAGAAGTAGCAGTAGCAGTACTAGTAGTAGCATTAGAAGTAGTAGTAGTAGCAGTAGAAGTAGCAGTAGGAGCAGTAGTAGTAGTAGCAGTAGCAGTAGTAGCAGTAGGAGCAGTAGCAGTAGCTGCACTAGTAGTAGTAGCAGCAGTAGCAGTAGCTGTAGGAGGAGCAGTAGCAGGAGTAGTAGGAGCACGAGTAGTACAAGGAGTAGTAGTAGTAGTAGCAGTCGTAGTAGTAGCAGTAGTTGTAGTAGTAGCAGTTGTAGAAGCAGTAGTAGTTGTTGTAGTAGTAGTTGTAGGTGGAGGAGTAGCAGTAGTAGTAGTAGTAGTAGCAGGAGTAGTAGCAAGAGTAGTAGTATTAGCGGTAGTAGTAGCAGTAGCAGTAGCAGTAGTAGTAGCAATAGTCGTAGCAGTAGCAATAGTAGTAGTAGTATTATCAGTAGTAGTAGTAGCAGCAGCAGCAGTAGTAGTAGTAGTAGTAGCAGGAGTAGCAGTAGTAGTAGTAGCAGAAGTAGTAGCAGTTGTAGTTGTAGTAGTAGCAATTGTAGTAGCAGTAGTATTAGTAGAAGTAGCAGTAGTAGTAGCAGTAGTAGTATCAGCAGCAGTAGTAGTATCAGCAGTTGTAGCAGTAGTAGTAGCAGTAGTAGCAGTAGTAGAAGTAGTAGTAGTAATAGCAGTAGCAGTAGCAGTAGTAGTAGTAGAAGTAGTAGAAGTAGTAGTAGCAGTACTAGTAGTAGTAGAAGTAGCAGTAGCAGGAGTAGTAGCAGTAGCAGGAGCAGTAGGAGGAGTAGTAGTAGGAGCAGTAGTAGTAGCAGTAGCAGTAGTACTAGTAGCAGCAGTAGTAGTAGAAGTAGAAGTAGTAGTAGTAGTAGTAGTAGTAGTATTAGTAGTAGTAGTAGTACTGGTAGTAGTAGTAGCAGATGTAGCAGTAGTAGTAGCAGCAGTAGCAGTAGCAGTAGGAGGAGCAGTAGTAGGAGCAGTAGCAGGAGTAGTAGCAGAAGTAGTAGGAGCACGAGTAGTAGGAGTAGTAGTAGCAGTAGTAGTAGTAGCAGTAGTTGTAGTAGTAGCAGTAGTAGTAGCAGTAGTAGAAGCAGTAGTGGTAGTAGCAACAGTAGTAGTATTAGCAGTATTAGTAGAGTAGCAGTAGCAGTAGCGGTAGCAGGAGTAGCAGTAGCAGTAGTAGTAGCAGTAGAAGTAGCAGCAGTAGTAGTAGAAGTAGCAGTAGCAGTAGTAGTAGCAGTAGTTGTAGTAGCAGTAGTAGTAGCAGTAGCAGTAGAAGTAGTAGCAGTAGCAGAAGCAGCAGCAGTAGTAGTAGGACCAGTAGCAATAACAATAGGAGCAGTAGTATCAGTAGTAGTAGTAGAACTAGGATTAGCAGTAGTCGCAGTAGCAGTAGTAGTAGTAGTAGTAGTAGCAGTAGCAGTAGCAGTACTAGCAGTAGCATTAGTAGTAGTGGTAGTAGCAGTAGGAGCAGTAGCAGAAGTAGCAGTAGGAGCAGTACCAGTAGCTGCAATAGTAGTAGTAGGAGGAGGAGTAGTAGTAGCAGTACTAGTAGAAGTAGCAGTAGCAGTACTAGTAGTAGCATTAGAAGTAGTAGTAGTAGCAGTAGAAGTAGCAGTAGGAGCAGTAGTAGTAGTAGCAGTAGCAGTAGTAGCAGTAGGAGCAGTAGCAGTAGCTGCACTAGTAGTAGTAGCAGCAGTAGCAGTAGCTGTAGGAGGAGCAGTAGCAGGAGTAGTAGGAGCACGAGTAGTACAAGGAGTAGTAGTAGTAGTAGCAGTAGTAGTAGTAGCAGTAGTTGTAGTAGTAGCAGTTGTAGAAGCAGTAGTAGTTGTTGTAGTAGTAGTTGTAGGTGGAGGAGTAGCAGTAGTAGTAGTAGTAGCAGGAGTAGTAGCAAGAGTAGTAGTATTAGCGGTAGTAGTAGAAGTAGCAGTAGCAGTAGTAGTAGCAATAGTCGTAGCAGTAGCAATAGTAGGAGTAGTATTATCAGTAGTAGTAGCAGCAGCAGTAGTAGTAGTAGTAGTAGTAGTAGCAGGAGTAGCAGTAGTAGTAGTAGCAGTAGTAGTAGTAGCAGAAGTAGTAGCAGTTGTAGTTGTAGTAGTAGCAATAGTAGTAGCAGTAGTATTAGTAGAAGTAGCAGTAGTAGTAGCAGTAGTAGTATCAGCAGCAGTAGTAGTATCAGCAGTTGTAGCAGTAGTAGCAGTAGTAGAAGTAGTAGTAGTAATAGCAGTAGCAGTAGCAGTAGTAGCAGTAGAAGTAGTAGAAGTAGTAGTAGCAGTACTAGTAGTAGTAGAATTAGCAGTAGCAGGAGTAGTAGCAGTAGCAGGAGCAGTAGGAGGAGTAGTAGTAGGAGCAGTAGTAGTAGCAGTAGCAGTAGTACTAGTAGCAGCAGTAGTAGTAGAAGTAGAAGTAGCAGTAGCAGGAGTAGTAGTAGCAAGAGTAGTAGCATGAGTAGTAGTAGCAGTAGTACTAGCAGCAGTAGTAGCAGTAGTAGCACCAGTAGTACTAGCAGCAGTAGTAGAACCAGTAGTACTAGCAGTAGTAGTAGTAGCAGCAGTAGTAGCAATAGTAGTAGTGGTAGTAGCTTTAGTATTACCAGTAGTAGCAGTAGTAGTAGTAGTAGTAGCAGCAGGAGTAGTAGTAGTAGCAGGAGTAGCAGTAGTCGTAGTAGCAGCAGTAGTAGCAGTTGTAGCTATAGTAGTAGCAATGGTAGTAGCAGTAGTATTAGTAGAAGTAGCAGTAGTAGTACCAGCAGTAGTATCAGCATTAGTAGTAGCAGTAGTAGCAATTGTAGAAGCAGTAGTAGCTGTTGTAGTAGCAGTTGTAGGTGGAGGAGTAGAAGTAGTAGTAGTAGTAGCAGGAGTAGTAGCAAGAGTAGTAGTATTAGCGGTAGTAGTAGTAGCAGTAGCAGTAGCAGTAGTAGTAGCAATAGTCGTAGCAGTAGCAATAGTAGGAGTAGTATTATCAGTAGTAGTAGCAGCAGCAGTAGTAGTAGTAGTAGTAGTAGTAGTAGTAGCAGGAGTAGCAGTAGTAGTAGTAGCAGTAGTAGTAGTAGCAGAAGTAGTAGCAGTTGTAGTTGTAGTAGTAGCAATAGTAGTAGCAGTAGTATTAGTAGAAGTAGCAGTAGTAGTAGCAGTAGTAGTATCAGCAGCAGTAGTAGTATCAGCAGTTGTAGCAGTAGTAGTAGCAGTAGTAGCAGTAGTAGAAGTAGTAGTAGTAGTAATAGCAGTAGCAGTAGCAGTAGTAGCAGTAGAAGTAGTAGAAGTAGTAGTAGCAGTACTAGTAGTAGTAGAAGTAGCAGTAGCAGGAGTAGTAGCAGTAGCAGGAGCAGTAGGAGGAGTAGTAGTAGGAGCAGTAGTAGTAGCAGTAGCAGTAGTACTAGTAGCAGCAGTAGTAGTAGAAGTAGAAGTAGCAGTAGCAGGAGTAGTAGTAGCAAGAGTAGTAGCATGAGTAGTAGTAGCAGTAGTACTAGCAGCAGTAGTAGCAGTAGTAGCACCAGTAGTACTAGCAGCAGTAGTAGAACCAGTAGTACTAGCAGTAGTAGTAGTAGCAGCAGTAGTAGCAATAGTAGTAGTGGTAGTAGCTTTAGTATTACCAGTAGTAGCAGTAGTAGTAGTAGTAGTAGCAGCAGGAGTAGTAGTAGTAGCAGGAGTAGCAGTAGTCGTAGTAGCAGCAGTAGTAGCAGTTGTAGCTATAGTAGTAGCAATGGTAGTAGCAGTAGTATTAGTAGAAGTAGCAGTAGTAGTACCAGCAGTAGTATCAACATTAGTAGTAGCAGTAGTAGCAATTGTAGAAGCAGTAGTAGCTGTTGTAGTAGCAGTTGTAGGTGGAGGAGTAGAAGTAGTAGTAGTAGTAGCAGGAGTAGTAGCAAGAGTAGTAGTATTAGCGGTAGTAGTAGTAGCAGTAGCAGTAGCAGTAGTAGTAGCAATAGTCGTAGCAGTAGCAATAGTAGTAGTAGTATTATCAATAGTAGTAGCAGCAGCAGTAGTAGTAGTAGTAGTAGTAGTAGTAGCAGGAGTAGCAGTAGTAGTAGTAGCAGTAGTAGTAGTAGCAGAAGTAGTAGCAGTTGTAGTTGTAGTAGTAGCAATAGTAGTAGCAGTAGTATTAGTAGAAGTAGCAGTAGTAGTAGCAGTAGTAGTATCAGCAGCAGTAGTAGTATCAGCAGTTGTAGCAGTAGTAGTAGCAGTAGTAGCAGTAGTAGAAGTAGTAGTAGTAATAGCAGTAGCAGTAGCAGTAGTAGCAGTAGAAGTAGAAGTAGTAGAAGTAGTAGTAGCAGTACTAGTAGTAGTAGAAGTAGCAGTAGCAGGAGTAGTAGCAGTAGCAGGAGCAGTAGGAGGAGTAGTAGTAGGAGCAGTAGTAGTAGCAGTAGCAGTAGTACTAGTAGCAGCAGTAGTAGTAGAAGTAGAAGTAGCAGTAGCAGGAGTAGTAGTAGCAAGAGTAGTAGCATGAGTAGTAGTAGCAGTAGTACTAGCAGCAGTAGTAGCAGTAGTAGCACCAGTAGTACTAGCAGCAGTAGTAGAACTAGTAGTACTAACAGTAGTAGTAGTAGCAGCAGTAGTAGCAATAGTAGTAGTGGTAGTAGCTTTAGTATTACCAGTAGTAGAAGTAGTAGTAGTAGTAGCAGCAGCAGGAGTAGTAGTAGTAGCAGGAGTAGCAGTAGTCGTAGTAGCAGCAGTAGTAGCAGTTGTAGCTATAGTAGTAGCAATAGTAGTAGCAGTAGTATTAGTAGAAGTAGCAGTAGTAGTACCAGCAGTAGTATCAGCATTAGTAGTAGCAGTAGTAGCAGTAGTAGTAGTAGTAGTAGTAGCAGTAGTAGCAGTAGTAGTAGTAGTAGTTGTTGTAGCAACAGGTAGTAGCAGTAGCAGTAGCAGTAGTAGAAGTAGCGGTAGTAGCAGTAGTAGTAGTACTAGTAGCAGTAGAAGTAGCAGTAGCAGGAGTAGTAGTAGTAGCAAGAGCAGTAGGAGGAGCAGTAGTAGGAGCAGTAGCAGGTTGAGTAGTAGTAGCAGTAGCAGCAGTACTAGTAGCAGTAGTAGTAGTAGGAGTAGAAGTAGTAGTAGCAGGAGTAGTAGTAGCAAGAGTAGTTATAGGAGTAGTAGTAGCAGTAGTAGCACCAGTAGTACTAGCAGTAGTAGTAGTAGCAGCAACAGCAGTAGTAGCAGCAGTATTAGTAGTAGTAGTAGTTGCTTTAGTATTACCAGTTGTAGTAGTAGGAGTAGTAGTAGGAGTAGGAGTAGTAGTAGTAGTAGTAATAGTAGTAGTAGTAGCAGTAGTAGCAGTAGTAGCAGTAGAAGTAGCAGTAGTAGCAGTAGTAGCAGTAGGAGCAGTAGCAGTAGCAGCAGCAGCAGTAGTAGTAGGAGCAGTAGCAGTAGCAGTAGTAGTAGTAGTAGTAGTAGTAGTAGTAGTAGCAGTAGTAGTAGCAACATGTAGTAGCAGTAGCAGCAACAGTAGTAGTAGTGGTAGCTGTAGTAGTAGCAGTAGTAGTAGCCGTAGTATTAGTAGTACAGTAGTAGCAGTAGTAGTAGAAGTAGTATTACTAGTAGTAGTAGTAGTAGTAGTAGTAGTAGTAGTAGTAGTAGTACTGGTAGTAGTAGTAGCAGATGTAGCAGTAGTAGTAGCAGCAGTAGCAGTAGCAGTAGGAGGAGCAGTAGTAGGAGCAGTAGCAGGAGTAGTAGCAGGAGTAGTAGGAGCACGAGTAGTAGGAGTAGTAGTAGTAGCAGTAGTAGTAGTAGCAGTAGTTGTAGTAGTAGCAGTAGTAGTAGCAGTAGTAGAAGCAGCAGCAGTAGTAGTAGTACTAGTAGTCGTAGTAGTAGTAGTAGTAGTAGTAGGAGTAGCAGTAGTAGTAGTAGTAGCATGTGTAGTAGCAGGAGTAATAGCAGGAGTAGTAGTTGAAGTAGTAGTAGCAATAGTAGTAGTGGTAGTAGCTTTAGTATTACCAGTAGTAGAAGTAGTACTAGTAGTAGCAGCAGGAGTAGTAGTAGTAGCAGGAGTAGCAGTAGTCGTAGTAGCAGCAGTAGTAGCAGTTGTAGCTATAGTAGTAGCAATAGTAGTAGCAGTAGTATTTGTAGAAGTAGTAGTAGTAGTACCAGCAGTAGTATCAGCATTAGTAGTAGCAGTAGTAGCAGTAGTAGTAGCAGTAGTAGCAATAGTAGTAGTAGTAGTAGTAGTAGTTGTTGTAGCAACAGGTAGTAGCAGTAGCAGTAGCAGTAGTAGAAGTAGCGGTAGTAGCAGTAGTAGTAGTACTAGTAGCAGTAGCAGGAGTAGTAGTAGTAGCAAGAGCAGTAGGAGGAGCAGTAGTAGGAGCAGTAGTAGGTTGAGTAGTAGTAGCAGTAGCAGTAGCACTAGTAGCAGTAGTAGTAGTAGTAGGAGTAGAAGTAGTAGTAGCAGGAGTAGTAGTAGCAAGAGTAGTTATAGGAGTAGTAGTAGCAGTAGTAGCACCAGTAGTACTAGCAGTAGTAGTAGTAGCAGCAACAGCAGTAGTAGCAGCAGTATTAGTAGTAGTAGTTGCTTTAGTATTACCAGTTGTAGTAGTAGGAGTAGTAGTAGGAGTAGGAGTAGTAGTAGTAGTAATAGTAGTAGTAGTAGTAGTAGCAGTAGTAGCAGTAGTAGCAGTAGAAGTAGCAGTAGTAGCAGTAGTAGCAGTAGGAGCAGTAGCAGTAGCAGCAGCAACAGTAGTAGTAGGAGCAGTAGCAGTAGCAGTAGTAGTAGTAGTAGTAGCAGTAGTAGTAGCAACATGTAGTAGCAGTAGCAGCAACAGTAGTAGTAGTAGTGGTAGCTGTAGTAGTAGCAGTAGTAGTAGCCGTAGTATTAGTAGTTCAGTAGTAGCAGTAGTAGTATTACTAGTAGTAGTAGTAGTAGTAGTAGTAGTAGTAGTAGTAGTAGTAGTACTGGTAGTAGTAGTAGCAGATGTAGCAGTAGTAGTAGCAGCAGTAGCAGTAGCAGTAGGAGGAGCAGTAGTAGGAGCAGTAGCAGGAGTAGTAGCAGGAGTAGTAGGAGCACGAGTAGTAGAAGTAGTAGTAGTAGCAGTAGTAGTAGTAGCAGTAGTTGTAGTAGTAGCAGTAGTAGTAGCAGTAGTAGAAGCAGTAGTGGTAGTAGCAACAGTAGTAGTATTAGCAGTATTAGTAGAGTAGCAGTAGCAGTAGCGGTAGCAGGAGTAGCAGTAGCAGTAGTAGTAGCAGTAGAAGTAGCAGCAGTAGTAGTAGAAGTAGCAGTAGCAGTAGTAGTAGCAGTAGTTGTAGTAGAAGTAGTAGTAGTAGTAGCAGTAGCAGTAGAAGTAGTAGCAGTAGCAGAAGCAGCAGCAGTAGTAGTAGGACCAGTAGCAATAACAATAGGAGCAGTAGTATCAGTAGTAGTAGTAGAACTAGGATTAGCAGTAGTCGCAGTAGCAGTAGTAGTAGTAGTAGTAGCAGTAGCAGTAGCAGTACTAGCAGTAGCATTAGTAGTAGTAGTAGTAGCAGTAGGAGCAGTAGCAGAAGTAGCAGTAGGAGCAGTACCAGTAGCTGCAATAGTAGTAGTAGGAGGAGGAGTAGTAGTAGCAGTACTAGTAGAAGTAGCAGTAGCAGTACTAGTAGTAGCATTAGAAGTAGTAGTAGTAGCAGTAGAAGTAGCAGTAGGAGCAGTAGTAGTAGTAGCAGTAGCAGTAGTAGCAGTAGGAGCAGTAGCAGTAGCTGCACTAGTAGTAGTAGCAGCAGTAGCTGTAGGAGGAGCAGTAGCAGGAGTAGTAGGAGCACGAGTAGTACAAGGAGTAGTAGTAGTAGTAGCAGTAGTAGTAGTAGCAGTAGTTGTAGTAGTAGCAGTTGTAGAAGCAGTAGTAGTTGTTGTAGTAGTAGTTGTAGGTGGAGGAGTAGCAGTAGTAGTAGTAGTAGCAGGAGTAGTAGCAAGAGTAGTAGTATTAGCGGTAGTAGTAGCAGTAGCAGTAGCAGTAGTAGTAGCAATAGTCGTAGCAGTAGCAATAGTAGTAGTAGTATTATCAGTAGTAGTAGTAGTAGCAGCAGCAGCAGTAGTAGTAGTAGTAGTAGTAGTAGCAGGAGTAGCAGTAGTAGTAGTAGCAGAAGTAGTAGCAGTTGTAGTTGTAGTAGTAGCAATTGTAGTAGCAGTAGTATTAGTAGAAGTAGCAGTAGTAGTAGCAGTAGTAGTATCAGCAGCAGTAGTAGTATCAGCAGTTGTAGCAGTAGTAGTAGCAGTAGTAGCAGTAGTAGAAGTAGTAGTAGTAATAGCAGTAGCAGTAGCAGTAGTAGCAGTAGAAGTAGTAGAAGTAGTAGTAGCAGTACTAGTAGTAGTAGAAGTAGCAGTAGCAGGAGTAGTAGCAGTAGCAGGAGCAGTAGGAGTAGTAGTAGGAGCAGTAGTAGTAGCAGTAGCAGTAGTACTAGTAGCAGCAGTAGTAGTAGAAGTAGAAGTAGCAGTAGCAGGAGTAGTAGTAGCAAGAGTAGTAGCATGAGTAGTAGTAGCAGTAGTACTAGCAGCAGTAGTAGCAGTAGTAGCACCAGTAGTACTAGCAGCAGTAGTAGAACCAGTAGTACTAGCAGTAGTAGTAGTAGCAGCAGTAGTAGCAATAGTAGTAGTGGTAGTAGCTTTAGTATTACCAGTAGTAGCAGTAGTAGTAGTAGTAGTAGCAGCAGGAGTAGTAGTAGTAGCAGGAGTAGCAGTAGTCGTAGTAGCAGCAGTAGTAGCAGTTGTAGCTATAGTAGTAGCAATGGTAGTAGCAGTAGTATTAGTAGAAGTAGCAGTAGTAGTAGTACCAGCAGTAGTATCAGCATTAGTAGTAGCAGTAGTAGCAATTGTAGAAGCAATAGTAGCTGTTGTAGTAGCAGTTGTAGGTGGAGGAGTAGAAGTAGTAGTAGTAGTAGCAGGAGTAGTAGCAAGAGTAGTAGTATTAGCGGTAGTAGTAGTAGCAGTAGCAGTAGCAGTAGTAGTAGCAATAGTCGTAGTAGTAGCAATAGTAGGAGTAGTATTATCAGTAGTAGTAGCAGCAGCAGTAGTAGTAGTAGTAGTAGTAGTAGTAGTAGTAGCAGGAGTAGCAGTAGTAGTAGTAGCAGTAGTAGTAGTAGCAGAAGTAGTAGCAGTTGTAGTTGTAGTAGTAGCAATAGTAGTAGCAGTAGTATTAGTAGAAGTAGCAGTAGTAGTAGCAGTAGTAGTATCAGCAGCAGTAGTAGTATCAGCAGTTGTAGCAGTAGTAGTAGCAGTAGTAGCAGTAGTAGAAGTAGTAGTAGTAATAGCAGTAGCAGTAGCAGTAGTAGTAGTAGAAGTAGTAGAAGTAGTAGTAGCAGTACTAGTAGTAGTAGAAGTAGCAGTAGCAGGAGTAGTAGTAGTAGCAGGAGCAGTAGGAGGAGTAGTAGTAGGAGCAGTAGTAGTAGCAGTAGCAGTAGTACTAGTAGCAGCAGTAGTAGTAGAAGTAGAAGTAGCAGTAGCAGGAGTAGTAGTAGCAAGAGTAGTAGCATGAGTAGTAGTAGCAGTAGTACTAGCAGCAGTAGTAGCAGTAGTAGCACCAGTAGTACTAGCAGCAGTAGTAGAACCAGTAGTACTAGCAGTAGTAGTAGTAGCAGCAGTAGTAGCAATAGTAGTAGTGGTAGTAGCTTTAGTATTACCAGTAGTAGCAGTAGTAGTAGTAGTAGTAGTAGCAACAGGAGTAGTAGTAGTAGCAGGAGTAGCAGTAGTCGTAGTAGCAGCAGTAGTAGCAGTTGTAGCTATAGTAGTAGCAATGGTAGTAGCAGTAGTATTAGTAGAAGTAGCAGTAGTAGTACCAGCAGTAGTATCAACATTAGTAGTAGCAGTAGTAGCAATTGTAGAAGCAGTAGTAGCTGTTGTAGTAGCAGTTGTAGGTGGAGGAGTAGAAGTAGTAGTAGTAGTAGCAGGAGTAGTAGCAAGAGTAGTAGTAGTAGCAGTAGCAGTAGCAGTAGTAGTAGCAATAGTCGTAGCAGTAGCAATAGTAGTAGTAGTATTATCAATAGTAGTAGCAGCAGCAGTAGTAGTAGTAGTAGTAGTAGTAGCAGGAGTAGCAGTAGTAGTAGTAGCAGTAGTAGTAGTAGCAGAAGTAGTAGCAGTTGTAGTTGTAGTAGTAGCAATAGTAGTAGCAGTAGTATTAGTAGAAGTAGCAGTAGTAGTAGCAGTAGTAGTATCAGCAGCAGTAGTAGTATCAGCAGTTGTAGCAGTAGTAGTAGCAGTAGTAGCAGTAGTAGAAGTAGTAGTAGTAATAGCAGTAGCAGTAGCAGTAGTAGCAGTAGAAGTAGAAGTAGTAGAAGTAGTAGTAGCAGTACTAGTAGTAGTAGAAGTAGCAGTAGCAGGAGTAGTAGCAGTAGCAGGAGCAGTAGGAGGAGTAGTAGTAGGAGCAGTAGTAGTAGCAGTAGCAGTAGTACTAGTAGCAGCAGTAGTAGTAGAAGTAGAAGTAGCAGTAGCAGGAGTAGTAGTAGCAAGAGTAGTAGCATGAGTAGTAGTAGCAGTAGTACTAGCAGCAGTAGTAGCAGTAGTAGCACCAGTAGTACTAGCAGCAGTAGTAGAACTAGTAGTACTAGCAGTAGTAGTAGTAGCAGCAGTAGTAGCAATAGTAGTAGTGGTAGTAGCTTTAGTATTACCAGTAGTAGAAGTATTAGTAGTAGTAGCAGCAGCAGGAGTAGTAGTAGTAGCAGGAGTAGCAGTAGTCATAGTAGCAGCAGTAGTAGCAGTTGTAGCTATAGTAGTAGCAATAGTAGTAGCAGTAGTATTAGTAGAAGTAGCAGTAGTAGTACCAGCAGTAGTATCAGCATTAGTAGTAGCAGTAGTAGCAGTAGTAGTAGTAGTAGTAGTAGCAGTAGTAGCAGTAGTAGTAGTAGTAGTTGTTGTAGCAACAGGTAGTAGCAGTAGCAGTAGCAGTAGTAGAAGTAGCGGTAGTAGCAGTAGTAGTAGTACTAGTAGCAGTAGAAGTAGCAGTAGCAGGAGTAGTAGTAGTAGCAAGAGCAGTAGGAGGAGCAGTAGTAGGAGCAGTAGCAGGTTGAGTAGTAGTAGCAGTAGCAGCAGTACTAGTAGCAGTAGTAGTAGTAGGAGTAGAAGTAGTAGTAGCAGGAGTAGTAGTAGCAAGAGTAGTTATAGGAGTAGTAGTAGCAGTAGTAGCACCAGTAGTACTAGCAGTAGTAGTAGTAGCAGCAACAACAGTAGTAGCAGCAGTAGTAGTAGTAGTAGTAGTTGCTTTAGTATTACCAGTTGTAGTAGTAGGAGTAGTAGTAGGAGTAGGAGTAGTAGTAGTAGTAGTAATAGTAGTAGTAGTAGCAGTAGTAGCAGTAGTAGCAGTAGTAGCAGTAGAAGTAGCAGTAGTAGCAGTAGTAGCAGTAGGAGCAGTAGCAGTAGCAGCAGCAGCAGTAGTAGTAGGAGCAGTAGCAGTAGCAGTAGTAGTAGTAGTAGTAGTAGTAGTAGTAGTAGTAGCAGTAGTAGTAGCAACATGTAGTAGCAGTAGCAGCAACAGTAGTAGTAGTGGTAGCTGTAGTAGTAGCAGTAGTAGTAGCCGTAGTATTAGTAGTACAGTAGTAGCAGTAGTAGTAGAAGTAGTATTACTAGTAGTAGTAGTAGTAGTAGTAGTAGTAGTAGTAGTAGTAGTAGTAGTAGTAGTAGTAGTACTGGTAGTAGTAGTAGCAGATGTAGCAGTAGTAGTAGCAGCAGTAGCAGTAGCAGTAGGAGGAGCAGTAGTAGGAGCAGTAGCAGGAGTAGTAGCAGGAGTAGTAGGAGCACGAGTAGTAGGAGTAGTAGTAGTAGCAGTAGTAGTAGTAGCAGTAGTTGTAGTAGTAGCAGTAGTAGTAGCAGTAGTAGAAGCAGCAGCAGTAGTAGTAGTACTAGTAGTCGTAGTAGTAGTAGTAGTAGTAGGAGTAGCAGTAGTAGTAGTAGTAGCATGTGTAGTAGCAGGAGTAATAGCAGGAGTAGTAGTTGAAGTAGTAGTAGCAATAGTAGTAGTGGTAGTAGCTTTAGTATTACCAGTAGTAGAAGTAGTACTAGTAGTAGCAGCAGGAGTAGTAGTAGTAGCAGGAGTAGCAGTAGTCGTAGTAGCAGCAGTAGTAGCAGTTGTAGCTATAGTAGTAGCAATAGTAGTAGCAGTAGTATTTGTAGAAGTAGTAGTAGTAGTACCAGCAGTAGTATCAGCATTAGTAGTAGCAGTAGTAGCAGTAGTAGTAGCAGTAGTAGCAGTAGTAGTAGTAGTAGTAGTAGTTGTTGTAGCAACAGGTAGTAGCAGTAGCAGTAGCAGTAGTAGAAGTAGCGGTAGTAGCAGTAGTAGTAGTACTAGTAGCAGTAGAAGTAGCAGTAGCAGGAGTAGTAGTAGTAGCAAGAGCAGTAGGAGGAGCAGTAGTAGGAGCAGTAGTAGGTTGAGTAGTAGTAGCAGTAGCAGTAGCACTAGTAGCAGTAGTAGTAGTAGTAGGAGTAGAAGTAGTAGTAGCAGGAGTAGTAGTAGCAAGAGTAGTTATAGGAGTAGTAGTAGCAGTAGTAGCACCAGTAGTACTAGCAGTAGTAGTAGTAGCAGCAAGAGCAGTAGTAGCAGCAGTATTAGTAGTAGTAGTTGCTTTAGTATTACCAGTTGTAGTAGTAGGAGTAGTAGTAGGAGTAGGAGTAGTAGTAGTAGTAGTAATAGTAGTAGTAGTAGTAGCAGTAGTAGCAGTAGTAGCAGTAGAAGTTGCAGTAGTAGCAGTAGTAGCAGTAGGAGCAGTAGCAGTAGCAGCAGCAGCAGTAGTAGTAGGAGCAGTAGCAGTAGCAGTAGTAGTAGTAGTAGCAGTAGTAGTAGCAACATGTAGTAGCAGTAGCAGCAACAGTAGTAGTAGTGGTAGCTGTAGTAGTAGCAGTAGTAGTAGCCGTAGTATTAGTAGTTCAGTAGTAGCAGTAGTAGTATTACTAGTAGTAGTAGTAGTAGTAGTAGTAGTAGTAGTAGTAGTAGTAGTAGTAGTAGTAGTAGTACTGGTAGTAGTAGTAGCAGATGTAGCAGTAGTAGTAGCAGCAGTAGCAGTAGCAGTAGGAGGAGCAGTAGTAGGAGCAGTAGCAGGAGTAGTAGCAGGAGTAGTAGGAGCACGAGTAGTAGAAGTAGTAGTAGTAGCAGTAGTAGTAGTAGCAGTAGTTGTAGTAGTAGCAGTAGTAGTAGCAGTAGTAGAAGCAGTAGTGGTAGTAGCAACAGTAGTAGTATTAGCAGTATTAGTAGAGTAGCAGTAGCAGTAGCGGTAGCAGGAGTAGCAGTAGCAGTAGTAGTAGCAGTAGAAGTAGCAGCAGTAGTAGTAGAAGTAGCAGTAGCAGTAGTAGTAGCAGTAGTTGTAGTAGAAGTAGTAGTAGCAGTAGCAGTAGAAGTAGTAGCAGTAGCAGAAGCAGCAGCAGTAGTAGTAGGACCAGTAGCAATAACAATAGGAGCAGTAGTATCAGTAGTAGTAGTAGAACTAGGATTAGCAGTAGTCGCAGTAGCAGCAGTAGTAGTAGTAGTAGTAGTAGTAGCAGTAGCAGTAGCAGTACTAGCAGTAGCATTAGTAGTAGTAGTAGTAGCAGTAGGAGCAGTAGCAGAAGTAGCAGTAGGAGCAGTACCAGTAGCTGCAATAGTAGTAGTAGGAGGAGGAGTAGTAGTAGCAGTACTAGTAGAAGTAGCAGTAGCAGTACTAGTAGTAGCATTAGAAGTAGTAGTAGTAGCAGTAGAAGTAGCAGTAGGAGCAGTAGTAGTAGTAGCAGTAGCAGTAGTAGCAGTAGTAGCAGTAGCAGTAGCTGCACTAGTAGTAGTAGCAGCAGTGGCAGTAGCTATAGGAGGAGCAGTAGCAGGAGTAGTAGGAGCACGAGTAGTACAAGGAGTAGTAGTAGTAGCAGTAGTAGTAGTAGCAGTAGTTGTAGTAGTAGCAGTTGTAGAAGCAGTAGTAGTTGTTGTAGTAGTAGTTGTAGGTGGAGGAGTAGCAGTAGTAGTAGTAGTAGTAGCAGGAGTAGTAGCAAGAGTAGTAGTATTAGCGGTAGTAGTAGCAGTAGCAGTAGCAGTAGTAGTAGCAATAGTCGTAGCAGTAGCAATAGTAGTAGTAGTATTATCAGTAGTAGTAGTAGTAACAGCAGCAGCAGTAGTAGTAGTAGTAGTAGTAGCAGGAGTAGCAGTAGTAGTAGTAGCAGAAGTAGTAGCAGTTGTAGTTGTAGTAGTAGCAATTGTAGTAGCAGTAGTATTAGTAGAAGTAGCAGTAGTAGTAGCAGTAGTAGTATCAGCAGCAGTAGTAGTATCAGCAGTTGTAGCAGTAGTAGTAGCAGTAGTAGCAGTAGTAGAAGTAGTAGTAGTAATAGCAGTAGCAGTAGCAGTAGTAGCAGTAGAAGTAGTAGAAGTAGTAGTAGCAGTACTAGTAGTAGTAGAAGTAGCAGTAGCAGGAGTAGTAGCAGTAGCAGGAGCAGTAGGAGGAGTAGTAGTAGGAGCAGTAGTAGTAGCAGTAGTACTAGTAGCAGCAGTAGTAGTAGAAGTAGAAGTAGTAGTAGTAGTAGTAGTAGTAGTAGTAGTAGTACTGGTAGTAGTAGTAGCAGATGTAGCAGTAGTAGTAGCAGCAGTAGCAGTAGCAGTAGGAGGAGCAGTAGTAGGAGCAGTAGCAGGAGTAGTAGCAGGAGTAGTAGGAGCACGAGTAGTAGGAGTAGTAGTAGTAGCAGTAGTAGTAGTAGCAGTAGTTGTAGTAGTAGCAGTAGTAGTAGCAGTAGTAGAAGCAGTAGTGGTAGTAGCAACAGTAGTAGTATTAGCAGTATTAGTAGAGTAGCAGTAGCAGTAGCGGTAGCAGGAGTAGCAGTAGCAGTAGTAGTAGCAGTAGAAGTAGCAGCAGTAGTAGTAGAAGTAGCAGTAGCAGTAGTAGTAGCAGTAGTTGTAGTAGCAGTAGTAGTAGCAGTAGCAGTAGAAGTAGTAGCAGTAGCAGAAGCAGCAACAGTAGTAGTAGGACCAGTAGCAATAACAATAGGAGCAGTAGTATGAGTAGTAGTAGTAGAACTAGGATTAGCAGTAGTCGCAGTAGCAGTAGTAGTAGTAGTAGTAGCAGTAGCAGTAGCAGTACTAGCAGTAGCATTAGTAGTAGTGGTAGTAGCAGTAGGAGCAGTAGCAGAAGTAGCAGTAGGAGCAGTACCAGTAGCTGCAATAGTAGTAGTAGGAGGAGGAGTAGTAGTAGCAGTACTAGTAGAAGTAGCAGTAGCAGTACTAGTAGTAGCATTAGAAGTAGTAGTAGTAGCAGTAGAAGTAGCAGTAGGAGCAGTAGTAGTAGTAGCAGTAGCAGTAGTAGCAGTAGGAGCAGTAGCAGTAGCTGCACTAGTAGTAGTAGCAGCAGTAGCAGTAGCTGTAGGAGGAGCAGTAGCAGGAGTAGTAGGAGCACGAGTAGTACAAGGAGTAGTAGTAGTAGTAGCAGTAGTTGTAGTAGTAGCAGTTGTAGAAGAAGTAGTAGTTGTTGTAGTAGTAGTTGTAGGTGGAGGAGTAGCAGTAGTAGTAGTAGTAGCAGGAGTAGTAGCAAGAGTAGTAGTATTAGCGGTAGTAGTAGCAGTAGCAGTAGCAGTAGTAGTAGCAATAGTCGTAGCAGTAGCAATAGTAGTAGTAGTATTATCAGTAGTAGTAGCAGCAGCAGTAGTAGTAGTAGTAGTAGCAGGAGTAGCAGTAGTAGTAGTAGCAGTAGTAGTAGTAGCAGAAGTAGTAGCAGTTGTAGTTGTAGTAGTAGCAATAGTAGTAGCAGTAGTATTAGTAGAAGTAGCAGTAGTAGTAGCAGTAGTAGTATCAGCAGCAGTAGTAGTATCAGCAGTTGTAGCGGTAGTAGTAGCAGTAGTAGCAGTAGTAGAAGTAGTAGTAGTAATTGCAGTAGCAGTATCAGTAGTAGCAGTAGAAGTAGTAGAAGTAGTAGTAGCAGTACTAGTAGTAGTAGAAGTAGCAGTAGCAGGAGTAGTAGCAGGAGCAGTAGGAGGAGTAGTAGTAGGAGCAGTAGTAGTAGCAGTAGCAGTAGTACTAGTAGCAGCAGTAGTAGTAGAAGTAGAAGTAGCAGTAGCAGGAGTAGTAGTAGCAAGAGTAGTAGCATGAGTAGTAGTAGCAGTAGTACTAGCAGCAGTAGTAGCAGTAGTAGCACCAGTAGTACTAGGAGCAGTAATAGAACCAGTAGTACTAGCAGTAGTAGTAGTAGCAGCAGTAGTAGCAATAGTAGTAGTGGTAGTAGCTTTAGTATTACCAGTAGTAGCAGTAGTAGTAGTAGTAGTAGTAGCAGCAGGAGTAGTAGTAGTAGCAGGAGTAGCAGTAGTCGTAGTAACAGCAGTAGTAGCAGTTGTAGCTATAGTAGTAGCAATGGTAGTAGCAGTAGTATTAGTAGAAGTAGCAGTAGTAGTACCAGCAGTAGTATCAGCATTAGTAGTAGCAGTAGTAGCAATTGTAGAAGCAGTAGTAGCTGTTGTAGTAGCAGTTGTAGGTGGAGGAGTAGAAGTAGTAGTAGTAGTAGCAGGAGTAGTAGCAAAAGTAGTAGTATTAGCGGTAGTAGTATTAGCAGTAGCAGTAGCAGTAGTAGTAGCAATAGTCGTAGCAGTAGCAATAGTAGTAGTAGTATTATCAGTAGTAGTAGTAGTAGTAGTAGTAGTAGTAGTAGTAGTAGTAGTAGCAGGAGTAGCAGTAGTAGTAGTAGCAGCAGTAGTAGCAGTTGTAGTTGTAGTAGTAGCAATAGTAGTAGCAGTAGAAGTAGCAGTAGTAGTAGCAGTAGTAGTATCAGCAGCAGTAGTAGTAGCAGCAGTTGTAGTAGTAGTAGTTGCAGTAGTAGCAGTAGTAGAAGTAGTAGTAGTAATAGTAGTAGCAGTAGCAGTAGTAGCAGTAGCAGTAGTAGAAGTAGTAGTAGCAGTACTAGTAGTAGTAGAAGTAGCAGTAGCAGGAGCAGTAGGAGGAGTAGTAGTAGGAGCAGTAGTAGTAGCAGTAGCAGTAGTACTAGTAGCAGTAGTAGTAGTAGAAGTAGAAGTAGCAGTAGAAGGAGTAGTAGTAGCAAGAGTAGTAGCAGGAGTAGTAGTAGCAGTAGTAGTAGCAGCAGTAGTAGCAGTAGTAGCACCAGTAGTACTAGCAGCAGTAGTAGAACCAGTAGTACTAGCAGTAGTAGTAGTAGCAGCAGTAGTAGCAATAGTAGTAGTGGTAGTAGCTTTAGTATTACCAGTAGTAGAAGTAGTAGTAGTAGTAGCAGCAGCAGGAGTAGTAGTAGTAGCAGGAGTAGCAGTAGTCGTAGTAGCAGCAGTAGTAGCAGTTGTAGCTATAGTAGTAGCAATAGTAGTAGCAGTAGTATTAGTAGAAGTAGCAGTAGTAGTACCAGCAGTAGTATCAGCATTAGTAGTAGCAGTAGTAGCAGTAGTAGTAGCAGTAGTAGTAGCAGTAGTAGCAGTAGTAGTAGTAGTAGTTGTTGTAGCATTAGTAGTAGTAGTAGTAGTAGCAGTAGGAGCAGTAGCAGAAGTAGCAGTAGGAGCAGTACCAGTAGGTGCAATAGTAGTAGTAGGAGGAGGAGTAGTAGTAGCAGTACTAGTAGAAGTAGCAGTAGCAGTACTAGTAGTAGCATTAGAAGTAGTAGTAGTAGCAGTAGAAGTAGCAGTAGGAGCAGTAGTAGTAGTAGCAGTAGCAGTAGTAGCAGTAGGAGCAGTAGCAGTAGCTGCACTAGTAGTAGTAGCAGCAGTAGCAGTAGCTGTAGGAGGAGCAGTAGCAGGAGTAGTAGGAGCACGAGTAGTACAAGGAGTAGTAGTAGTAGTAGCAGTAGTTGTAGTAGTAGCAGTTGTAGAAGAAGTAGTAGTTGTTGTAGTAGTAGTTGTAGGTGGAGGAGTAGCAGTAGTAGTAGTAGTAGCAGGAGTAGTAGCAAGAGTAGTAGTATTAGCGGTAGTAGTAGCAGTAGTAGTAGCAGTAGTAGTAGCAATAGTCGTAGCAGTAGCAATAGTAGTAGTAGTATTATCAGTAGTAGTAGCAGCAGCAGTAGTATTAGTAGTAGTAGTAGCAGGAGTAGCAGTAGTAGTAGTAGCAGTAGTAGTAGTAGCAGAAGTAGTAGCAGTTGTAGTTGTAGTAGTAGCAATAGTAGTAGCAGTAGTATTAGTAGAAGTAGCAGTAGTAGTAGCAGTAGTAGTATCAGCAGCAGTAGTAGTATCAGCAGTTGTAGCAGTAGTAGTAGCAGTAGTAGCAGTAGTAGAAGTAGTAGTAGTAATAGCAGTAGCAGTATCAGTAGTAGCAGTAGAAGTAGTAGAAGTAGTAGTAGCAGTACTAGTAGTAGTAGAAGTAGCAGTAGCAGGAGTAGTAGCAGGAGCAGTAGGAGGAGTAGTAGTAGGAGCAGTAGTAGTAGCAGTAGCAGTAGTACTAGTAGCAGCAGTAGTAGTAGAAGTAGAAGTAGCAGTAGCAGGAGTAGTAGTAGCAAGAGTAGTAGCATGAGTAGTAGTAGCAGTAGTACTAGCAGCAGTAGTAGCAGTAGTAGCACCAGTAGTACTAGGAGCAGTAATAGAACCAGTAGTACTAGCAGTAGTAGTAGTAGCAGCAGTAGTAGCAATAGTAGTAGTGGTAGTAGCTTTAGTATTACCAGTAGTAGCAGTAGTAGTAGTAGTAGTAGCAGCAGGAGTAGTAGTAGTAGCAGGAGTAGCAGTAGTCGTAGTAACAGCAGAAGTAGCAGTTGTAGCTATAGTAGTAGCAATGGTAGTAGCAGTAGTATTAGTAGAAGTAGCAGTAGTAGTACCAGCAGTAGTATCAGCATTAGTAGTAGCAGTAGTAGCAATTGTAGAAGCAGTAGTAGCTGTTGCAGTAGCAGTTGTAGGTGGAGGAGTAGAAGTAGTAGTAGTAGTAGCAGGAGTAGTAGCAAGAGTAGTAGTATTAGCGGTAGTAGTATTAGCAGTAGCAGTAGCAGTAGTAGTAGCAATAGTCGTAGCAGTAGCAATAGTAGTAGTAGTATTATCAGTAGTAGTAGTAGTAGTAGTAGTAGTAGTAGCAGGAGTAGCAGTAGTAGTAGTAGCAGCAGTAGTAGCAGTTGTAGTTGTAGTAGTAGCAATAGTAGTAGCAGTAGAAGTAGCAGTAGTAGTAGCAGTAGTAGTATCAGCAGCAGTAGTAGTAGCAGCAGTTGTAGCAGTAGTAGTTGCAGTAGTAGCAGTAGTAGAAGTAGTAGTAGTAATAGTAGTAGCAGTAGCAGTAGTAGCAGTAGCAGTAGTAGAAGTAGTAGTAGCAGTACTAGTAGTAGTAGAAGTAGCAGTAGCAGGAGCAGTAGGAGGAGTAGTAGTAGGAGCAGTAGTAGTAGCAGTAGCAGTAGTACTAGTAGCAGTAGTAGTAGTAGAAGTAGAAGTAGCAGTAGAAGGAGTAGTAGTAGCAAGAGTAGTAGCAGGAGTAGTAGTAGCAGTAGTAGTAGCAGCAGTAGTAGCAGTAGTAGCACCAGTAGTACTAGCAGCAGTAGTAGAACCAGTAGTACTAGCAGTAGTAGTAGTAGCAGCAGTAGTAGCAATAGTAGTAGTGGTAGTAGCTTTAGTATTACCAGTAGTAGAAGTAGTAGTAGTAGTAGCAGCAGCAGGAGTAGTAGTAGTAGCAGGAGTAGCAGTAGTCGTAGTAGCAGCAGTAGTAGCAGTTGTAGCTATAGTAGTAGCAATAGTAGTAGCAGTAGTATTAGTAGAAGTAGCAGTAGTAGTACCAGCAGTAGTATCAGCATTAGTAGTAGCAGTAGTAGCAGTAGTAGTAGCAGTAGTAGTAGCAGTAGTAGCAGTAGTAGTAGTAGTAGTTGTTGTAGCATTAGTAGTAGTAGTAGTAGCAGTAGGAGCAGTAGCAGAAGTAGCAGTAGGAGCAGTACCAGTAGGTGCAATAGTAGTAGTAGGAGGAGGAGTAGTAGTAGCAGTACTAGTAGAAGTAGCAGTAGCAGTACTAGTAGTAGCATTAGAAGTAGTAGTAGTAGCAGTAGAAGTAGCAGTAGGAGCAGTAGTAGTAGTAGCAGTAGCAGTAGTAGCAGTAGGAGCAGTAGCAGTAGCTGCACTAGTAGTAGTAGCAGCAGTAGCAGTAGCTGTAGGAGGAGCAGTAGCAGGAGTAGTAGGAGCACGAGTAGTACAAGGAGTAGTAGTAGTAGTAGCAGTCGTAGTAGTAGCAGTAGTTGTAGTAGTAGCAGTTGTAGAAGCAGTAGTAGTTGTTGTAGTAGTAGTTGTAGGTGGAGGAGTAGCAGTAGTAGTAGTAGTAGCAGGAGTAGTAGCAAGAGTAGTAGTATTAGCGGTAGTAGTAGCAGTAGCAGTAGCAGTAGTAGTAGCAATAGTCGTAGAAGTAGCAATAGTAGTAGTAGTATTATCAGTAGTAGTAGTAGCAGCAGCAGCAGTAGTAGTAGTAGTAGTAGCAGGAGTAGCAGTAGTAGTAGTAGCAGAAGTAGTAGCAGTTGTAGTTGTAGTAGTAGCAATTGTAGTAGCAGTAGTATTAGTAGAAGTAGCAGTAGTAGTAGCAGTAGTAGTATCAGCAGCAGTAGTAGTATCAGCAGTTGTAGCAGTAGTAGTAGCAGTAGTAGCAGTAGTAGAAGTAGTAGTAGTAATAGCAGTAGCAGTAGCAGTAGTAGCAGTAGAAGTAGTAGAAGTAGTAGTAGCAGTACTAGTAGTAGTAGAAGTAGCAGTAGCAGGAGTAGTAGCAGTAGCAGGAGCAGTAGGAGGAGTAGTAGTAGGAGCAGTAGTAGTAGCAGTAGCAGTAGTACTAGTAGCAGCAGTAGTAGTAGAAGTAGAAGTAGTAGTAGTAGTAGTAGTAGTAGTAGTAGTATTAGTAGTAGTAGTAGTACTGGTAGTAGTAGTAGCAGATGTAGCAGTAGTAGTAGCAGCAGTAGCAGTAGCAGTAGGAGGAGCAGTAGTAGGAGCAGTAGCAGGAGTAGTAGCAGGAGTAGTAGGAGCACGAGTAGTAGGAGTAGTAGTAGCAGTAGTAGTAGTAGCAGTAGTTGTAGTAGTAGCAGTAGTAGTAGCAGTAGTAGAAGCAGTAGTGGTAGTAGCAACAGTAGTAGTATTAGCAGTATTAGTAGAGTAGCAGTAGCAGTAGCGGTAGCAGGAGTAGCAGTAGCAGTAGTAGTAGCAGTAGAAGTAGCAGCAGTAGTAGTAGAAGTAGCAGTAGCAGTAGTAGTAGCAGTAGTTGTAGTAGCAGTAGTAGTAGCAGTAGCAGTAGAAGTAGTAGCAGTAGCAGAAGCAGCAGCAGTAGTAGTAGGACCAGTAGCAATAACAATAGGAGCAGTAGTATCAGTAGTAGTAGTAGAACTAGGATTAGCAGTAGTCGCAGTAGCAGTAGTAGTAGTAGTAGTAGCAGTAGCAGTAGCAGTACTAGCAGTAGCATTAGTAGTAGTGGTAGTAGCAGTAGGAGCAGTAGCAGAAGTAGCAGTAGGAGCAGTACCAGTAGCTGCAATAGTAGTAGTAGGAGGAGGAGTAGTAGTAGCAGTACTAGTAGAAGTAGCAGTAGCAGTACTAGTAGTAGCATTAGAAGTAGTAGTAGTAGCAGTAGAAGTAGCAGTAGGAGCAGTAGTAGTAGTAGCAGTAGCAGTAGTAGCAGTAGGAGCAGTAGCAGTAGCTGCACTAGTAGTAGTAGCAGCAGTAGCAGTAGCTGTAGGAGGAGCAGTAGCAGGAGTAGTAGGAGCACGAGTAGTACAAGGAGTAGTAGTAGTAGTAGCAGTAGTAGTAGTAGCAGTAGTTGTAGTAGTAGCAGTTGTAGAAGCAGTAGTAGTTGTTGTAGTAGTAGTTGTAGGTGGAGGAGTAGCAGTAGTAGTAGTAGTAGCAGGAGTAGTAGCAAGAGTAGTAGTATTAGCGGTAGTAGTAGCAGTAGCAGTAGCAGTAGTAGTAGCAATAGTCGTAGCAGTAGCAATAGTAGGAGTAGTATTATCAGTAGTAGTAGCAGCAGTAGTAGTAGTAGTAGTAGTAGTAGTAGTAGTAGCAGGAGTAGCAGTAGTAGTAGTAGCAGTAGTAGTAGTAGCAGAAGTAGTAGCAGTTGTAGTTGTAGTAGTAGCAATAGTAGTAGCAGTAGTATTAGTAGAAGTAGCAGTAGTAGTAGCAGTAGTAGTATCAGCAGCAGTAGTAGTATCAGCAGTTGTAGCAGTAGTAGTAGTAGGAGGAGGAGTAGTAGTAGCAGTACTAGTAGAAGTAGCAGTAGCAGTACTAGTAGTAGCATTAGAAGTAGTAGTAGTAGCAGTAGAAGTAGCAGTAGGAGCAGTAGTAGTAGTAGCAGTAGCAGTAGTAGCAGTAGGAGCAGTAGCAGTAGCTGCACTAGTAGTAGTAGCAGCAGTAGCAGTAGCTGTAGGAGGAGCAGTAGCAGGAGTAGTAGGAGCACGAGTAGTACAAGGAGTAGTAGTAGTAGTAGCAGTAGTAGTAGTAGCAGTAGTTGTAGTAGTAGCAGTTGTAGAAGCAGTAGTAGTTGTTGTAGTAGTAGTTGTAGGTGGAGGAGTAGCAGTAGTAGTAGTAGTAGCAGGAGTAGTAGCAAGAGTAGTAGTATTAGCGGTAGTAGTAGCAGTAGCAGTAGCAGTAGTAGTAGCAATAGTCGTAGCAGTAGCAATAGTAGGAGTAGTATTATCAGTAGTAGTAGCAGCAGCAGTAGTAGTAGTAGTAGTAGCAGGAGTAGCAGTAGTAGTAGTAGCAGTAGTAGTAGTAGCAGAAGTAGTAGCAGTTGTAGTTGTAGTAGTAGCAATAGTAGTAGCAGTAGTATTAGTAGAAGTAGCAGTAGTAGTAGCAGTAGTAGTATCAGCAGTTGTAGCAGTAGTAGTAGCAGTAGTAGCAGTAGTAGAAGTAGTAGTAGTAATAGCAGTAGCAGTAGCAGTAGTAGCAGTAGAAGTAGTAGAAGTAGTAGTAGCAGTACTAGTAGTAGTAGAAGTAGCAGTAGCAGGAGTAGTAGCAGTAGCAGGAGCAGTAGGAGGAGTAGTAGTAGGAGCAGTAGTAGTAGCAGTAGCAGTAGTACTAGTAGCAGCAGTAGTAGTAGAAGTAGAAGTAGCAGTAGCAGGAGTAGTAGTAGCAAGAGTAGTAGCATGAGTAGTAGTAGCAGTAGTACTAGCAGCAGTAGTAGCAGTAGTAGCACCAGTAGTACTAGGAGCAGTAATAGAACCAGTAGTACTAGCAGTAGTAGTAGTAGCAGCAGTAGTAGCAATAGTAGTAGTGGTAGTAGCTTTAGTATTACCAGTAGTAGCAGTAGTAGTAGTAGTAGTAGCAGCAGGAGTAGTAGTAGTAGCAGGAGTAGCAGTAGTCGTAGTAACAGCAGTAGTAGCAGTTGTAGCTATAGTAGTAGCAATGGTAGTAGCAGTAGTATTAGTAGAAGTAGCAGTAGTAGTACCAGCAGTAGTATCAGCATTAGTAGTAGCAGTAGTAGCAATTGTAGAAGCAGTAGTAGCTGTTGTAGTAGCAGTTGTAGGTGGAGGAGTAGAAGTAGTAGTAGTAGTAGCAGGAGTAGTAGCAAGAGTAGTAGTATTAGCGGTAGTAGTATTAGCAGTAGCAGTAGCAGTAGTAGTAGCAATAGTCGTAGCAGTAGCAATAGTAGTAGTAGTATTATCAGTAGTAGTAGTAGTAGTAGTAGTAGTAGTAGCAGGAGTAGCAGTAGTAGTAGTAGCAGCAGTAGTAGCAGTTGTAGTTGTAGTAGTAGCAATAGTAGTAGCAGTAGAAGTAGCAGTAGTAGTAGCAGTAGTAGTATCAGCAGCAGTAGTAGTAGCAGCAGTTGTAGCAGTAGTAGTTGCAGTAGTAGCAGTAGTAGAAGTAGTAGTAGTAATAGTAGTAGCAGTAGCAGTAGTAGCAGTAGCAGTAGTAGAAGTAGTAGTAGCAGTACTAGTAGTAGTAGAAGTAGCAGTAGCAGGAGCAGTAGGAGGAGTAGTAGTAGGAGCAGTAGTAGTAGCAGTAGCCGTAGTACTAGTAGCAGTAGTAGTAGTAGAAGTAGAAGTAGCAGTAGAAGGAGTAGTAGTAGCAAGAGTAGTAGCAGGAGTAGTAGTAGCAGTAGTAGTAGCAGCAGTAGTAGCAGTAGTAGCACCAGTAGTACTAGCAGCAGTAGTAGAACCAGTAGTACTAGCAGTAGTAGTAGTAGCAGCAGTAGTAGCAATAGTAGTAGTGGTAGTAGCTTTAGTATTACCAGTAGTAGAAGTAGTAGTAGTAGTAGCAGCAGCAGGAGTAGTAGTAGTAGCAGGAGTAGCAGTAGTCGTAGTAGCAGCAGTAGTAGCAGTTGTAGCTATAGTAGTAGCAATAGTAGTAGCAGTAGTATTAGTAGAAGTAGCAGTAGTAGTACCAGCAGTAGTATCAGCATTAGTAGTACCAGTAGTAGCAGTAGTAGTAGCAGTAGTAGCAGTAGTAGTAGTAGTTGTTGTAGCATTAGTAGTAGTAGTAGTAGCAGTAGGAGCAGTAGCAGAAGTAGCAGTAGGAGCAGTACCAGTAGGTGCAATAGTAGTAGTAGGAGGAGGAGTAGTAGTAGCAGTACTAGTAGAAGTAGCAGTAGCAGTACTAGTAGTAGCATTAGAAGTAGTAGTAGTAGCAGTAGAAGTAGCAGTAGGAGCAGTAGTAGTAGTAGCAGTAGCAGTAGTAGCAGTAGGAGCAGTAGCAGTAGCTGCACTAGTAGTAGTAGCAGCAGTAGCAGTAGCTGTAGGAGGAGCAGTAGCAGGAGTAGTAGGAGCACGAGTAGTACAAGGAGTAGTAGTAGTAGTAGCAGTCGTAGTAGTAGCAGTAGTTGTAGTAGTAGCAGTTGTAGAAGCAGTAGTAGTTGTTGTAGTAGTAGTTGTAGGTGGAGGAGTAGCAGTAGTAGTAGTAGTAGCAGGAGTAGTAGCAAGAGTAGTAGTATTAGCGGTAGTAGTAGCAGTAGCAGTAGCAGTAGTAGTAGCAATAGTCGTAGCAGTAGCAATAGTAGTAGTAGTATTATCAGTAGTAGTAGTAGCAGCAGCAGCAGTAGTAGTAGTAGTAGTAGTAGCAGGAGTAGCAGTAGTAGTAGTAGCAGAAGTAGTAGCAGTTGTAGTTGTAGTAGTAGCAATTGTAGTAGCAGTAGTATTAGTAGAAGTAGCAGTAGTAGTAGCAGTAGTAGTATCAGCAGCAGTAGTAGTATCAGCAGTTGTAGCAGTAGTAGTAGCAGTAGTAGCAGTAGTAGAAGTAGTAGTAGTAATAGCAGTAGCAGTAGCAGTAGTAGCAGTAGAAGTAGTAGAAGTAGTAGTAGCAGTACTAGTAGTAGTAGAAGTAGCAGTAGCAGGAGTAGTAGCAGTAGCAGGAGCAGTAGGAGGAGTAGTAGTAGGAGCAGTAGTAGTAGCAGTAGCAGTAGTACTAGTAGCAGCAGTAGTAGTAGAAGTAGAAGTAGTAGTAGTAGTAGTAGTAGTAGTAGTAGTAGTAGTAGTAGTATTAGTAGTAGTAGTAGTACTGGTAGTAGTAGTAGCAGATGTAGCAGTAGTAGTAGCAGCAGTAGCAGTAGCAGTAGGAGGAGCAGTAGTAGGAGCAGTAGCAGGAGTAGTAGCAGGAGTAGTAGGAGCACGAGTAGTAGGAGTAGTAGTAGCAGTAGTAGTAGTAGCAGTAGTTGTAGTAGTAGCAGTAGTAGTAGCAGTAGTAGAAGCAGTAGTGGTAGTAGCAACAGTAGTAGTATTAGCAGTATTAGTAGAGTAGCAGTAGCAGTAGCGGTAGCAGGAGTAGCAGTAGCAGTAGTAGTAGCAGTAGAAGTAGCAGCAGTAGTAGTAGAAGTAGCAGTAGCAGTAGTAGTAGCAGTAGTTGTAGTAGCAGTAGTAGTAGCAGTAGCAGTAGAAGTAGTAGCAGTAGCAGAAGCAGCAGCAGTAGTAGTAGGACCAGTAGCAATAACAATAGGAGCAGTAGTATCAGTAGTAGTAGTAGAACTAGGATTAGCAGTAGTCGCAGTAGCAGTAGTAGTAGTAGTAGTAGCAGTAGCAGTAGCAGTACTAGCAGTAGCATTAGTAGTAGTGGTAGTAGCAGTAGGAGCAGTAGCAGAAGTAGCAGTAGGAGCAGTACCAGTAGCTGCAATAGTAGTAGTAGGAGGAGGAGTAGTAGTAGCAGTACTAGTAGAAGTAGCAGTAGCAGTACTAGTAGTAGCATTAGAAGTAGTAGTAGTAGCAGTAGAAGTAGCAGTAGGAGCAGTAGTAGTAGTAGCAGTAGCAGTAGTAGCAGTAGGAGCAGTAGCAGTAGCTGCACTAGTAGTAGTAGCAGCAGTAGCAGTAGCTGTAGGAGGAGCAGTAGCAGGAGTAGTAGGAGCACGAGTAGTACAAGGAGTAGTAGTAGTAGTAGCAGTAGTAGTAGTAGCAGTAGTTGTAGTAGTAGCAGTTGTAGAAGCAGTAGTAGTTGTTGTAGTAGTAGTTGTAGGTGGAGGAGTAGCAGTAGTAGTAGTAGTAGCAGGAGTAGTAGCAAGAGTAGTAGTATTAGCGGTAGTAGTAGCAGTAGCAGTAGCAGTAGTAGTAGCAATAGTCGTAGCAGTAGCAATAGTAGGAGTAGTATTATCAGTAGTAGTAGCAGCAGCAGTAGTAGTAGTAGTAGTAGTAGCAGGAGTAGCAGTAGTAGTAGTAGCAGTAGTAGTAGTAGCAGAAGTAGTAGCAGTTGTAGTTGTAGTAGTAGCAATAGTAGTAGCAGTAGTATTAGTAGAAGTAGCAGTAGTAGTAGCAGTAGTAGTATCAGCAGCAGTAGTAGTATCAGCAGTTGTAGCAGTAGTAGTAGTAGGAGGAGGAGTAGTAGTAGCAGTACTAGTAGAAGTAGCAGTAGCAGTACTAGTAGTAGCATTAGAAGTAGTAGTAGTAGCAGTAGAAGTAGCAGTAGGAGCAGTAGTAGTAGTAGCAGTAGAATTAGTAGCAGTAGGAGCAGTAGCAGTAGCTGCACTAGTAGTAGTAGCAGCAGTAGCAGTAGCTGTAGGAGGAGCAGTAGCAGGAGTAGTAGGAGCACGAGTAGTACAAGGAGTAGTAGTAGTAGTAGCAGTAGTAGTAGTAGCAGTAGTTGTAGTAGTAGCAGTTGTAGAAGCAGTAGTAGTTGTTGTAGTAGTAGTTGTAGGTGGAGGAGTAGCAGTAGTAGTAGTAGTAGCAGGAGTAGTAGCAAGAGTAGTAGTATTAGCGGTAGTAGTAGCAGTAGCAGTAGCAGTAGTAGTAGCAATAGTCGTAGCAGTAGCAATAGTAGGAGTAGTATTATCAGTAGTAGTAGCAGCAGCAGTAGTAGTAGTAGTAGTAGTAGCAGGAGTAGCAGTAGTAGTAGTAGCAGTAGTAGTAGTAGCAGAAGTAGTAGCAGTTGTAGTTGTAGTAGTAGCAATAGTAGTAGCAGTAGTATTAGTAGAAGTAGCAGTAGTAGTATCAGCAGCAGTAGTAGTATCAGCAGTTGTAGCAGTAGTAGTAGCAGTAGTAGCAGTAGTAGAAGTAGTAGTAGTAATAGCAGTAGCAGTAGCAGTAGTAGCAGTAGAAGTAGTAGAAGTAGTAGTAGCAGTACTAGTAGTAGTAGAAGTAGCAGTAGCAGGAGTAGTAGCAGTAGCAGGAGCAGTAGGAGGAGTAGTAGTAGGAGCAGTAGTAGTAGCAGTAGCAGTAGTACTAGTAGCAGCAGTAGTAGTAGAAGTAGAAGTAGCAGTAGCAGGAGTAGTAGTAGCAAGAGTAGTAGCATGAGTAGTAGTAGCAGTAGTACTAGCAGCAGTAGTAGCAGTAGTAGCACCAGTAGTACTAGCAGCAGTAGTAGAACCAGTAGTACTAGCAGTAGTACTAGCAGCAGTAGTAGTAGCAGCAGTAGTAGCAATAGTAGTAGTGGTAGTAGCTTTAGTATTACCAGTAGTAGCAGTAGTAGTAGTAGTAGTAGCAGCAGGAGTAGTAGTAGTAGCAGGAGTAGCAGTAGTCGTAGTAGCAGCAGTAGTAGCAGTTGTAGCTATAGTAGTAGCAATGGTAGTAGCAGTAGTATTAGTAGAAGTAGCAGTAGTAGTACCAGCAGTAGTATCAGCATTAGTAGTAGCAGTAGTAGCAATTGTAGAAGCAGTAGTAGCTGTTGTAGTAGCAGTTGTAGGTGGAGGAGTAGAAGTAGTAGTAGTAGTAGCAGGAGTAGTAGCAAGAGTAGTAGTATTAGCGGTAGTAGTAGTAGCAGTAGCAGTAGCAGTAGTAGTAGCAATAGTCGTAGCAGTAGCAATAGTAGTAGTAGTATTATCAATAGTAGTAGCAGCAGCAGTAGTAGTAGTAGTAGTAGTAGTAGCAGGAGTAGCAGTAGTAGTAGTAGCAGTAGTAGTAGTAGCAGAAGTAGTAGCAGTTGTAGTTGTAGTAGTAGCAATAGTAGTAGCAGTAGTATTAGTAGAAGTAGTAGTAGTAGTAGCAGTAGTAGTATCAGCAGCAGTAGTAGTATCAGCAGTTGTAGCAGTAGTAGTAGCAGTAGTAGCAGTAGTAGAAGTAGTAGTAGTAATAGCAGTAGCAGTAGCAGTAGTAGCAGTAGAAGTAGAAGTAGTAGAAGTAGTAGTAGCAGTACTAGTAGTAGTAGAAGTAGCAGTAGCAGGAGTAGTAGCAGTAGCAGGAGCCGTAGGACGAGTAGTAGTAGGAGCAGTAGTAGTAGCAGTAGCAGTAGTACTAGTAGCAGCAGTAGTAGTAGAAGTAGAAGTAGCAGTAGCAGGAGTAGTAGTAGCAAGAGTAGTAGCATGAGTAGTAGTAGCAGTAGTACTAGCAGCAGTAGTAGCAGTAGTAGCACCAGTAGTACTAGCAGCAGTAGTAGAACTAGTAGTACTAGCAGTAGTAGTAGTAGCAGCAGTAGTAGCAATAGTAGTAGTGGTAGTAGCTTTAGTATTACCAGTAGTAGAAGTAGTAGTAGTAGTAGCAGCAGCAGGAGTAGTAGTAGTAGTAGCAGGAGTAGCA
>OV702291.1:367711823-367721823 GCA_916181665.1 Avena sativa | reverse complement strand
TAGCAGTAGTAGCTGTAGGAGGAACAGTAGTAGGAGGAGCACGAGTAGTAGGAGTAGTAGTAGTAGCAGTAGTTGTAGTAGTAGCAGTAGTAGTAGCAGTAGTAGAAGCAGCAGCAGTAGTAGTAGTAGTAGGAGTAGCAGTAGTAGTAGTAGCAGGAGTAGTAGCAGGAGTAATAGCAGGAGTAGTAATAGCAGTAGTAGTAGCAGTAGAAGTAGCGGTAGTAGTAGCGGTAGTAGACGTAGCAGTAGTAGTAGTAGTAGCAATAGTAGTAGCAGTAGCAATTGTAGTAGTAGAAGTAGTAGCAGTAGCAGTAGTAGTAGCAGCAGCAGTAGTAGTAGTATTAGCAGGAGTAGCAGTAGTAGTAGTAGCAGCAGTAGTAGCAGTTGTAGCTGTAGTAGTAGTAGTAGTAGTAGTAGTAGTAGTAGTAGTAGTAGTAGTAGTAGTAGTAGTAGTAGCAGCAGTAGCAGTAGTAGCAGCAGTAGTATCAGAAGTAGTAGTAGTAGCAGTTGTAGCAGTAGTAGTAGCAGTTGTAGCAGTAGTAGCAGTAGTAGAAGTAGTAGTAGTTGTAGTAGTAGTAGTGGTAGTAGCAGTAGCAGTAATAGTAGTAGTAACAGTAGCAGTAGTAGCAGTAGCAGTAGTAGTAGTAGAACTAGCAGTACCAGTAGGAGTAGAAGTCGCAGTAGCAGTAGCAGGAGTAGTAGCAGTAGCAGTAGGAGGAGCAGTAGTAGTAGTAGTAGTAGTAGTAGTAGTAGTAGTAGTAGCAGTAGCGGCAATACTAGTAGCAGTAGTAGTAGAAGCAGTAGCAGTAGCAGTAGCAGTAGTAGTAGCAGGAGTAGTAGTAGCAACAGTAGTAGCAGGAGTAGTGGTAGCAGTAGTAGTAGCAGAAGTAGTAGCCACAGTAGTAGTAGTAGCACCAGTAGTACTAGTAGTAGTAGCAGCAGCAGCAGTAGTAGTAGTAGATTTAGTAGTACTAGTAGTAGTAGTAGCAGTAGTTGTAAGAATAGTAGTAGTAGTAGTAGCAGCAGTAGTAGCAGAAGTAGTAGTAGTAGCAGTAGTAGTAGGAGTTGTAGCTGTAGTAGTAGAAGTAGTATTAGTAGCAGCAGTAGTAGCAGTAGTAGTATTAGTAGTAGAAGTAGTAGTACTAGTAGTAGTACTACTAGTAGTAGTAGTAGTAGTAGCAGCAGTAGCGGGAGCAGCAGTAGCGGGAGTAGCAGTAGGAGGAGCAGTAGTAGGAGCAGTAGCAGGAGTAGTAGCAGGAGTAGTCGTAGGAGTAGTAGGAGCACGAGTAGTAGGAGTAGTAGTAGTAGCAGTAGCAGTAGTAGCAGTAGTTGTAGTAGTAGCAGTAGTAGAAGCAGTAGTAGAAGCAGCAGTAGTAGTAGTAGTAGTGGTGGTAGTAGCAATAGTAGTAGTAGTAGCAGTATTAGTAGAGTAGCAGTAGCAGTAGCGGTAGTCGGAGTAGCAGTAGCAGTAGTAGTAGCAGTAAAAGTAGCAGCAGTAGTAGTAGAAGTTGCATCAGTAGCAGTAGAAGTTGCAGCAGTAGTAGTAGAAGTAGCAGTAGTAGTAGCAGTAGTAGTAGTAGCAGTAGTAGTAGTAGTAGCAGAGTAGCAGTAGCAGTAGCAGTAGTAGCAGTAGCAGAAGCAGCAGCAGTAGTAGTAAGACCAGTAGTAGTAGCAGTAGCAGAAGCAGCAGTAGTAGTAGTAAGACCAGTAGCAGTAGCAATAGGAGCAGTAGTATCAGTAGTAGCAGTAGAACTAGGATTAGCAGTAGTAGCAGTAGCAGTAGTAGTAGTAGCATTAGCATTAGCAGTAGCAGTACTAGCAGTAGCATTAGCAGTAGTAGCAGTAGCAGTAGCAGTAGTAGCAGTAGCAGTAGGAGCAGTAGGAGCAGTAGCAGTAGCTGCAATAGTAGTAGTAGTAGGAGTAGCAGTAGTAGCAGTACTAGTAGAAGTAGCAGTAGCAGTAGCAGTAGCAGTACTAGTAGTAGCATTAGTAGTAGTAGTGATAGTAGTAGTAGTAGTAGTAGCAGTAGTAGGAGCAGTAGCAGTAGCAACAACAGCAGTAGTAGCAGTAGGAGGAACAGTAGTAGGAGAAGCACGAGTAGTAGGAGTAGTAGTAGTAGCAGTAGTTGTAGTAGTAGCAGTAGTAGTAGCAGTAGTAGAAGCAGTAGTAGTAGTAGTAGTAGTAGGAGTAGCAGTAGTAGTAGTAGCAGGAGTAGTAGCAGGAGTAATAGCAGGAGTAGTAGTAGCGGTAGTAGTAGCGGTAGTAGACGTAGCAGTAGTAGTAGTAGTAGCAATAGTAGTAGCAGTAGCAATTGTAGTAGTAGAAGTAGTAGTAGCAGTAGCAGTAGTAGTAGCAGCAGCAGTAGTAGTATTAGCAGGAGTAGCAGTAGTAGTAGTAGTAGCAGCAGTAGTAGCAGTTGTAGCTGTAGTAGTAGCAGTAGTAGTAGCAGCAGTAGCAGTAGTAGTAGCAGCAGTAGTATCAGAAGTAGTAGTAGTAGCAGTTGTAGCAGTAGTAGTAGCAGTTGTAGCAGTAGTAGCAGTAGTAGAAGTAGTAGTAGTAGTAGTAGTAGTAGTAGTAGTAGTAGTAGTAGTAGTGGTAGTAGCAGTAGCAGTAACAGTAGCAGTAGTAGAAGTAGCAGTAGTAGTAGTAGTACTAGCAGTACCAGTAGGAGTAGCAGTAGCAGGAGTAGTAGCAGTAGCAGGAGCAGTAGGAGGAGCAGTAGTAGTAGTAGTAGTAGTAGTAGTAGTAGCAGTAGCGGCAATACTAGTAGCAGTAGTAGTAGTAGTAGCAGTAGCAGTAGCAGTAGCAGTAGTAGTAGCAGGAGTAGTAGGAGCAAGAGTAGTAGCAGGAGTAGTGGTAGCAGTAGTAGTAGCAGAAGTAGTAGCCACAGTAGTAGTAGTAGCACCAGTAGTACTAGTAGTAGTAGCAGCAGTAGCAGTAGTAGTAGATTTAGTATTACCAGTAGTAGTAGTAGCAGTAGTTGTAGCAATAGTAGTAGTAGTAGCAGCAGTAGTAGCAGAAGTAGTAGTAGTAGCAGTAGTAGTAGGAGTTGTAGCTGTAGTAGTAGAAGTAGTATTAGTAGCAGCAGTAGTAGCAGTAGTAGTATTAGTAGTAGAAGTAGTAGTACTAGTAGTAGTACTAGTAGTAGTAGTAGTAGTAGTAGTAGTAGCAGCAGTAGCAGGAGTAGCAGTAGGAGGAGCAGTAGTAGGAGCAGTAGCAGGAGTAGTAGCAGGAGTAGTCGTAGGAGTAGTAGGAGCACGAGTAGTAGGAGTAGTAGTAGTAGCAGTAGCAGTAGTAGCAGTAGTTGTAGTAGTAGCAGTAGTAGAAGCAGTAGTAGAAGCAGCAGTAGTAGTAGTAGTAGTGGTGGTAGTAGCAATAGTAGTAGTAGTGGCAGTATTAGTAGAGTAGCAGTAGCAGTAGCGGTAGTCGGAGTAACAGTAGCAGTAGTAGTAGCAGTAAAAGTAGCAGCAGTAGCAGTAGAAGTTGCAGCAGTAGCAGTAGTAGTAGAAGTAGCAGTAGTAGTAGCAGTAGTAGTAGTAGTAGCAGAGTAGCAGTAGCAGTAGCAGTAGTAGCAGTAGCAGAAGCAGCAGCAGTAGTAGTAAGACCAGTAGCAGTAGCAATAGGAGCAGTAGTATCAGTAGTAGCAGTAGAACTAGGATTAGCAGTAGTAGCAGTAGCAGTAGTAGTAGTAGCATTAGCAGTAGCAGTAGCAGTACTAGCAGTAGCATTAGCAGTAGTAGCAGTAGTAGTATTAGTAGTAGAAGTAGTAGTACTAGTAGTAGTACTACTAGTAGTAGTAGTAGTAGTAGCAGCAGTAGCGGGAGCAGCAGTAGCGGGAGTAGCAGTAGGAGGAGCAGTAGTAGGAGCAGTAGCAGGAGTAGTAGGAGTAGTCGTAGGAGTAGTAGGAGCACGAGTAGTAGGAGTAGTAGTAGTAGCAGTAGCAGTAGTAGCAGTAGTTGTAGTAGTAGCAGTAGTAGAAGCAGTAGTAGAAGCAGCAGTAGTAGTAGTAGTAGTGGTGGTAGTAGCAATAGTAGTAGTAGTAGCAGTATTAGTAGAGTAGCAGTAGCAGTAGCGGTAGTCGGAGTAGCAGTAGCAATAGTAGTAGCAGTAAAAGTAGCAGCAGTAGTAGTAGAAGTTGCATCAGTAGCAGTAGAAGTTGCAGCAGTAGTAGTAGAAGTAGCAGTAGTAGTAGCAGTAGTAGTAGTAGCAGTAGTAGTAGTAGTAGCAGAGTAGCAGTAGCAGTAGCAGTAGTAGCAGTAGCAGAAGCAGCAGCAGTAGTAGTAAGACCAGTAGCAGTAGCAATAGGAGCAGTAGTATCAGTAGTAGCAGTAGAACTAGGATTAGCAGTAGTAGCAGTAGCAGTAGTAGTAGTAGCATTAGCATTAGCAGTAGCAGTACTAGCAGTAGCATTAGCAGTAGTAGCAGTAGCAGTAGTAGCAGTAGCAGTAGGAGCAGTAGGAGCAGTAGCAGTAGCTGCAATAGTAGTAGTAGTAGGAGTAGCAGTAGTAGCAGTACTAGTAGAAGTAGCAGTAGCAGTAGCAGTAGCAGTACTAGTAGTAGCATTAGTAGTAGTAGTGATAGTAGTAGTAGTAGTAGTAGTAGCAGTAGTAGGAGCAGTAGCAGTAGCAACAACAGCAGTAGTAGCAGTATGAGGAACAGTAGTAGGAGAAGCACGAGTAGTAGGAGTAGTAGTAGTAGCAGTTGTTGTAGTAGTAGCAGTAGTAGTAGCAGTAGTAGAAGCAGTAGTAGTAGTAGTAGTAGTAGTAGGAGTAGCAGTAGTAGTAGTAGCAGGAGTAGTAGCAGGAGTAATAGCAGGAGTAGTAGTAGCAGTAGTAGTAGCAGTAGTAGTAGCGGTAGTAGTAGCGGTAGTAGACGTAGCAGTAGTAGTAGTAGTAGCAATAGTAGTAGCAGTAGCAATTGTAGTAGTAGAAGTAGTAGTAGCAGTAGCAGTAGTAGTAGCAGCAGCAGTAGTAGTATTAGCAGGAGTAGCAGTAGTAGTAGTAGTAGCAGCAGTAGTAGCAGTTGTAGCTGTAGTAGTAGCAGTAGTAGTAGCAGCAGTAGCAGTAGTAGTAGCAGCAGTAGTATCAGAAGTAGTAGTAGTAGCAGTTGTAGCAGTAGTAGTAGCAGTTGTAGCAGTAGTAGCAGTAGTAGAAGTAGTAGTAGTAGTAGTAGTAGTGGTAGTAGCAGTAGCAGTAACAGTAGCAGTAGTAGCAGTAGCAGTAGTAGTAGTAGTACTAGCAGTACCAGTAGGAGTAGCAGTAGCAGGAGTAGTAGCAGTAGCAGGAGCAGTAGGAGGAGCAGTAGTAGTAGTAGTAGTAGTAGCAGTAGCGGCAATACTAGTAGCAGTAGTAGTAGTAGTAGCAGTAGTAGTAGCAGGAGTAGTAGGAGCAAGAGTAGTAGCAGGAGTAGTGGTAGCAGTAGTAGTAGCAGAAGTAGTAGCCACAGTAGTAGTAGTAGCACCAGTAGTACTAGTAGTAGTAGCAGCAGTAGCAGTAGTAGTAGATTTAGTATTATCAGTAGTAGTAGTAGCAGTAGTTGTAGCAATAGTAGTAGTAGTAGTAGCAGCAGTAGTAGCAGAAGTAGTAGTAGTAGCAGTAGTAGTAGGAGTTGTAGCTGTAGTAGTAGAAGTAGTATTAGTAGCAGCAGTAGTAGCAGTAGTAGTATTAGTAGTAGAAGTAGTAGTACTAGTAGTAGTACTAGTAGTAGTAGTAGTAGTAGTAGTAGTAGTAGCAGCAGTAGCAGGAGTAGCAGTAGGAGGAGCAGTAGTAGGAGCAGTAGCAGGAGTAGTAGCAGGAGTAGTAGGAGCACGAGTAGTAGGAGTAGTAGTAGTAGCAGTAGCAGTAGTAGCAGTAGTTGTAGTAGTAGCAGTAGTAGAAGCAGTAGTAGAAGCAGCAGTAGTAGTAGTAGTAGTGGTGGTAGTAGCAATAGTAGTAGTAGTGGCAGTATTAGTAGAGTAGCAGTAGCAGTAGCGGTAGTCGGAGTAACAGTAGCAGTAGTAGTAGCAGTAAAAGTAGCAGCAGTAGCAGTAGAAGTTGCAGCAGTAGCAGTAGTAGTAGCAGTAGTAGTAGTAGTAGTAGCAGAGTAGCAGTAGCAGTAGCAGTAGCAGTAGTAGCAGTAGCAGAAGCAGCAGCAGTAGTAGTAAGACCAGTAGCAGTAGCAATAGGAGCAGTAGTATCAGTAGTAGCAGTAGAACTAGGATTAGCAGTAGTAGCAGTAGCAGTAGTAGTAGTAGCATTAGCAGTAGCAGTAGCAGTACTAGCAGTAGCATTAGCAGTAGTAGCAGTAGCAGTAGCAGTAGCAGTAGTAGCAGTAGCAGTAGTAGCAGTAGGAGCAGTAGCAGTAGCTGCAATAGTAGTAGTAGTAGGAGTAGTAGTAGTAGCAGTACTAGTAGAAGTAGCAGTAGCAGTAGCAGTAGCAGTACTAGTAGTAGCATTAGTAGTAGTAGTGATAGTAGTAGTAGTAGGAGCAGTAGCAGTAGCAACAGCAGCAGCAGTAGCAGTAGGAGGAACAGTAGTAGGAGGAGCACGAGTAGTAGGAGTAGTAGTAGTAGCAGTAGTTGTAGTAGTAGCAGTAGTAGTAGCAGTAGTAGAAGCAGCAGTAGTAGTAGTAGTAGTAGTAGGAGTAGCAGTAGTAGTAGTAGTAGCAGGAGTAGTAGCAGGAGTAATAGCAGGAGTAGTTGTAGCAGTAGTAGTAGCAGTAGTAGTAGCGGTAGTAGTAGCGGTAGTAGACGTAGCAGTAGTAGTAGTAGTAGCAATATTAGTAGCAGTAGCAATTGTAGTAGTAGAAGTACTAGTAGCAGTAGCAGTAGTAGTAGCAGCAATAGTAGTAGTAGTATTAGCAGGAGTAGCAGTAGTAGTAGTAGTAGCAGCAGTAGTAGCAGTTGTAGCTGTAGTAGTAGCAGTAGTAGTAGCAGCAGTAGCAGTAGTAGTAGCAGCAGTAGTATCAGAAGTAGTAGTAGAAGCAGTTGTAGCAGTAGTAGTAGCAGTTGTAGCAGTAGTAGCAGTAGTACAAGTTGTAGTAGTAGTAGTAGTGGTAGTAGCAGTAGCAGTAACAGTAGTAGTAACAGTAGAAGTAGTAGCTGTAGCAGTAGTAGTAGTACTAGCAGTACCAGTAGGAGTAGAAGTCGCAGTAGCAGTAGCAGGAGTAGTAGCAGTAGCAGGAGCAGTAGGAGGAGCAGTAGTAGTAGTAGTAGTAGTAGCAGTAGCGGTAATACTAGTAGCAGTAGTAGTAGTAGCAGTAGCAGTAGCAGTAGCAGTAGCAGTAGTAGTAGAAGGAGTAGTAGTAGCAAGAGTAGTAGCAGGAGTAGTAGCAGGAGTAGTAGGAGCACGAGTAGTAGGAGTAGTAGTAGTAGCAGTAGCAGTAGTAGCGGTAGTTGTAGTAGTAGCAGTACTAGAAGCAGTAGTAGAAGCAGCAGTAGCGGTATTAGTGGTGGTAGTAGCAATAGTAGTAGTAGTAGCAGTATTAGTAGAGTAGCAGTAGCAGTAGCGGTAGTCGGAGTAGCAGTAGCAGTAGTAGTAGCAGTAAAAGTAGCAGCAGTAGCAGTAGAAGTTGCAGCAGTAGTAGTAGAAGTAGCAGTAGTAGTAGCAGTAGTAGTAGTAGCAGTAGTAGTAGTAGTAGCAGAGTAGCAGTAGCAGTAGCAGTAGTAGCAGTAGCAGAAGCAGCAGCAGTAGTAGTAAGACCAGTAGCAGTAGCAATAGGAGCAGTAGTATCAGTAGTAGCAGTAGAACTAGGATTAGCAGTAGTAGCAGTAGCAGCAGTAGTAGTAGCATTAGCATTAGCAGTAGCAGTACTAGCAGTAGCATTAGCAGTAGTAGCAGTAGCAGTAGCAGTAGGAGCAGTAGCAGTAGCTGCAATAGTAGTAGTAGTAGGAGCAGTACTAGTAGAAGTAGCAGTAGCAGTAGCAGTAGCAGTACTAGTAGTAGCATTAGTAGTAGTAGTGATAGTAGTAGTAGTAGTAGTAGTAGTAGTAGTAGTAGTAGTAGCAGTAGTAGGAGCAGTAGCAGTAGCAACAGCAGCAGCAGTAGCAGTAGGAGGAACAGTAGTAGGAGGAGCACGAGTAGTAGGAGTAGTAGTAGTAGCAGTAGTTGTAGTAGTAGCAGTAGTAGTAGCAGTAGTAGAAGCAGCAGTAGTAGTATTAGTAGTAGTAGTAGGAGTAGCAGTAGTAGGAGTAGTAGCAGGAGTAATAGCAGGAGTAGTAGTAGCAGTAGTAGTAGCAGTAGTAGTAGCGGTAGTAGTAGTGGTAGTAGACGTAGCAGTAGTAGTTGTAGTAGCAATAGTAGTAGCAGTAGCAATTGTAGTAGTAGAAGTAGTAGTAGCAGTAGCAGTAGTAGTAGCAGCAGCAGTAGTAGTAGTATTAGCAGGAGTAGCAGTAGTAGTAGTAGTAGCAGTAGTAGTAGCAGTTGTAGCTGTAGTAGTAGCAAAAGTAGTAGCAGCAGTAGCAGTAGTAGTAGCAGCAGTAGTATCAGAAGTAGTAGCAGTAGCAGTTGTAGCAGTAGTAGTAGCAGTTGTAGCAGTAGTAGCAGTAGTAGAAGTAGTACTAGTAGTAGTAGTAGTAGTGGTAGTAGCAGTAGCAGTAACAGTAGTAGTAACAGTAGCAGTAGTAGCAGTAGCAGTAGTAGTAGTAGTACTAGCAGTACCAGTAGGAGTAGAAGTCGCAGTAGCAGTAGCAGGAGTAGTAGCAGTAGCAGGAGCAGTAGGAGGAGCAGTAGTAGTAGTAGTAGTAGTAGTAGTAGCAGTAGCGGCAATACTAGTAGCAGTAGTAGTAATAGCAGTAGCAGTAGTAGTAGAAGGAGTAGTAGTAGCAAGAGTAGTAGCAGGAGTAGTGGTAGCAGTAGTAGTAGCAGAAGTAGTAGCCACAGTAGTAGTAGCACCAGTAGTACTAGTAGTAGTAGCAGCAGCAGCAGTAGTAGTAGATTTAGTATTACCAGTAGTAGTAGTAGCAGTAGTTGTAGCAATAGTAGTAGTAGTAGCAGAAGTAGTAGCAGAAGTAGTAGTAGTAGCAGTAGTAGTAGGAGTTGTAGCTGTAGTAGTAGAAGTAGTAGCAGTAGCAGTAGTAGTATTAGTAGTAGAAGTAGTAGTACTAGTAGTAGTACTAGTAGTAGTAGTAGTAGCAGCAGCAGTAGCAGGAGTAGCAGTAGGAGGAGCAGTAGTAGGAGCAGTAGCAGGAGTAGTAGCAGGAGTAGTAGCAGGAGTAGTAGGAGCACGAGTAGTAGGAGTAGTAGTAGTAGCAGTAGCAGTAGTAGCGGTAGTTGTAGTAGTAGCAGTACTAGAAGCAGTAGTAGAAGCAGCAGTAGTAGTAGTAGTGGTGGTAGTAGCAATAGTAGTAGTAGTAGCAGTATTAGTAGAGTAGTAGTAGAAGTAGCGGTAGTCGGAGTAGCAGTAGCAGTAGTAGTAGCAGTAAAAGTAGCAGCAGTAGCAGTAGAAGTTGCAGCAGTAGCAGTAGAAGTTGCAGCAGTAGTAGTAGAAGTAGCAGTAGTAGTAGCAGTAGTAGTAGTAGCAGTAGTAGTAGTAGTAGCAGAGTAGCAGTAGCAGTAGAAGTAGTAGCAGTAGCAGAAGCAGCAGCAGTAGTAGTAAGACCAGTAGCAGTAGCAATAGGAGCAGTAGTATCAGTAGTAGCAGTAGAACTAGGATTAGCAGTAGTAGCAGTAGAAGTAGTAGTAGTAGCATTAGCATTAGCAGTAGCATTAGCAGTAGTAGCAGTAGCAGTAGTAGCAGTAGCAGTAGGAGCAGTAGGAGCAGTAGCAGTAGCTGCAATAGTAGTAGTAGTAGGAGTAGTAGTAGTAGCAGTACTAGTGGAAGTAGCAGTAGCAGTAGCAGTAGCAGTACTAGTAGTAGCATTAGTAGTAGTAGTGATAGTAGTAGTAGTAGTAGCATTAGTAGTAGTAGCATTAGCAGTAGCAGTACTAGCAGTAGCATTAGCAGTAGTAGCAGTAGCAGTAGCAGTAGTAGCAGTAGCAGTAGGAGCAGTAGGAGCAGTAGCGGTAGCTGCAATAGTAGTAGT
>OV702291.1:367679323-367684323 GCA_916181665.1 Avena sativa | reverse complement strand
AGCAGCAGTAGTAGTAGTAGTAGCAGCAGTAGTAGTTGTTGTAGCTGTAGTAGTAGCAGTAGTAGTAGAAGTAGTATTAGTAGTAGCAGTAGTAGTATTAGTAGTAAAAGTAGTAGTATTAGTAGTAGTAGTAGTACTAGTAGTAGTAGTATTAGTATTAGTAGTAGTAGTAGTAGTAGCAGGAGTAGCAGTAGTAGCAGTAGGAGGAGCAGTAGTAGGAGCAGTAGCAGGAGTAGTAGAAAGAGTAGCAGTATTAGTAGAGTAGCAGTAGCAGTAGTGGTAGTAGGAGTAACAGTACTAGTAGTAGTAGCAGTAAAAGTAGCAGCAGTAGCAGTAGAAGTAGCAGCAGTAGTAGTAGAAGTAGCAGTAGCAGTAGTAGTAGCAGTAGTAGTAATAGTAGTAGCAGCAGAGTAGCAGTAGCAGTAGGAATAGTAGCAGTAGCAGAAGCAGCAGCAGTAGTAGTAGGACCAGTAGCAGTAGCAATAGGAGCAGTAGTATCAGTAGTAGCAGTAGAACTAGGATTTGCAGTAGTAGCAGTAGCAGTAGTAGTAGCAGTAGCAGTAGCAGTAGTAGCAGTAGGAGCAGTAGCAGTAGCTGCAATAGTAGTAGTAGTAGTAGTAGTAGTAGTAGTAGCAGTACTAAGAGAAGTAGTAGTAGTACTAGCAGTACTAGTAGGAGTAGAAGTCACAGTAGCAGTAGCAGGAGTAGTAGCAGTAGTAGGAGCAGTAGGAGGAGCGGTATTAGGAGTAGTAGTAGTAGTAGCAGTAGTAGTAGCAGTAGCAGCAATACTAGTAGCAGTAGTAGTAGCAGTAGCAGTAGTAGTAGCAGTAGTAGAAGGAGTAGTAGGAGTAGTAGTAGTAGCAAGAGTAGTAGCAGGAGTAGTGGTAGCAGTAGTAGTAGCAGCAGTAGTAGCCGTAGTAGTAGTAGTAGTAGTAGTAGTAGTAGTAGTAGTAGTAGTAGTAGCACCAGTAGCACTAGCAGTAGTAGCAGCAACATCAGTAGTAGTAGTAGCTTTAGTATTAGCAGTAGTAGTAGTAGCAGTAGTTGTAGCAATAGTACTACTAGTAGTAGCAGCAGTAGTAGTAGTAGCAGCAGTAGTAGCAGTTGTAGCTGTAGTAGTAGCAGTAGTAGTAGAAGTAGTAGTAGTAGGAGTAGCAGTAGTAGCAGTAGTAGCAGTTGTAGCTGTAGTAATAGCAGTAGTAGTAGCAGTAGTAGCAGTAGTAGTAGCAGCAGTAGTATCAGCAGTAGTAGTAGTAGCAGCAGTTGTAGCAGTAGTAGTAGCAGTAGTAGTAGCAGTAGTAGTAGCAGTAGTAGCAGTAGTAGTAGTAGTAGTAGTGGTGGTAGTAGCAGTAGCAGTAATAGTAGCAGTAGCAGTAGCAGTAGTAGCAGTAGCAGTAGTAGCAGTAGTACTAGCAGTACCAGTAGGAGTAGAAGTCACAGTAGTAGTAGCAGGAGTAGTAGCAGTAGCAGGAGCAGTAGGAGGAGCAGTATTAGGAGTAGTAGTAGTAGCAGTAGTAGTAGCAGTAGCAGCAATACTAGTAGCAGTAGTAGTAGCAGTAGTAGAAGGAGTAGTAGGAGTAGTAGTAGTAGCAAGAGTAGTAGCAGGAGTAGTGGTAGCAGTAGTAGCAGTAGTAGTAGCCGCAGTAGTAGTAGTAGTAGCACCAGTAGCACTAGCAGTAGTAGCAGCAAGATCAGTAGTAGTAGTAGCTTTAGTATTAGCAGTAGTAGTAGCAGTAGTTGTAGCAATAGTACTATTAGTAGTAGCATCAGTAGTAGTAGTAGCAGCAGTAGTAGTAGTTGTAGCTGTAGTAGTAGCAGAAGTAGTAGAAGTAGTATTAGTAGTAGCAGTAGTAGTATTAGTAGTAAAAGTAGTAGTATTAGTAGTAGTAGTAGTAGTAGTAGTTGTAGTATTAGTAGTAGCAGGAGTAGCAGTAGTAGCAGTAGGAGGAGCAGTAGTAGGAGCAGTAGCAGGAGTAGTAGAAAGAGTAGCAGTATTAGTAGAGTAGCAGTAGTGGTAGTAGGAGTAACAGTACTAGTAGTACTAGTAGTAAAAGTAGCAGCAGTAGTAGTAGAAGTAGCAGCAGTAGTAGTAGAAGTAGCAGTAGCAGTAGCAGTAGTAGTAGCAGTAGTAGTAGCAGTAGTAGTAGCAGCAGAGTAGCAGTAGCAGTAGCAATAGTAGCAGTAGCAGAAGCAGCAGCAGTAGTAGTAGGACCAGTAGCAGTAGCAATAGGAGAAGTAGTATCAGTAGTAGCAGTAGAACTAGGATTTGCAATAGTAGCAGTAGCAGTAGTAGTAGCAGTAGCAGTAGCAGTAGTAGCAGTAGGAGCAGTAGCAGTAGCTGCAATAGTAGGAGTAGTAGTAGGAGTAGTAGTAGTAGCAGTACTAGTAGTAGCATTAGTAGTAGTAGTGATAGTAGTAGTAGTAGTAGTAGTAGTAGTAGCAGTAGTAGGAGCAGTAGCAGTAGCAACAGCAGCAGTAGTAGTAGGAGCAGTAGTAGTAGCAGTAGTAGTAGTAGTAGCAGTAGGAGGAGCAGTAGTAGGAGCCCGAGTAGTAGGAGTAGTAGTAGTAGCAGTAGTTGTAGTAGTAGCAGTAGTAGTAGCAGTAGTAGAAGCAGCAGTAGTAGTAGTAGTAGTAGTAGTAGTAGTAGGAGTAGTAGTAGTAGTAGTAGTAGTAGTAGCAGGAGTAATAGCAGGAGTAGTAGTAGCAGTAGTAGCAATAGTAGTAGCAGTAGCAATAGTAGTAGTAGCAGTAGCAGTAGCAGTAGTAGTACTAGTAGTAGTAGCAGCAGTAGTAGTAGTAGTAGTAGTAGCAGGAGAAGCAGTAGTAGTAGTACTAGTAGTACTAGTAGTAGCAGTAGTAGCTGTAGTAGTAGCAGTAGTAGTAGTAGTAGCACCAGTAGCAGTAGTAGTAGCAGTAGGAGTAGCAGCAGTAGTAGTAGCAGTAGTAGTAATAGTATTAGCAGTAGAAGTAGCAGTAGTAGCAGTAGGAGAAGTAGCAGTAGCAGCAGCAGTAGTAGTAGGAGCAGTAGCAGTAGTAGTAGTAGTAGCATTAGTAGTAGTAGTAGTAGTAGCAGCAGCAATAGTAGCAGCATCAACAATAGTAGTAGTAGTAGTAGTAGTAGCAGCAGTAGTAGTTGTTGTAGCTGTAGTAGTAGCAGTAGTATTAGTAGTAGTAGTAGTAGCAGTAGTAGTAGAAGTAGTAGTAGTAGTAGTAGTAGAAGTAGTAGTAGTAGTAGTAGTAGCAGGAGTAGCAGTAGTAGTAGTAGCACCAGTAGCAGTAGCAGTAGGAGGAGTAGTAGTTGGAGCAGTAGAGGGAGTAGTAGCAGGAGTAGTAGGAGCACGAGTAGTAGGAGTAGTATTAGCAGTAGTTGTAGCATTAGTTGTAGTAGTAGCAGTAGTAGTAGCAGTAGTAGAAGCAACAGTAGTAGTAGTAGTAGTAGTAGTAGCAGTATTAGCAGGAGTAGTAGTAGCAGTAGTAGTAGCAGTAGTAGTAGCGGTAGTAGTAGTAGTAGTAGCAGTAGCAGTAGTAGTAGTTGTAGCAATAGTAGTAGCAGTAGCAATAGTAGTAGTAGCAGTATTAGTAGCAGTAGCAGTAGTAGTAGCAGCAGCAGTAGTACTAGTAGTAGCAGGAGTAACAGTAGTAGCAGTAGTAGCAGTTGTAGCTGTAGTAATAGCAGTAGTAGTAGCAGTAGTAGCAGTAGTAGTAGCAGCAGTAGTATCAGCAGTAGTAGTAGTAGCAGCAGTTGTAGCAGTAGTAGTAGCAGTAGTAGCAGTAGTAGTGGTAGTAGTAGTAGTAGCAGTAGCAGTAATAGTAGCAGTAGCAGTAGCAGTAGTAACAGTAGTACTAGCAGTACCAGTAGGAGTAGAAGTCACAGTAGCAGTAGCAGGAGTAGTAGCAGTAGCAGGAGCAGTAGCAGGAGCAGTATTAGGAGTAGTAGTAGTAGTAGAAGTAGTAGTAGCAGTAGCAGCAATACTAGTAGCAGTAGTAGTAGCAGTAGCAGTAGTAGTAGCAGTAGTAGAAGGAGTAGTAGGAGTAGTAGTAGTAGCAAGAGTAGTAGCAGGAGTAGTGGTAGAAGTAGTAGTAGCAGCAGTAGTAGCCGCAGTAGTAGTAGTAGTAGCACCAGTAGCACTAGCAGTAGTAGCAGCAACATCAGTAGTAGTAGCAGCAGTAGTATCAGCAGCAGTAGTAGTAATAGCAGTAGTAGTAGCAGTAGTAGCAGTAGTAGTAGCAGCAGTAGCAGTAGTAGTAGCAGCAGTAGTATCAGCAGCAGTAGTAGTAGCAGCAGTTGTAGCAGTAGTAGTAACAGTAGTAGCAGTAGTAGTAGTAGTAGTAGTAGTAGTGGTAGTAGCAGTAGCAGTAATAGTAGCAGTAGCAGTAGCAGTAGTAGCAGTAGCAGTAGTAGCAGTAGTACTAGCATTACCAGTAGGAGTAGAAGTCACAGTAGCAGTAGCAGGAGTAGTAGCAGTAGCAGGAGCAGTAGGAGGAGCAGTATTAGGAGTAGTAGTAGTAGTAGCAGTAGTAGTAGCAGTAGCAGCAATACTAGTAGCAGTAGTAGTAGCAGTAGCAGTAGTAGTAGCAGTAGTAGAAGGAGTAGTAGGAGTAGTAGGAGTAGTAGTAGTAGCAAGAGTAGTAGCAGGAGTAGTGGTAGCAGTAGTAGTAGCAGCAGTAGTAGCCGCAGTAGTAGTAGTAGTACCACTAGTAGCACTAGCAGTAGTAGCAGCAACATCAGTAGTAGTAGTAGCTTTAGTATTAGCATTGGTAGTAGTAGCAGTAGTTGTAGCAATAGTACTACTAGTAGTAGCAGCAGTAGTAGTAGTAGCAACAGTAGTAGTTGTTGTAGTTGTAGTAGTAGCAGTAGTAGTAGAAGTAGTATTAGTAGTACCAGTAGTAGCAGTAGTAGTATTAGTAGTAAAAGTAGTAGTATTAGTAGTAGTAGTAGTAGTACTAGTAGTAGTAGTATTAGTATTAGTAGTAGTAGTAGTAGTAGCAGGAGTAGCAGT
>OV702291.1:367629323-367634323 GCA_916181665.1 Avena sativa | reverse complement strand
AGTAGTAGGACCAGTAGAAGTAGCAATAGGAGCAGTAGTATCAGTAGTAGCAGTAGAACTAGGATTTGCAGTAGTAGCAGTAGCAGTAGTAGTAGCAGTAGCAGTAACAGTAGTAGCAGTAGGAGCAGTAGCAGTAGCTCCAATAGTAGTAGTAGTAGTAGTAGGAGTAGTAGTAGTAGCAGTACTAGTAGAAGTAGCAGTAGCAGTACTAGTAGTAGCATTAGTAGTAGTAGTAGTAGTAGTGATAGTGGTAGTAGTAGTAGTAGTTGCAGTAGTAGGAGCAGTAGCAGTAGCAACAGCAGCAGTAGTAGCAGTAGGAGGAGCAGTAGGAGGAGGAGCACGAGTAGTAGGAGTAGTAGTAGTAGTAGTAGTAGTAGTTGTAGTAGTAGCAGTAGTAGTAACAGTAGTAGAAGCAGCAGTAGTAGTAGTAGTAGTAGGAGTAGCAGTAGTAGTAGTAGTAGCAGGAGTAATAGCAGGAGTAGTAGTAGCAGTAGTAGTAGCGGTAGTAGTAGCAGTAGTAGACGTAGCAGTAGTAGTAGTAGCAATAGTAGTAGCAGTAGCAATTGTAGTAGTAGCAGTAGCAGTAGTAGTAGTAGCAGCAGCAGTAGTAGTAGTAGTAGCAGGAGTAGCAGTAGTAGTAGTAGTAGTAGCAGCACTAGTAGCAGTTGTAGCTGTAGTAGTAGGAGTAGTAGTAGCAGTAGTAGCGGTAGTAGTAGCAGCAGTAGTATCAGCAGTAGTAGTAGTAGCAGCAGTTGTAGCAGTAGTAGTAGCAGTAGTAGTAGCACTAGTAGCAGTAGTAGTAGTAGTAGTAGTGGTAGTAGCAGTAGCTATAATAGTAGCAGTAGCAGTAGTAGCAGTAGTAGTAATAGTAGCAGTAGCAGTAGCAGTAGTAGCAGTAGCAGTAGTAGCAGTAGTACTAGCAGTACCAATAGGAGTAGAAGTCAGAGTAGCAGTAGTAGGAGTAGTAGCAGTAGCAGGAGCAGTAGGTGGAGCAGTAGTAGGAGCAGTAGTAGTAGCAGTAGTAGTAGCAGTAGCAGCAATACTAGTAGCAGTAGTAGTAGCAGTAGCAGTAGTAGTAGCAGTAGTAGAAGGTGTAGTAGGAGTAGTAGTAATAGCAAGGGTAGTAGCAGGAGTAGTGGTAGCAGTAGTAGTAGCAGCAGTAGTAGCCGCAGTAGTAGTAGTAGTAGCACTAGCAGTAGTAGCAGCAACATCAATAGTAGTAGCTTTAGTATTAGCATTGGTAGTAGTAGCAGTAGTTGTAGCAATAGTACTACTAGTAGTAGCAGCAGTAGTAGTAGTAGCAGCAGTAGTAGTTGTTGTAGCTGTAGTAGTAGCAGTAGTAGTAGAAGTAGTATTAGTAGTAGCAGTAGTAGTATTAGTAGTAAAAGTAGTAGTATTAGTAGTAGTAGTAGTAGTAGTAGTAGTAGTAGCAGCAGTAGTAGCCGCAGTAGTAGTAGTAGTAGCACCAGTAGTACTAGCAGTAGTAGCAGCAACATCAGTAGTAGTAGTAGCTTTAGTATTACCAGTAGTAGTAGTAGCAGTAGTTGTAGCAATAGTACTACTAGTAGTAGCAGCAGTAGTAGTAGTTGTAGCTGTAGTAGTAGCAGTAGTAGTAGAAGTAGTATTAGTAGTAGCAGTAGTAGCAGTAGTAGTATTAGTAGTAAAAGTAGTAGTATTAGTAGTAGTAGTAGTAGTACTAGTAGTAGTAGTAGTAGTAGTAGTAGTAGCAGGAGTAGCAGTAGTAGCAGTAGGAGGAGCAGTAGTAGGAGCAGTAGCAGGAGTAGTAGAAAGAGTAGCAGTATTAGTAGAGTAGCAGTAGCAGTAGTGGTAGTAGGAGTAATAGTAGTAGTAGTAGTAGCGGTAAAAGTAGCAGCAGTAGCACTAGAAGTAGCAGCAGTAGTAGTAGAAGTAGCAGTAGCAGTACTAGTAGCAGTAGTAGTAGTAATAGTAGTAGCAGCAGAGTAGCAGTAGCAGTAGCAATAGTAGCAGTAGCAGAAGCAGCAGCAGTAGTAGTAGGACCAGTAGAAGTAGCAATAGGAGCAGTAGTATCAGTAGTAGCAGTAGAACTAGGATTTGCAGTAGTAGCAGTAGCAGTAGTAGTAGCAGTAGTAGTAACAGTAGTAGCAGTAGGAGCAGTGGCAGTAGCTGCAATAGTAGTAGTAGTAGTAGGAGTAGTAGTAGTAGCAGTACTAGTAGAAGTAGCAGTAGCAGTACTAGTAGTAGCATTAGTAGTAGTAGTAGTGATAGTGGTAGTAGTAGTAGTAGCAGTAGTAGGAGCAGTAGCAGTAGCAACAGCAGCAGTAGTAGCAGTAGGAGGAGCAGTAGTAGGAGGAGCACGAGTAGTACGAGTAGTAGTAGCAGCAGTAGTTGTAGTAGTAGCAGTAGTAGTAGCAGTAGTAGAAGCAGCAGTAGTAGTAGTAGTAGTAGTAGTAGTAGGAGTAGGAGTAGCAGTAGTAGTAGTAGTAGCAGGAGTAATAGCAGGAGTAGTAGTAGCAGTAGTAGTAGCGGTAGTAGTAGCAGTAGTAGACGTAGCAGTAGTAGTAGTAGCAATAGTAGTAGCAGTAGCAATTGTAGTAGTAGCAGTAGTAGTAGCAGCAGTAGTAGTAGTAGCAGGAGTAGTAGTAGTAGTAGTAGTAGCAGTAGTAGTAGCAGTAGTAGCGGTAGTAGTAGCAGCAGTAGTATCAATAGTAGTAGTAGTAGTAGGAGTTGTAGCAGTAGTAGTAGTAGTAGTAGAAGTAGTAGTGGTAGTAGTAGTAGTAGTGGTAGTAGCAGTAGCAGTAACAGTAGTAGTAGCAGTAGCAGTAGTAGCAGTAGCAGTAGTAGTAGTAGTACTAGCAGTACCAGTAGGAATAGAAGTCGCAGTAGCAGTAGCAGGAGTAGTAGCAGTAGCAGGAGCAGTAGGAGGAGCAGTAGTAGTAGTAGTAGTAGTAGTAGTAGTAGTAGTAGTAGTAGCAGTAGCGGCAATACTAGTAGCAGTAGTAGTAGTAGGAGTAGCAGTAGCAGTAGTAGTAGTAGGAGTAGTAGTAGCAGGAGTAGTAGTAGCAAGAGTAGTAGCAGGAGTAGTGGTAGCAGTAGTAGCAGGAGTAGTGGTAGCTTTAGTATTACCAGTAGTAGTAGTAGCAGTAGTTGTAGCAATAGTAGTAGTAGTAGTAGCAGTAGTAGCAGCAGTAGTAGTAGTAGCAGTAGTAGTAGGAGTTGTAGCTGTAGTAGTAGAAATAGTATTAGTAGTAGTAGTAGTAGTAGTAGTAGTAGCAGTAGCGGCAATACTAGTAGCAGTAGTAGTAGTAGGAGTAGCAGTAGCAGTAGTAGTAGCAGGAGTAGTAGTAGCAAGAGTAGTAGCAGGAGTAGTGGTAGCAGTAGTAGCAGGAGTAGTGGTAGCTTTAGTATTACCAGTAGTAGTAGTAGCAGTAGTTGTAGCAATAGTAGTAGTAGTAGTAGTAGCAGTAGTAGCAGCAGTAGTAGAAGCAGCAGCAGTAGTAGTAGGACCAGTAGAAGTAGCAATAGGAGCAGTAGTATCAGTAGTAGCAGTAGAACTAGGATTTGCAGTAGTAGCAGTAGCAGTAGTAGTAGCAGTAGTAGTAACAGTAGTAGCAGTAGGAGCAGTGGCAGTAGCTGCAATAGTAGTAGTAGTACGAGTAGTAGTAGTAGCAGTACTAGTAGAAGTAGCAGTAGCAGTACTAGTAGTAGCATTAGTAGTAGTAGTAGTGATAGTGGTAGTAGTAGTAGTAGCAGTAGTAGGAGCAGTAGCAGTAGCAACAGCAGCAATAGTAGCAGTAGGAGGAGCAGTAGTAGGAGGAGCGAGAGTAGTAGGAGTAGTAGTAGCAGCAGTAGTTGTAGTAGTAGCAGTAGTAGTAGCAGTAGTAGAAGCAGCAGTAGTAGTAGTAGTAGTAGGAGTAGGAGTAGCAGTAGTAGTAGTAGTAGCAGGAGTAATAGCAGGAGTAGTAGTAGCAGTAGTAGTAGCGGTAGTAGTAGCAGTAGTAGACGTAGCAATTGTAGTAGTAGCAGTAGTAGTAGCAGCAGCAGTAGTAGTAGTAGCAGGAGTAGTAGTAGTAGTAGTAGTAGCAGCAGTAGTAGCAGTTGTAGCTGTAGTAGTAGCAGTAGTAGTAGCAGTAGTAGCGGTAGTAGTAGCAGCAGTAGTATCAACAGTAGTAGTAGTAGTAGGAGTTGTAGCAGTAGTAGTAGTAGTAGTAGAAGTAGTAGTGGTAGTAGTAGTAGTAGTAGTGTTAGTAGCAGTAGCAGTAACAGTAGTAGTAGCAGTAGCAGTAGTAGCAGTAGCAGTAGTAGTAGTAGTACTAGCAGTACCAGTAGGAATAGAAGTCGCAGTAGCAGTAGCAGGAGTAGTAGCAGTAGCAGGAGCAGTAGGAGGAGCAGTAGTAGTAGTAGTAGTAGTAGTAGTAGTAGTAGTAGTAGTAGTAGCGGCAATACTAGTAGCAGTAGTAGTAGTAGGAGTAGCAGTAGCAGTAGTAGTAGCAGGAGTAGTAGTAGCAAGAGTAGTAGCAGGAGTAGTGGTAGCAGTAGTAGCAGGAGTAGTGGTAGCTTTAGTATTACCAGTAGTAGTAGTAGCAGTAGTTGTAGCAATAGTAGTAGTAGTAGTAGTAGCAGTAGTAGCAGCAGTAGTAGTAGTAGCAGCAGTAGTAGGAGTTGTAGCTGTAGTAGTAGAAATAGTATTAGTAGTAGCAGTAGTAGCAGTAGTAGTATTAGTAGTAGAAGTAGTAGTACTAGTAGTAGTAGTAGTAGTAATAGTAGTAGTAGCAGCAGTAGCAGGAGTAGCAGTAGGAGGAGCAGTAGTAGGAGCAGTAGCAGGAGTAGTAGCAGGAGTAGTAGGAGCACGAGTAGTAGGAGTAGTAGTAGTAGCAGTAGCAGTAGTAGCAGTAGTTGTAGTAGTAGCAGTAGTAGTAGCAGTAGTAGAAGCAGTAGTAGAAGCAGCAGTAGTAGTAGTAGTGGTGGTAGTAGCAATAGTAGTAGTAGTAGCAGTATTAGTAGAGTAGCAGTAGCAGTAG
>OV702291.1:367601823-367624323 GCA_916181665.1 Avena sativa | reverse complement strand
AGCAGTAGCAGTAGCTGCAATAGTAGTAGTAGTAGTAGTAGTAGTAGTAGGTGTAGTAGCAGTAGCAGTACTAGTAGAAGTAGCAGTAACAGTAGCAGCACTAGTAGTAGCCTTAGTAGCATTAGTAGTAGTAGTAGTAGTAGCAGTAGCAGTAGGAGAAGTAGCAGCAGCAGTAGTAGTAGCAGTAGCAGTAGGAGGAGCAGTAGGAGGAGCAGTAGCAGGAGTAGTAGGAGCGCGAGTAGTAGGAGTAGTAGTAGTAGCAGTAGTAGTAGTAGTAGCAGTAATAGTAGTAGTTGCAGTAGTAGCAGTAGTAGTAGCAGTCGTTGAAGCAGCAGCAGTAGTAGTAGGAGTAGCAGTAGTAGTAGTAGTAGCAGGAGTAGTAGCAGGAGTAATAGCAGGAGTAGTACTAGCAGTAGTAGTAGCGGTAGTAGTAGCAGTAGTAGACGTAGCAGTAGTAGTAGTAGAAATAGTAGTAGTAGTAGCAATAGTAGTAGTAGCAGTAGCAGCAGCAGTAGTAGTAGTAGCAGGAGTAGTAGTAGTAGTAGTAGTAGTAGTAGTAGTAGTAGAAGCAGTAGTAGCAGTTGTAGCTATAGTAGTAGCAGTAGTAGTAGCAGCAGTAGCAGTAGTAGTAGCAGCAGTAGTAGTAGCAGTTGTAGTAGTAGTAGTAGCAGTAGCAGTAGTAGTAGAAGTAGTAGTAGTAGTAGTAGTAGTAGTAGTAGTAGTAGTAGTAGTAGTAGTAGTAGTAGTAGTAGTAGTAGTAGTAGTAGCACCAGTAGTACTAGCAGTAGTAGCAGCAACAGCAGCAGTAGTAGTAGCTTTAGTATTACCAGTAGTAGTAGTAGTAGCAGTAGTTGTAGCAATAGTAGTAGTAGTAGCAGCAGTAGTAGCAGCAGTAGTAGTAGTAGCAGCAGTAGTAGTTGTAGCTGTAGTAGTAGCAGTAGTAGTAGAAGTAGTATTAGTAGTAGCAGTAGTAGCAGTAGTAGTATTAGTAGTAGAAGTAGTAGTACTTGTAGTAGTACTAGTAGTAGTAGTAGTAGTAGCAGGATTAGCAGTAGTAGCAGTAGGAGGAGCAGGAGTAGGAGCAGTAGCAGGAGTAGTAGGAGTAGTAGTAGTAGTAGCAGTAGTTGTAGTAGAAGCAGTAGTAGAAGCAGTAGTAGAAGCAGTAGTAGAAGCAGCAGTAGCAGTAGTAGTAGCAGTTATAGAAGGAGTAGTAGGAGTAGTAGTAGCAGTAGTAGAAGCAGCAGTAGCAGTAGTAGTAGTAGTAGCAGTAGTAACAGTCGTTGTAGTAGTAGAAGTAGTAGTAGTAGTAGTAGTAGTAGCAGTAGTACTGCGGTAGTAGTAGGAGTAATAGCAGTAGCAATAGTAGTAGCAATAGTAGTAGCAGTAGCAATAGTAGTAGTAGAAGTAGCAGTGGTAGTAGTAGGAGCAGTAGTAGTAGTAATAGTAGTAGTAGTAGTAGTAGTAGTAGTAGTAGTAGTAGTAGAAGGAGTAGCAGTAGAAGTAGTAGTAGCAGAAGTAGTAGCAGTAGCAGTAGTAGTTGTAGCAATAGGAGCAGTAGTATCAGTAGTAGCAGTAGAACTAGGATTAGCAGTAGTAGTAGTAGCATTAGCAGTAGCAGTAGCAGTACTAGCAGTAGTAACAGTAGTAGTAGGAGCAGTAACACTAGCAGTAGTAGAAGTAGGAGCAGTAGCAGTAGCTGCAATAGTAGTAGTAGTAGTAGTAGGTGTAGTAGCAGTAGCAGTACTAGTAGAAGTAGCAGTAACAGTAGCAGCACTAGTAGTAGCCTTACTAGCATTAGTAGTAGTAGTAGTAGTAGTAGTAGTAGTAGTAGCAGTAGGAGCAGTAGCAGCAGCAGTAGTAGTAGCAGTAGCAGTAGGAGGAGCAGTAGGAGGAGCAGTAGCAGGAGTAGTAGCAGGAGTAGTAGGAGCGCGAGTAGTAGGAGTAGTAGTAGTAGCAGTAGTAGTAGCAGTCGTTGAAGCAGCAGCAGTAGTAGTAGGAGTAGCAGTAGTAGTAGTAGTAGCAGGAGTAGTAGCAGGAGTAATAGCAGGAGTAGTACTAGCAGTAGTAGTAGCGGTAGTAGTAGCAGTAGTAGACGTAGCAGTAGTAGTAGTAGCAATAGTAGTAGCAGTAGCAATAGTAGTAGTAGCAGTAGCAGCAGCAGTAGTAGTAGTAGCAGGAGTAGTAGTAGTAGTAGTACTAGTAGTAGTAGAAGCAGTAGTAGCAGTTGTAGCTATAGTAGTAGCAGTAGTAGTAGCAGCAGTAGCAGTAGTAGTAGCAGCAGTAGTAGTAGCAGTTGTAGTACTAGTAGTAGCAGTAGCAGTAGTAGTAGAAGTAGTAGTAGTAGTAGTAGTAGTAGTAGTAGTGGTATTAGCAGTAGCAGTAACAGTAGTAGTAGCAGTAGCAGTAGTAGAAGTAGTACTAGCAGTACCAGTAGGAGTAGAAGTCGCAGTAGCAGTAGCAGGACTAGTAGCAGTAGCAGGAGCCGTAGTAGCAGTAGGAGGAGTAGTAGTAGTAGCAGTAGGAGGAGCCGTAGTAGCAGTAGTAGTAGCAGTAGTAGCAGTAGCGGCAATACTAGTAGCAATAGTAGTAGTAGTAGCAGTAGCAGTAGCAGTAGCATTAGCAGTAGTAGTAGCAGGAGTAGTAGTAGCAAGAGTAGTAGCAGGAGTAGTGGTAGCAGTAGTAGAAGCAGAAGTAGTAGCCGCAGTAGTAGTAGTAGTAGCAACAATAGTAGTAGTAGCTTTAGTATTACAAGTAGTAGTAGTAGCAGTAGTTGTACCAATAGTAGTAGTAGTAGTAGCAGAAGTAGTAGTAGTAGCAGCAGTAGTAGTTGTAGCTGTAGTAGTAGCAGTAGTAGTAGAAGTAGTATTAGTAGTAGCAGTAGTAGCAGTAGTAGTATTAGTAGTAGAAGTAGTAGTAGTAGTAGTAGTAGTAGTAGTAGTAGTAGTAGTAGCAGGAGTAGCAGTAGTAGCAGTAGGAGGAGCAGTAGTAGGAGCAATAGCAGGAGTAGTAGCACGAGTAGTAGGAGCACGAGTAGTAGGAGTAGTAGTAGTAGTAGTAGTAGTAGTAGTAGTAGTAGTAGTAGTAGTAGTAGTAGCAGTAGTTGTAGTAGTAGCAGTAGTAGTAGAAGTAGTAGAAACAGTAGTAGAACCAGCAGTAGTAGTAGTAGTGGTGGTAGTAGCAACAGTAGTAGTAGCAGTATTAGTAGAGTAGCAGTAGCAGTAGCGGTAGTAGGAGTAGCCGTAGTAGTAGTAGTAGCAGTAAAAGTAGCAGCAGTAGCAGTAGAAGTAGCAGTAGTAGTAGTAGTAGAAGTAGCAGTAGTAGTAGAAGTAGTAGTAGTAGCAGTAGTAGTAGTAGTAGCAGAGTAGCAGTAGCAGTAGCAGTAGTAGCAGTAGCAGAAGCAGTAGCAGTAGTAGTAGGAGAAGTAGCAGTAGCAGTAGCAATAGGAGCAGTAGTATCAGTAGTAGTAGTAGAACTAGGATTAGCAGTAGTAGCAGTAGCAGTAGTAGTAGTAGTAGCATTAGCAGTAGCAGTAGCAGTAGTAGTACTAGCAGTAGCAGTAGGAGCAGTAGCAGTAGCAGTAGGAGCAGTAGCAGTAGCTGCAATAGTAGTGGTAGTAGGAGTAGTAGTAGAAGTACTAGTAGAAGTAGCAGTAGCAATAGCAGTACTAGTAGTAGCATTAGTAGTAGTAGTAGTAGGAGCAGTAGCAGTAGCAATAGCAGTAGTAGTAGCAATAGCAGTAGGAGCAGTAGCAGTAGCAGTAGGAGGAGCAGTAGTAGGAGCAGTAGTAGGAGTAGCAGGAGTAGTAGGAGCACGAGTAGTAGGAGGAGTAGTAGTAGCAGTAGTAGTAGCAGTAGTTGTAGTAGTAGCAGTAGTAGTAGCAGTAGTAGAAGCAGCAGTAGTAGAAGCAGCAGCAGTAGTAGTAGTAGTAGGAGTAGCAGTAGTAGTAGTAGTAGTAGTGGTAGCAGTAGTAGTAGCAGAAGTAGTAGCCGCAGTAGTAGTAGTAGTAGTAGTAGTAGTAGTAGTAGTAGTAGCACCAGTAGTACTAGCAGTAGTAGCAGCAGCAGTAGTAGTAGCTTTAGTATTACCAGTAGTAGTAGTAGCAGTAGTTGTAGCAATAGTAGTAGTAGTAGTAGCAGCAGTAGTAGCAGAAGTAGTAGTAGTAGAAGTAGTAGTTGTAGCTGTAGTAGTAGCAGTAGTAGTAGAAGTAGTATTAGTAGTAGCAGTAGTAGTATTAGTAGTAGAAGTAGTAGTACTAGTTGTAGTACTAGTTGTAGTAGTAGTAGTAGTAGTAATAGTAGCAGGAGTAGCAGTAGTAGCAGTGGGAGGAGCAGTAGTAGGAGCAGTAGCAGGAGTAGTAGGAGCACGAGTAGTAGGAGTAGTAGTAGCAGCAGTAGTAGTAGTAGCAGTAGTTATAGTAGTAGCAGTAGTAGTAGCAGTAGTAGAAACAGTACTAGAAGCAGCAGTAGTAGTAGTAGTGGTGGTAGTAGCAACAGTAGTAGTAGCAGTATTAGTAGAGTAGCAGTAGCAGTAGCGGTAGTAGGAGTAGCAGTAGCAGTAGTAGTAGCAGTAAAAGTAGCAACAGTAGCAGTAGAAGTAGCAGTAGTAGTAGTAGTAGAAGTAGTAGTAGTGGTAGCAGTAGTAGTAGTAGTAGTAGTAGTAGTAGAAGTAGTATTAGTAGAGTAGCAGTAGCAGTATCGGTAGTAGGAGTAGCAGTAGTAGTAGTAGCAGTAAAAGTAGCAGCAGTAGCAGTAGAAGTAGTAGTAGTAGTAGTAGTAGTAGTAGTAGTAGTAGTAAAAGTAGCAGTAGTAGTAGCAGTAGTAGAAGTAGTAGGAGAGTAGCAGTACCAGTAGCGGTAGTAGCAGTAGCAGAAGCAGCAGCAGTAGTAGTAGGAGCAGTAGGAGCAGTAGCAGTAGCAGTAGGAGCAGTAGCAGTAGCTGCAATAGTAGTAGTAGTAGTAGTAGGAGTAGTAGTAGCAGTACTAGTAGAAGTAGCAGTAGCAATAGCAGTACTAGTAGTAGCATTAGTAGTAGTAGTAGTAGCAGTAGCAGTAGCAGTAGGAGCACTAGCAGTAGCAGTAGGAGGAGCAGTAGTAGGAGCAGTAGTAGGAGTAGCAGGAGTAGTAGGAGCACGAGTAGTAGGAGTGGTAGTAGTAGCAGTAGTTGTAGTAGTAGCAGTAGTAGTAGCAGTAGAAGAAGCAGCAGTAGTAGAAGCAGCAGTAGTAGTAGTAGTAGTAGTAGTAGTAGGAGTAGCAGTAGTAGTAGTAGTAGTGGTAGCAGTAGTAGTAGCAGAAGTAGTAGCAGAAGTAGTAGCCGCAGTAGTAGTAGTAGTAGCACCAGTAGTACTAGCAGTAGTAGCAGCAGCAGTAGTAGTAGTAGCTTTAGTATTACCAGTAGTAGTAGTAGCAGTAGTTGTAGCAATAGTAGTAGTAATAGTAGTAGTAGCAGTAGCAGTAGCAGTAGGAGCAGTAGCAGTAGCAGCAGCAGTAGTAGTAGTAGTAGTAGCAGTAGGAGCAGTAGCAGTAGCAGTAGGAGGAGCAGTAGTAGGAGCAGTAGTAGGAGTAGCAGGAGTAGTAGGAGCACGAGTAGTAGGAGTAGTAGTAGTAGTAGCAGTAGTAGTAGCAGTAGTTGTAGTAGTAGTAGTAGTAGAAGCAACAGTAGTAGAAGCAGCAGCAGTAGTAGTAGTAGGAGTAGCAGTAGTAGTAGTAGTAGTGGTAGCAGTAGTAGTAGCAGAAGTAGTAGCCGCAGTAGTAGTAGTAGTAGTAGTAGTAGCACCAGTAGTACTAGCAGTAGTAGCAGCAGCAGTAGTAGTACTAGTAGCTTTAGTATTACCAGTAGTAGTAGCAGTAATTGTAGCAATAGTAGTAGTAGTAGTAGCAGCAGTAGTAGCAGAAGTAGTAGTAGCAGCAGTAGTAGTTGTAGCTGTAAAAGTAGCAGTAGTAGTAGAAGTAGTATTAGTAGTAGCAGTAGTAGCATTAGTAGTATTAGTAGTAGAAGTAGTAGTACTAGTTGTAGTAGTAGTAGTAGTAGTAGTAGTAGTAGTAGTAGCAGGAGTAGCAGTAGTAGCAGTGGGAGGAGCAGTAGTAGGAGCAGTAGCAGGAGTAGTAGGAGCACGAGTAGTAGGAGTAGTAGTAGCAGCAGTAGTAGTAGTAGTAGTTGTAGTAGTAGCAGTAGTAGTAGCAGTAGTAGAAACAGTAGTAGAAGCAGCAGTAGTAGTAGTAGTGGTGGTAGTAGCAACAGTAGTAGTAGTAGCAGTATTAGTAGAGTAGTAGTAGCAGTAGCGGTAGTAGGAGTAGCAGTAGTAGTAGTAGCAGTAAAAGTAGCAACAGTAGCAGTAGAAGTAGCAGTAGTAGTAGTAGTAGAAGTAGTAGTAGTAGCAGTAGTAGTAGTAGTAGTAGTAGTAGTAGTAGTAGTAGTAGTAGTAGTAGTAGTAGTAGTAGTAGTAGTAGAAGTAGTATTAGTAGAGTAGCAGTAGCAGTAGCGGTAGTAGGAGTAGCAGTAGTAGTAGTAGCAGTAAAAGTAGCAGCAGTAGCAGTAGAAGTAGTAGTAGTAGTAGAAGTAGCAGTAGTAGTAGTAGCAGTAGTAGTAGTAGTAGGAGAGTAGCAGTACCAGTAGCGGTAGTAGCAGTAGCAGAAGCAGCAGCAGTAGTAGTAGGAGCAGTAGAAGTAGCAATGGGAGTAGTAGTATCAGTAGTAGCAGTAGAACTAGGATTAGCAGTAGTAGCAGTAGCAGCGGTAGTAGTAGTAGTAGTAGTATTAGCAGTAGCAGTAGCAGTAGCAGTACTAGCAGTAGCATTAGCAGTAGTAGCAGTAGCAGTAGGAGCAGTAGCAGTAGCAGTAGGAGCAGTAGGAGCAGTAGCAGCAGTAGCAGTAGCTGCAATAGTAGTAGTAGTAGGAGTAGTAGTAGTAGCTGTACTAGTAGAAGTAGCAGTAGCAGTACTAGTAGTAGCATTAGTAGTAGTAGTAGTAGTAGTAGTAGTAGTAGTAGTAGCAGCAGTAGCAGTAGGAGCAGTAGCAGTAGTAGCAGCAGTAGTAGTAGTAGTAGCAGTAGTAGCAGTAGGAGCAGTAGGAGGAGCAGTAGCAGGAGTAGCAGGAGTAGTAGGAGCACGAGTAGTAGGAGTAGTAGTAGTAGCAGTAGTAGTAGCAGTAGTTGTAGTAGTAGCAGTAGTAGTAGCAGTAGTAGAAGCAGCAGTAGTACTAGTAGTAGAAGTAGCAGTAGTAGTAGTAGCAGGAGTAGTAGCAGGAGTATTAGCAGGAGTAGTAGTAGTAGTAGCAGTAGTAGTAGCGGTAGTAGTAGAAGTAGTAGACGTAGCAGTAGTAGTAGTAGTAGTAGTAGTAGCAGTAGAAATAGTAGTAGTAGTAGTAGTAGCAGTAGCAGTAGTAGTAGTAGTAGCAGCAGTACTAGCAATTGTAGCTGTAGTAGTAGCAGTAGTAGTAGTAGCAGCAGTTGTAGCAGTAGTTGTAGCAGTAGTAGTAGCAGTAGTAGTAGCAGTAGTATCAGTAGTAGCAGTAGTAGTAGTAGTAGTAGTAGTAGTAGTAGTAGTAGTAGTAGGAGGAGGAGGAGCAGTAGTAGGAGCAGTAGCAGGAGTAGTAGCAGGAGTAGTAGGAGCACGAGTAGTAGTAGTAGTAGCAGTAGTAGTAGTAGTAGTAGTAGTAGTAGTAGTAGTAGTAGTAGTAGCAGTAGTTGTAGTAGTAGCAGTAGTAGTAGGAGTAGTAGAAGCAGTAGTAGTAGTAGTAGCAGTAGTAGTAGCGGTAGTAGTAGAAGTAGTAGACGTAGCAGTAGTACTAGTAGTTGCAATAGTAGTAGCAGTAGAAATAGTAGTAGTAGCAGTAGCAGTAGCAGTAGTAGTAGTAGCAGCAGTAGTAGCAGTTGTAGCTGTAGTAGTAGCAGTAGTAGTAGTAGCAGTAGTAGTAGTAGTAGTAGCAGCAGTAGTATCAGCAGTAGTAGTTGTAGCAGCAGTTGTAGCAGTAGTAGTAGCACTAGTAGTAGCAGTAGTAGTAGTAGTAGCTGGAGTAGCGGTAGTAGTAGTAGCAGGAGTAGCGGTAGAGTAGTAGTAGTAGTAGTAGAAGCAGTAGTAGCAGTTGTAGCTGTAGTAGTAGCAGTAGTAGTAGTAGCAGTAGCAGTACTAGTAGCAGCAGTAGTATCAGCAGTAGTAGTAGTAGCAGCAGTTGTAGCAGTAGTTGTAGCAGTAGTAGTAGCAGCAGTAGTAGCAGTAGTAGCAGTAGTAGCAGTAGTAGTAGTAGTAGTAATAGTAGTTGTAGCAGTAGTAGTAGTAGAAGCAGAAGTAGTAGGAGCAGTAGCAGGAGTAGTAGCAGGAGTAGTAGGAGCACGAGTAGTAGGAGTAGTAGTAGCAGTAGTTGTAGTAGTAGCAGTAGTAGTAGCAGTAGTAGAAGCAGTATTAGAAGCAGCAGTAGTAGTAGTAGTGGTGGTAGTAGCAACATAGTAGTAGTAGCAGTATTAGTAGAGTAGCAGTAGAAGTAGCGGTAGTAGGAGTAGCAGTAGTAGTAGTAGTAGCAGTAAAAGTAGCAGCAGTAGCAGTAGAAGTAGCAGCAGTAGTAGTAGAAGTAGAAGTAGTAGTAGCGGTAGTAGTTGTAGTAGCAGAGTAGTAGTAGTAGTAGCAGTAGTAGCAGTAGCAGAAGCAACAACAGTAGTAGTAGGAGCAGTAGCAGTAGCAATAGGAGCAGTAGTATCAGTAGTAGCAGTAGAACTAGGATTAGCAGTAGTAGCAGTAGCAGTAGTAGTAGCATTAGCAGTAGCAGTAGCAGTAGCAGTACTAGCAGTAGCATTAGCAGTAGTAGCAGTAGCAGTAGGAGCAGTAGCAGTAGCAGTAGGAGCAGTAGTAGCAGTAGCAGTAGGAGCAGTAGCAGTAGCAGTAGGAGGAGCAGTAGTAGGAGCAGTAGCAGGAGTAGTAGGAGCACGAGTAGTAGGAGTAGTAGTAGTAGCAGTAGTAGTAGCAGTAGTTGTAGTAGTAGCAGTAGTAGTAGCAGTAGTAGAAGCAGCAGTAGTTGTAGTAGTAGTAGTAGGAGTAGCAGTAGTAGTAGTAGCAGGAGTTGTAGCAGGAGTAATAGCAGGAGTAGTAGTAGTAGTTGTATTAGTAGCAGTAGTAGTAGCAGTAGTTGAAGCAGCAGCGGTAGTAGTAGTAGTAGTAGTAGTAGTAGGAGTAGAAGTAGTAGTAGTAGTAGCAGGAGTAGTAGCAGGAGTAATAGCAGGAGTAGTAGTAGCAGTAGTTGTAGCGGTAGTAGTAGCAGTAGTAGACGTAGCAGTAGTAGTAGTAGTACCAATAGTAGTAGCAGTAGCAATAGTAGTAGTAGCAGTAGTAGTAGCAGCAGTAGTAGTAGTAGTAGTAGCAGGAGTAGTAGTAGTAGTAGAAGTAGTAGTAGCAGTTGTAGCTATAGTAGTAGCAGTAGTAGTAGCAGCAGTAGCAGTAGTAGTAGCAGCAGTAGTATCAGCAGTAGTAGTAGCAGTTGTAGTAGTAGTAGCAGTAGCAGTAGCAGTAGTAGCAGAAGTAGTAGTAGTAGTAGTAGTAGTAGTAGTAGTAGTAGTAGTAGTAGTAGTAGTAGTAGTAGTAGTAGTGGTAGTAGCAGTAGCAGTAACAGTAGTAGTAGAAGTAGCAGTAGTAGCAGTAGCAGTAGTAGGAGTAGTACTAGCAGTACCAGTAGGACTAGAAGTCGCACTAGCAGTAGCAGGAGTAATAGCAGTAGCAGGAGCAGTAGGAGGAGCAGTAGTAGCAGTAGTAGTAGTAGTAGTAGCAGGAGTAGTACTAGCAAGAGTAGTAGCAGGAGTAGTGGTAGCAGTAGTAGTAGCAGTAGAAGAAGCAGCAGTAGTAGAAGCAGCAGTAGTAGTAGTAGTAGTAGTAGGAGTAGCAGTAGTAGTAGTAGTAGTGGTAGCAGTAGTAGTAGCAGAAGTAGTAGCAGAAGTAGTAGCCGCAGTAGTAGTAGTAGTAGCACCAGTAGTACTAGCAGTAGTAGCAGCAGCAGTAGTAGTAGTAGCTTTAGTATTACCAGTAGTAGTAGTAGCAGTAGTTGTAGCAATAGTAGTAGTAATAGTAGTAGTAGCAGTAGCAGTAGCAGTAGGAGCAGTAGCAGTAGCAGCAGCAGTAGTAGTAGTAGTAGCAGTAGGAGCAGTAGCAGTAGCAGTAGGAGGAGCAGTAGTAGGAGCAGTAGTAGGAGTAGCAGGAGTATTAGGAGCACGAGTAGTAGGAGTAGTAGTAGTAGTAGTAGCAGTAGTAGTAGCAGTAGTTGTAGTAGTAGTAGTAGTAGAAGCAGCAGTAGTAGAAGCAGCAGTAGTAGTAGTAGTAGTAGTAGGAGTAGCAGTAGTAGTAGTAGTAGTGGTAGCAGTAGTAGTAGCAGAAGTAGTAGCCGCAGTAGTAGTAGTAGTAGTAGTAGTAGTAGTAGTAGCACCAGTAGTACTAGCAGTAGTAGCAGCAGCAGTAGTAGTAGTAGCTTTAGTATTACCAGTAGTAGTAGCAGTAATTGTAGCAATAGTAGTAGTAGTAGTAGCAGCAGTAGTAGCAGAAGTAGTAGTAGCAGCAGTAGTAGTTGTAGCTGTAAAAGTAGCAGTAGTAGTAGAAGTAGTATTAGTAGTAGCAGTAGTAGCAGTAGTAGTATTAGTAGTAGAAGTAGTAGTACTAGTTGTAGTAGTAGTAGTAGTAGTAGCAGTAGTAGCAGTGGGAGGAGCAGTAGTAGGAGCAGTAGCAGGAGTAGTAGGAGCACGAGTAGTAGGAGTAGTAGTAGCAGCAGTAGTAGTAGTAGTAGTTGTAGTAGTAGCAGTAGTAGTAGCAGTAGTAGAAACTGTAGTAGAAGCAGCAGTAGTAGTAGTAGTGGTGGTAGTAGCAACAGTAGTAGTAGTAGCAGTATTAGTAGAGTAGTAGTAGCAGTAGCGGTAGTAGGAGTAGCAGTAGTAGTAGTAGCAGTAAAAGTAGCAACAGTAGCAGTAGAAGTAGCAGTAGTAGTAGTAGTAGAAGTAGTAGTAGTAGTAGTAGTAGTAGTAGTAGTAGTAGTAGTAGTAGTAGTAGTAGTAGTAGTAGAAGTAGTATTAGTAGAGTAGCAGTAGCGGTAGTAGGAGTAGCAGTAGTAGTAGTAGCAGTAAAAGTAGCAGCAGTAGCAGTAGAAGTAGTAGTAGTAGTAGAAGTAGCAGTAGTAGTAGTAGCAGTAGTAGTAGTAGTAGGAGAGTAGCAGTACCAGTAGCGGTAGTAGCAGTAGCAGAAGCAGCAGCAGTAGTAGTAGGAGCAGTAGAAGTAGCAATGGGAGTAGTAGTATCAGTAGTAGCAGTAGAACTAGGATTAGCAGCAGTAGCAGTAGCAGCGGTAGTAGTAGTAGTAGTATTAGCAGTAGCAGTAGCAGTAGCAGTACTAGCAGTAGCATTAGCAGTAGTAGCAGTAGCAGTAGGAGCAGTAGCAGTAGCAGTAGGAGCAGTAGGAGTAGTAGCAGCAGTAGTAGCAGTAGCAGTAGCTGCAATAGTAGTAGTAGTAGTAGGAGTAGTAGTAGTAGCTGTACTAGTAGAAGTAGCAGTAGCAGTACTAGTAGTAGCATTAGTAGTAGTAGTAGTAGTAGTAGTAGTAGTAGTAGCAGCAGCAGTAGCAGTAGGAGCAGTAGAAGTAGCAGCAGCAGTAGTAGCAGCAGTAGCAGTAGTAGCAGTAGGAGCAGTAGGAGGAGCAGTAGCAGGAGTAGCAGGAGTAGTAGGAGCACGAGTAGTAGGAGTAGTAGTAGTAGCAGTAGTAGTAGCAGTAGTTGTAGTAGTAGCAGTAGTAGTAGCAGTAGTAGAAGCAGCAGTAGTACTAGTAGTAGAAGGAGTAGCAGTAGTAGTAGTAGCAGGAGTAGTAGCAGGAGTAATAGCAGGAGTAGTAGTAGTAGTAGCAGTAGTAGTAGCGGTAGTAGTAGAAGTAGTAGACGTAGCAGTAGTAGTAGTAGTAGTAGTAGTAGTAGCAGTAGAAATAGTAGTAGTAGTAGTAGTAGCAGTAGCAGTAGTAGTAGTAGTAGCAGCAGTACTAGCAATTGTAGCTGTAGTAGTAGCAGTAGTAGTAGTAGCAGCAGTTGTAGCAGTAGTTGTAGCAGTAGTAGTAGCAGTAGTAGTAGCAGTAGTATCAGTAGTAGCAGTAGTAGTAGTAGTAGTAGTAGTAGTAGTAGTAGTAGTAGTAGTAGTAGTAGGAGGAGGAGGAGGAGGAGGAGCAGTAGTAGGAGCAGTAGCAGGAGTAGTAGCAGGAGTAGTAGGAGCACGAGTAGTAGTAGTAGTAGCAGTAGTAGTAGTAGTAGTAGTAGTAGCAGTAGTTGTAGTAGTAGCAGTAGTAGTAGGAGTAGTAGAAGCAGTAGTAGTAGTAGTAGCAGTAGTAGTAGCGGTAGTAGTAGAAGTAGTAGACGTAGCAGTAGTACTAGTAGTTGCAATAGTAGTAGCAGTAGAAATAGTAGTAGTAGCAGTAGCAGTAGCAGTAGTAGTAGTAGCAGCAGTAGTAGCAGTTATAGCTGTAGTAGTAGCAGTAGTAGTAGTAGCAGTAGTAGTAGTAGTAGTAGCAGCAGTAGTATCAGCAGTAGTAGTTGTAGCAGCAGTTGTAGCAGTAGTAGTAGCAGTAGTAGTAGTAGTAGTAGTAGCTGGAGTAGCGGTAGTAGTAGTAGCAGGAGTAGCGGTAGAGTAGTAGTAGTAGTAGAAGCAGTAGTAGCAGTTGTAGCTGTAGTAGTAGCAGTAGTAGTAGTAGCAGTAGCAGTACTAGTAGCAGCAGTAGTATCAGCAGTAGTAGTAGTAGCAGCAGTTGTAGCAGTAGTTGTAGCAGTAGTAGTAGCAGCAGTAGTAGCAGTAGTAGCAGTAGTAGCAGTAGTAGTAGTAGTAGTAGTAATAGTAGTTGTAGCAGTAGTAGTAGTAGAAGCAGAAGTAGTAGGAGCAGTAGCAGGAGTAGTAGGAGCACGAGTAGTAGGAGTAGTAGTAGCAGTAGTTGTAGTAGTAGCAGTAGTAGTAGCAGTAGTAGAAGCAGTATTAGAAGCAGCAGTAGTAGTAGTAGTGGTGGTAGTAGCAACATAGTAGTAGTAGCAGTATTAGTAGAGTAGCAGTAGAAGTAGCGGTAGTAGGAGTAGCAGTAGTAGTAGTAGTAGCAGTAAAAGTAGCAGCAGTAGCAGTAGAAGTAGCAGCAGTAGTAGTAGAAGTAGCAGTAGTAGTAGCGGTAGTAGTAGTAGTAGCAGAGTAGTAGTAGTAGTAGCAGTAGTAGCAGTAGCAGAAGCAACAACAGTAGTAGTAGGAGCAGTAGCAGTAGCAATAGGAGCAGTAGTGTCAGTAGTAGCAGTAGAACTAGGATTAGCAGTAGTAGCAGTAGCAGTAGTAGTAGCATTAGCAGTAGCAGTAGCAGTACTAGCAGTAGCATTAGCAGTAGTAGCAGTAGCAGTAGGAGCAGTAGCAGTAGCAGTAGGAGCAGTAGTAGCAGTAGCAGTAGTAGTAGTAGTAGCAGTAGGAGCAGTAGCAGTAGCAGTAGGAGGAGCAGTAGTAGGAGCAGTAGCAGGAGTAGTAGGAGCACGAGTAGTAGGAGTAGTAGTAGTAGCAGTAGTAGTAGTAGCAGTAGTTGTAGTAGTAGCAGTAGTAGTAGCAGTAGTAGAAGCAGCAGTAGTTGTAGTAGTAGTAGTAGGAGTAGCAGTAGTAGTAGTAGCAGGACTTGTAGCAGGAGTAATAGCAGGAGTAGTAGTAGTAGTTGTAGTAGTAGCAGTAGTAGTAGCAGTAGTTGAAGCAGCAGCGGTAGTAGTAGTAGTAGTAGTAGGAGTAGAAGTAGTAGTAGTAGCAGGAGAAGTAGCAGGAGTAATAGCAGGAGTAGTAGTAGCAGTAGTTGTAGCGGTAGTAGTAGCAGTAGTAGACGTAGCAGTAGTAGTAGTAGTACCAATAGTAGTAGCAGTAGCAATAGTAGTAGTAGCAGTAGTAGTAGCAGCAGTAGTAGTAGTAGTAGCAGGAGTAGTAGTAGTAGTAGAAGTAGTAGTAGCAGTTGTAGCTATAGTAGTAGCAGTAGTAGTAGCAGCAGTAGCAGTAGTAGTAGCAGCAGTAGTATCAGCAGTAGTAGTAGCAGTTGTAGTAGTAGTAGCAGTAGCAGTGGCAGTAGTAGCAGAAGTAGTAGTAGTAGTAGTAGTAGTAGTAGTAGTAGTAGTGGTGGTAGTAGCAGTAGCAGTAACAGTAGTAGTAGAAGTAGCAGTAGTAGCAGTAGCAGTAGTAGCAGTAGTACTAGCAGTACCAGTAGGACTAGAAGTCGCAGTAGCAGTAGCAGGAGTAATAGCAGTAGCAGGAGCAGTAGGAGGAGCAGTAGTAGCAGTAGTAGTAGTAGTAGTAGTAGCAGGAGTAGTAGTAGCAAGAGTAGTAGCAGGAGTAGTGGTAGCAGTAGTAGTAGCAGAAGTAGTAGCCGCAGTAGTAGTAGTAGCACCAGTAGTACTAGCAGTAGTAGCAGCAGCAGCTGTAGTAGTAGTAGCTTTAGTATTACCAGTAGTAGTAGTAGCAGTAGTTGTAGCAATAGTAGTAGTAGTAGCAGCAGTAGTAGCAGCAGTAGTAGTAGTAGCAGTAGTAGTTGTTGTAGCTGTAGTAGTAGCAGTAGTAGTAGAAGTAGTATTAGTAGTAGCAGTAGTAGCAGTAGTAGTATTAGTAGTAGAAGTAGTAGTACTACTAGTAGTAGTAGTAGTAGTAGTAGTAGTAGCAGGAGTAGCAGCAGTAGCAGTAGGAGGAGCAGTAGTAGGAGCAGTAGCAGGAGTAGTAGCAGGAGTAGTAGGAGCACGAGTAGTAGGAGTAGTAGTAGTAGCAGTAGTAGTAGTAGTAGCAGTAGTTGTAGTAGTAGCAGTAGTAGTAGAAACAGTAGTAGAAGCAGCAGCAGTAGTAGTAGTGGTGGTAGTAGCAACAGTAGTAGTAGTAGCAGTATTAGTAGAGTAGCAGTAGCAGTAGCGGTAGTAGGAGTAGACGTAGTAGTAGTAGTAGGAGTAAAAGTAGCAGCAGTAGCAGTAGAAGTAGCAGTAGTAGTAGTAGTAGAAGTAGCAGTAGTAGTAGTAGTAGTAGTAGTAGTAGTAGTAGTAGTAGCAGTAGTAGTAGTAGCAGAGTAGCAGTAGTAGTAGCAGTAGTAGCAGTAGCAGAAGCAGCAGCAGTAGTAGTAGGAGCAGTAGCAGTAGCAATAGGAGCAGTAGTATCAGTAGTAGCAGTAGAACTAGGATTAGCAGTAGTAGCAGTAGCAGTAGTAGTAGCATTAGCAGTAGCAGTAGCAGTAGCAGTACTAGCAGTAGCATTAGCAGTAGTAGCAGTAGCAGTAGGAGCAGTAGCAGTAGCAGTAGGAGCAGTAGTAGCAGTAGCAGTAGTAGTAGTAGTAGCAGTAGGAGCAGTAGCAGTAGCAGTAGGAGGAGCAGTAGTAGGAGCAGTAGCAGGAGTAGTAGGAGCACGAGTAGTAGGAGTAGTAGTAGCAGTAGTAGTAGCAGTAGTTGTAGTAGTAGCAGTAGTAGTAGTAGTAGAAGCAGCAGTAGTTGTAGTAGTAGTAGTAGTAGGAGTAGCAGTAGAAGTAGTAGCAGGAGTTGTAGCAGGAGTAATAGCAGGAGTAGTAGTAGTAGTTGTAGTAGTAGCAGTAGTAGTAGCAGTAGTTGAAGCAGCAGCGGTAGTAGTAGTAGTAGTAGGAGTAGCAGTAGTAGTAGTAGTAGCAGGAGTAGTAGCAGGAGTAATAGCAGGAGTAGTAGTAGCAGTAGTAGTAGCGGTAGTAGTAGCAGTAGTAGACGTAGCAGTAGTAGTAGTAGTACCAATAGTAGTAGCAGTAGCAATAGTAGTAGTAGCAGTAGCAGTAAGAGTAGTAGTAGCAGCAGTAGTAGTAGTAGTAGCAGGAGTAGTACTAGTACTAGAAGTTGTAGTAGCAGTTGTAGCTATAGTAGTAGCAGTAGTAGTAGCAGCAGTAGCAGTAGTAGTAGCAGCAGTAGTATCAGCAGTAGTAGTAGTAGCAGTTGTAGTAGTAGTAGCAGTAGCAGTAGCAATAGTAGTAGAAGTAGTAGTAGTAGTAGTAGTAGTAGTAGTAGTAGTAGTAGTAGTAGTAGTGGTGGTAGTAGCAGTAGCAGTAACAGTAGTAGTAGAAGTAGCAGTAGTAGCAGTAGCAGTAGTAGCAGTAGTACTAGCAGTACCAGTAGGACTAGAAGTCGCAGTAGCAGTAGCAGGAGTAATAGCAGTAGCAGGAGCAGTAGGAGGAGCAGTAGTAGCAGTAGTAGTAGTAGTAGTAGTAGCAGGAGTAGTAGTAGCAAGAGTAGTAGCAGGAGTAGTGGTAGCAGTAGTAGTAGCAGAAGTAGTAGCCGCAGTAGTAGTAGTAGTAGCACCAGTAGTACTAGCAGTAGTAGCAGCAGCAGCTGTAGTAGTAGTAGCTTTAGTATTATCAGTAGTAGTAGTAGCAGTAGTTGTAGCAATAGTAGTAGTAGTAGCAGCAACAGCAGTAGCAGCAGTAGTAGTAGTAGCAGTAGTAGTTGTTGTAGCTGTAGTAGTAGCAGTAGTAGTAGAAGTAGTATTAGTAGTAGCGGTAGTAGCAGTAGTAGTATTAGTAGTAGAAGTAGTAGTACTAGTAGTAGTAGTAGTAGTAGTAGTAGTAGTAGTAGCAGGAGTAGCAGTAGTAGCAGTAGGAGGAGCAGTAGTAGGAGCAGTAGCAGGAGTAGTAGCAGGAGTAGTAGGAGCACGAGTAGTAGGAGTAGTAGTAGTAGCAGTAGTAGTAGTAGTAGCAGTAGTTGTAGTAGTAGCAGTAGTAGTAGAAACAGTAGTAGAAGCAGCAGCAGTAGTAGTAGTGGTGGTAGTAGCAACAGTAGTAGTAGTAGCAGTATTAGTAGAGTAGCAGTAGCAGTAGCGGTAGTAGGAGTAGACGTAGTAGTAGTAGTAGGAGTAAAAGTAGCAGCAGTAGCAGTAGAAGTAGCAGTAGTAGTAGTAGAAGTAGCAGTAGTAGTAGTAGTAGTAGTAGTAGTAGTAGTAGTAGTAGTAGCAGTAGTAGTAGTAGCAGAGTAGCAGTAGTAGTAGCAGTAGTAGCAGTAGCAGAAGCAGCGGCAGTAGTAGTAGGAGCAGTAGCAGTAGCAATAGGAGCAGTAGTATCAGTAGTAGCAGTAGAACTAGGATTAGCAGTAGTAGCAGTAGCAGTAGTAGTAGCATTAGCAGTAGCAGTAGCAGTAGCAGTACTAGCAGTAGCATTAGCAGTAGTAGCAGTAGCAGTAGGAGCAGTAGCAGTAGCAGTAGGAGCAGTAGTAGCAGTAGCAGTAGTAGTAGTAGTAGCAGTAGGAGCAGTAGCAGTAGCAGTAGGAGGAGCAGTAGTAGGAGCAGTAGCAGGAGTAGTAGGAGCACGAGTAGTAGGAGTAGTAGTAGTAGCAGTAGTAGTAGCAGTAGTTGTAGTAGTAGCAGTAGTAGTAGTAGTAGAAGCAGCAGTAGTTGTAGTAGTAGTAGTAGTAGGAGTAGCAGTAGAAGTAGTAGCAGGAGTTGTAGCAGGAGTAATAGCAGGAGTAGTAGTAGTAGTTGTAGTAGTAGCAGTAGTAGTAGCAGTAGTTGAAGCAGCAGCGGTAGTAGTAGTAGTAGGAGTAGCAGTAGTAGTAGTAGTAGCAGGAGTAGTAGCAGGAGTAATAGCAGGAGTAGTAGTAGCAGTAGTAGTAGCGGTAGTAGTAGCAGTAGTAGACGTAGCAGTAGTAGTAGTAGTACCAATAGTAGTAGCAGTAGCAATAGTAGTAGTAGCAGTAGCAGTAAGAGTAGTAGTAGTAGCAGCAGTAGTAGTAGTAGTAGTAGCAGGAGTAGTACTAGTACTAGAAGTAGTAGTAGCAGTTGTAGCTATAGTAGTAGCAGTAGTAGTAGCAGCAGTAGCAGTAGTAGTAGCAGCAGTAGTATCAGTAGTAGTAGTAGTAGCAGTTGTAGTAGTAGTAGCAGTAGCAGTAGCAATAGTAGTAGAAGTAGTAGTAGTAGTAGTAGTAGTAGTAGTAGTAGTAGTAGTAGTGGTGGTAGTAGCAGTAGCAGTAACAGTAGTAGTAGAAGTAGCAGTAGTAGCAGTAGCAGTAGTAGCAGTAGTACTAGCAGTACCAGTAGGACTAGAAGTCGCAGTAGCAGTAGCAGGAGTAATAGCAGTAGCAGGAGCAGTAGGAGGAGCAGTAGTAGCAGTAGTAGTAGTAGTAGTAGTAGCAGGAGTAGTAGTAGCAAGAGTAGTAGCAGGAGTAGTGGTAGCAGTAGTAGTAGCAGAAGTAGTAGCCGCAGTAGTAGTAGTAGTAGCACCAGTAGTACTAGCAGTAGTAGCAGCAGCAGCTGTAGTAGTAGTAGCTTTAGTATTATCAGTAGTAGTAGTAGCAGTAGTTGTAGCAATAGTAGTAGTAGTAGCAGCAACAGCAGTAGCAGCAGTAGTAGTAGTAGCAGTAGTAGTTGTTGTAGCTGTAGTAGTAGCAGTAGTAGTAGAAGTAGTATTAGTAGTAGCGGTAGTAGCAGTAGTAGTATTAGTAGTAGAAGTAGTAGTACTAGTAGTAGTAGTAGTAGTAGTAGTAGTAGTAGCAGGAGTAGCAGTAGTAGCAGTAGGAGGAGCAGTAGTAGGAGCAGTAGCAGGAGTAGTAGCAGGAGTAGTAGGAGCACGAGTAGTAGGAGTAGTAGTAGTAGTAGCAGTAGTAGTAGTAGTAGCAGTAGTTGTAGTAGTAGCAGTAGTAGTAGAAACAGTAGTAGAAGCAGCAGCAGTAGTAGTAGTGGTGGTAGTAGCAACAGTAGTAGTAGTAGCAGTATTAGTAGAGTAGCAGTAGCAGTAGCGGTAGTAGGAGTAGCCGTAGTAGTAGTAGTAGGAGTAAAAGTAGCAGCAGTAGCAGTAGAACTAGCAGTAGTAGTAGTAGAAGTAGCAGTAGTAGTAGTAGTAGTAGTAGTAGTAGTAGCAGTAGTAGTAGCAGAGTAGCAGTAGTAGTAGCAGTAGTAGCAGTAGCAGAAGCAGCAGCAGTAGTAGTAGGAGCAGTAGCAGTAGCAATAGGAACAGTAGTATCAGTAGTAGCAGTAGAACTAGGATTAGCAGTAGTAGCAGTAGTAGTAGTAGTAGTAGTAGTAGTAGCAGTACTAGTAGAAGTAGCAGTAGCAGTAGCAGTACTAGTAGTAGCATTAATAGTAGTAGTAGTAGTAGTAGTAGTAGTAGTAGTAGTAGTAGCAGTAGCAGTAGGAGCAGTAGCAGTAGCAGCTGCAGTTGTAGTAGCAGTAGTAGTAGGAGCAGTAGGAGCAGTAGCAGTAGCAGTAGGAGGAGCAGTAGTAGGAGCAGTAGCAGGAGTAGCAGGAGTAGTAGGAGCACGAGTAGTAGTAGTTGCAGTAGTTGTAGTAGTAGCAGTAGTAGTAGCAGTAGTAGAAGTAGCAGTAGTACTAGTAGTAGTAGTAGCAGGAGTAGTAGCAGGAGTAATAGCAGGAGTAGTAGTACTGGTAGTAGCAGTAGTAGTAGCGGTAGTAGTAGAAGTAGTAGACGTAGCAGTAGTAGTAGTAGTAGCAGTAGAAATAGTAGTAGTAGCAGTAGTAGTAGAAGTAGCAGTAGTAGTAGTAGTAGTAGTAGTAGTAGTAGGAGCAGTAGCAGTAGCAATAGGAGCAGTAGTATCAGTAGTAGCAGTAGAACTAGGATTAGCAGTAGTAGTAGTAGCAGTAGTAGTAGCATTAGCAGTAGCAGTAGCAGTAGCAGTACTAGCAGTAGCATTAGCAGTAGTAGCAGTAGCAGTAGGAGCAGTAGCAGTAGCAGTAGGAGCAGTAGTAGCAGTAGTAGTAGTAGCAGTAGGAGCAGTAGCAGTAGCAGTAGGAGGAGCAGTAGTAGGAGCAGTAGCAGGAGTAGTAGGAGCACGAGTAGTAGGAGTAGTAGTAGTAGCAGTAGTAGTAGCAGTAGTTGTAGTAGTAGCAGTAGTAGTAGTAGTAGTAGAAGCAGCAGTAGTTGTAGTAGTAGTAGTAGTAGGAGTAGCAGTAGAAGTAGTAGCAGGAGTTGTAGCAGGAGTAATAGCAGGAGTAGTAGTAGTAGTTGTAGTAGTAGCAGTAGTAGTAGCAGTAGTTGAAGCAGCAGCGGTAGTAGTAGTAGTAGTAGTAGTAGGAGTAGCAGTAGTAGTAGTAGTAGCAGGAGTAGTAGCAGGAGTAATAGCAGGAGTAGTAGTAGCAGTAGTAGTAGCGGTAGTAGTAGCAGTAGTAGACGTAGCAGTAGTAGTAGTAGTAGTACCAATAGTAGTAGCAGTAGCAATAGTAGTAGTAGCAGTAGCAGTAGCAGTAGTAGTAGTAGCAGCAGTAGTAGTAGTAGTAGCAGGAGTAGTACTAGTAGTAGAAGTAGTAGTAGCAGTTGTAGCTATAGTAGTAGCAGTAGTAGTAGCAGCAGTAGCAGTAGTAGTAGCAGCAGTAGTATCCGCAGTAGTAGTAGTAGCAGTTGTAGTAGTAGTAGCAGTAGCAGTAGCAGTAGTAGTAGAAGTAGTAGTAGTAGTAGTAGTAGTAGTAGTAGTAGTAGTAGTAGTAGTAGTAGTAGTAGTAGTGGTGGTAGTAGCAGTAGCAGTAACAGTAGTAGTAGAAGTAGCAGTAGTAGCAGTAGCAGTAGTAGCAGTAGTACTAGCAGTACCAGTAGGACTAGAAGTCGCAGTAGCAGTAGCAGGAGTAATAGCAGTAGCAGGAGCAGTAGGAGGAGCAGTAGTAGCAGTAGTAGTAGTAGTAGTAGTAGTAGTAGCAGGAGTAGTAGTAGCAAGAGTAGTAGCAGGAGTAGTGGTAGCAGTAGTAGTAGCAGAAGTAGTAGCCGCAGTAGTAGTAGTAGTAGCACCAGTAGTACTAGCAGTAGTAGCAGCAACAGCTGTAGTAGTAGTAGCTTTAGTATTATCAGTAGTAGTAGTAGCAGTAGTTGTAGCAATAGTAGTAGTAGTAGCAGCAACAGCAGTAGCAGCAGTAGTAGTAGTAGCAGTAGTAGTTGTTGTAGCTGTAGTAGTAGCAGTAGTAGTAGAAGTAGTATTAGTAGTAGCAGTAGTAGTATTAGTAGTAGAAGTAGTAGTACTAGTAGTAGTAGTAGTAGTAGTAGTAGTAGTAGCAGGAGTAGCAGTAGTAGCAGTAGGAGGAGCAGTAGTAGGAGCAGTAGCAGGAGTAGTAGCAGGAGTAGTAGGAGCACGAGTAGTAGGAGTAGTAGTAGTAGCATTAGTAGTAGTAGTAGCAGTAGTTGTAGTAGTAGCAGTAGTAGTAGAAACAGTAGTAGAAGCAGCAGCAGTAGTAGTAGTGGTGGTAGTAGCAACAGTAGTAGTAGTAGCAGTATTAGTAGAGTAGCAGTAGCAGTAGCGGTAGTAGGAGTAGCCGTAGTAGTAGTAGTAGGAGTAAAAGTAGCAGCAGTAGCAGTAGAACTAGCAGTAGTAGTAGTAGAAGTAGCAGTAGTAGTAGTAGTAGCAGTAGTAGTAGTAGCAGAGTAGCAGTAGTAGTAGCAGTAGTAGCAGTAGCAGAAGCAGCAGCAGTAGTAGTAGGAGCAGTAGAAGTAGCAATACGAGCAGTAGTATCAGTAGTAGCAGTAGAACTAGGATTAGCAGTAGTAGCAGTAGTAGTAGTAGTAGTAGTAGTAGTAGTAGTAGTAGCAGTACTAGTAGAAGTAGCAGTAGCAGTAGCAGTACTAGTAGTAGCATTAGTAGTAGTAGTAGTAGTAGTAGTAGTAGTAGGAGCAGTAGCAGTAGCAGCAGCAGTTGTAGTAGCAGTAGTAGTAGGAGCAGTAGGAGCAGTAGCAGTAGCAGTAGGAGGAGCAGTAGTAGGAGCAGTAGCAGGAGTAGCAGGAGTAGTAGGAGCACGAGTAGTAGGAGTAGTAGTAGTTGCAGTAGTTGTAGTAGTAGCAGTAGTAGTAGCAGTAGTAGAAGCAGCAGTAGTACTAGTAGTAGTAGTAGCAGGAGTAGTAGCAGGAGTAATAGCAGGAGTAGTAGTACTGGTAGTAGCAGTAGTAGTAGCGGTAGTAGTAGAAGTAGTAGACGTATTAGTAGTAGTAGTAGTAGCAGTAGAAATAGTAGTAGTAGCAGTAGTAGTAGAAGTAGCAGTAGTAGTAGTAGTAGTAGTAGTAGTAGTAGTAGTAGTAGTAGTAGTAGTAGTAGTAGTAGCAGCACTAGTAGCAATTGTAGCTGCAGTAGTAGCAGTAGTAGTAGTAGTAGTAGCAGCAGTTGTAGCAGTAGTTGTAGCAGTAGTAGTAGCAGTAGTAGTAGCAGTATTCGTAGCAGTAGTAGCAGTAGTAGTAGTAGTAGCAGTAGTAGTAGTAGTAGTAGTAGTAGTAGTAGTAGTAGTAGTAGTAGTAGTAGTAGTAGTAGGAGCAGTAGGAGGAGCAGTAGTAGCAGTAGTAGTAGCAGTAGTAGCAGGAGTAGTAGTAGCAAGAGTAGTAGCACGAGTAGTGGTAGCAGTAGTAGTAGCAGAAGTAGTAGCCACAGTAGTAGTAGTAGTAGCACCAGTAGTACTAGCAGTAGTAGCAGCAGCAGCTGTAGTAGTAGCTTTAGTATTACCAGTAGTAGTAGTAGCAGTAGTTGTAGCAATAGTAGTACTAGTAGCAGCAGCAGTAGTAGCAGCAGTAGTAGTAGTAGCAGCAGTAGTAGTTGTAGCTGTAGTAGTAGCA
>OV702291.1:367589323-367599323 GCA_916181665.1 Avena sativa | reverse complement strand
GCAGTAGTAGTAGCAGTAGTAGAAGCAGCAGTAGTACTAGTAGTAGTAGGAGTAGCAGTAGTAGTAGTAGCAGGAGTAGTAGCAGGAGTAATAGCAGGAGTAGTAGTAGTAGTAGCAGTAGTAGTAGCGGTAGTTGTAGAAGTAGTAGACGTAGCAGTAGTAGTAGTAGTAGCAGTAGAAATAGTAGTAGTAGCAGTAGTAGTAGCAGTAGCAGTAGTAGTAGTAGTAGCAGCAGTTGTAGCAATTGTAGCTGTAGTAGTAGCAGTAGTAGTAGTAGCAGTAGTAGTAGAAGTAGTAGCAGTAGTAGTAGTAGCAGTAGTAGTAGTAGTAGTAGTAGGAGCAGTAGGAGGAGCAGTAGTAGTAGTAGTAGTAGCAGGAGTAGTAGTAGCAAGAGTAGTAGCAGGAGTAGTGGTAGCAGTAGTAGTAGCAGAAGTAGTAGCCGCAGTAGTAGTAGTAGTAGCAGCAGCAGCTGTAGTAGTAGTAGCTTTAGTATTACCAGTAGTAGTAGCAGTAGTTGTAGCAATAGTAGTAGTAGTAGCAGCAGCAGTAGTAGCAGTAGTAGTAGTAGTAGCAACAGTAGTAGTTGTAGCTGTAGTAGTAGCAGTAGAAGTAGAAGTAGTATTAGTAGTAGCAGTAGTAGCAGTAGTAGTATTAGTAGTAGAAGTAGTAGTACTAGTAGCAGGAGTAGCAGTAGTAGCAGTAGGAGGAGCATTAGTAGGAGCAGTAGCAGGAGTACTAGCAGGAGTAGTAGGAGTAGTAGTAGTAGCAGTAGTAGTAGTAGTAGCAGTAGTTGTAGTAGTAGCAGTAGTAGTAGAAACAATACTAGAAGCAGCAGCAGTAGTAGTAGTGGTGGTAGTAGCAACAGTAGTAGTAGTACCAGTATTAGTAGAGTAGCAGTAGCAGTAGCGGTAGTAGGAGTAGCCGTAGTAGTAGTAGTAGTAGCAGTAAAAGTAGCAGCAGTAGCAGTAAAAGTAGCAGCAGTAGCAGTAGAAGTAGCAGTAGTAGTAGTAGTAGTAGTATTAGTAGTAGCAGTAGTAGCAGTAGCAGTAGCAGCTACTGCTACTGCTCCTACTGCTACTACTGCTACTACTGCTACTGCTACTGCTACTACTACTCCTGCTGCTACTGCTACTGCTACTATTGCTACTTCTACTACTACTAATGCTACTGGTAGTACTGCTACTGCTACTTCTACTAGTACTGCTAATACTACTACTCCTACTACTACTACTACTATTGCAGCTACTGCTACTACTAGTACTGCTGCTACTACTACTACTGCTACTGCTACTGCTAGTGCTCCTACTACTACTGCTACTACTGCTAATGCTACTGCTAGTACTTCTACTGCTAGTACTGCTACTGCTACTACTGGTAATCCTAGTTCTACTGCTACTACTACTGATACTACTGCTCCTATTGCTACTGCTACTGCTCCTATTACTACTGCTGCTACTTCTGCTACTGCTAATACTTCTACTGCTACTCTACTGCTACTACTACTACTGCTACTACTACTACTAGTACTACTACTAGTACTACTCCTATTGCAGCTACTGCTACTACTCCTACTACTACTAGTACTACTACTACTACTACTACTACTACTACTACTACTACTACTACTACTACTACTAATGCTACTGCTAGTACTGTTACTGCTACTTCTACTAGTACTTGTACTACTACTACTCCTACTACTACTAGTACTCCTCCTACTACTACTACTACTATTGCAGCTACTGCTACTGCTCCTACTGCTACTACTACTACTACTACTACTGCTGCTACTGCTACTGCTACTGCTCCTACTGCTACTGCTCCTACTGCTACTGCTCCTACTGCTACTTCTACTACTGCTAATGCTACTGCTAGTACTGCTACTGCTACTGCTACTGCTACTACTACTGCTACTACTACTACTGCTAATCCTAGTTCTACTGCTACTACTACTGATACTACTGCTCCTATTGCTACTGCTACTGCTCCGACTACTACTGCTGCTGCTTCTGCTACTGCTAATACTGCTACTGCTACTGCTACTCTACTGCTACTACTACTACTTCTACTACTAGTACTGCTACAACTGCTACTACTACTACTGCTGCTACTACCACTACTGCTACTACTACTTCTACTGCTACTGCTACTACTACTGGTACTACTAGTACTACTACTACTACTACTACTACTACTACTACTGCTGCTACTGCTACTATTGCTACTACTACTACTACTACTACTACTACTACTACTACTACTACTGCTACTGCTACTACTGCTGCTCCTACTGCTGCTGCTACTACTACTGCTGCTACTACTCGTCCTACTACCACTCCAGCTACTACTCCTACTCCTACTACTGCTACTGCTACTACTACTGCTGCTACTACTACTGCTACTACTACTGCTACTACTACTACTTCTACTACTAATGCTACTACTTTTGCTGCTACTCCTACTGCTGCTACTACTACTACTACTGCTACTACTACTACTATTGCAGCTACTGCTACTGCTCCTACTGCTACTACTGCTACTGCTACTGCTACTACTACTCCTGCTGCTACTGCTACTATTGCTACTTCTACTACTACTAATGCTACTGCTTGTACTGCTACTGCTACTGCTACTTCTACTAGTACTGCTAATACTACTACTCCTACTACTACTACTACTATTGCAGCTACTGCTACTGCTCCTATTGCTACTACTACTACTACTGCTACTGCTACTGCTACTGCTCCTACTACTACTGCTACTACTGCTAATGCTACTGCTAGTACTTCTACTGCTAGTACTACTACTGCTACTACTGGTAATCCTAGTTCTACTGCTACTACTACTGATACTACTGCTCCTATTGCTACTGCTACTGCTCCTACATCTACTGCTGCTGCTTCTGCTACTGCTACTCTACTGCTACTACTACTACTGCTACTACTACTACTAGTACTACTACTACTACTCTATTGCAGCTACTGCTACTACTCCTCCTACTAATACTACTACTACTACTACTACTACTACTACTACTACTACTACTACTGCTACTACTACTCTTACTGCTACTACTACTACTGCTACTACTACTAATGCTACTGCTAGTACTGTTACTGCTACTTCTACTAGTACTTCTACTACTACTACTCCTACTACTACTCCTACTACTACTACTACTACTACTATTGCAGCTACTGCTACTGCTCCTACTGCTAGTACTGCTACTACTACTACTACTGCTACTGCTACTGCTACTGCTCCTACTGCTACTGCTCCTACTGCTACTGCTCCTACTGCTACTTCTACTACTGCAAATGCTACTGCTAGTACTGCTACTGCTACTGCTACTGCTACTCCTACTGCTACTACTACTACTACTGCTAATCCTAGTTCTACTGATACTACTGCTCCTATTGCTACTGCTACTGCTCCGACTACTACTGCTGCTGCTTCTGCTACTGCTAATACTGCTACTGCTACTGCTACTGCTACTCTACTGCTACTACTAGTACTGCTACAACTGCTACTACTACTACTACTGCTGCTACTACCACTACTGCTACTACTACTGCTACTACTACTGCTACTACTACTGGTACTACTAGTACTACTACTACTACTACTACTACTACTACTACTACTACTACTACTACTGCTGCTGCTGCTACTACTACTACTGCTACTATTGCTACTACTACTACTACTACTGCTACTACTACTACTGCTACTACTGCTGCTCCTCCTGCTGCTGCTACTACTACTGCTGGTACTACTGCTGCTACTACTCGTCCTACTACCACTCCAGCTACTACTCCTACTCCTACTACTGCTACTGCTACTACTACTGCTGCTACTACTACTGCTACTACTACTGCTACTACTACTACTACTACTTCTACTACTAATGCTACTACTTTTGCTGCTACTCCTACTGCTACTACTACTACTACTACTGCTACTACTACTCCTCCTACTGCTGCTGCTACTACTACTACTACTGCTACTACTGCTGCTACTACTACTACTACTACCGCTACTACTACTACTCCTGCTACTACTCCTGCTACTACTACTACTACTGCTACTACTACTACTACTATTGCAGCTACTGCTACTACTCCTACTGCTACTACTACTGCTACTGCTACTACTACTGCTACTACTAATGCTACTGCTAGTACTGTTACTGCTACTGCTAGTACTGTTACTGCTACTGCTACTACTACTACTAATGCTACTGCTAGTTCTGTTACTGATACTGCTACTTCTACTACTGCTACTGCTACTACTACTAATGCTACTGCTAGTACTGTTACTGCTACTGCTACTACTAGTACTCCTACTACAACTACTACTACTATTGCAGCTACTGCTACTACTACTCCTGCTACTGTTACTGCTACTGCTACTGCTACTACTGCTACTGCTACTACTGCTAATCCTAGTTCTACTGCTACTACTACTGATACTACTGCTCCTATTGCTACTGCTACTACTCCTACTACTACTGCTCCTTCTTCTACTGCTAATACTGCTACTCTACTGCTACTGCTACTCTACTGCTACTACTACTACTGCTACTACTACTGCTACTACTACTACTACTACTTCTACTAATACTACTGCTGCTACTTCTACTGCTATTGATGCTACTTTCACTTCTACTACTACTACTACTACTACTACTACTGCTACTGCTACTCCTACTACCGCTACTGCTACGACTACTCTACTAATACTACTACTACTACTACTGCTACTACCACTAATGCTACTACTACTGCTACTACTACTGGTACTACTACTACTACTACTGCTGCTACTACTACTACTGCTACTATTGTTACTAGTACTACTACTACTGCTACTACTACTGCTACTACTGCTGCTCCTACTACTGCTACCACTACTACTGCTGGTACTACTACTGCTCCTACTACCACTGAAGCTACTACTCCTACTCCTACTCCTACTATTGCTACTTCTACTACTACTACTGCTACTTCTACTACTACTACTACTACTACTTCTACTACTAATGCTGCTACTACTGCTGCTGCTACTACTACTACTACTGCTACTACTACTACTGCTACTACTACTACTCCTCCTACTACTACTGCTGCTACTACTACTGCTGCTGCTACTACTACTACAGCTACTGCTAGTACTACTACTACCGCTACTACTACTACTCCTGCTACTACTCCTGCTACTACTCCTACTACTGCTACTCCTACTACTACTACTACTACTGCTTCTACTACTACTGCTACTACTACTACTACTACTACTCCTTCTACTACTCGTGCTCCTACTACTCCTGCTACTACTCCTGCTACTTCTCCTCCTACTGCTACTGCTACTACTATTGCAACTAGTGCTACTGCTCCTACTGCTACTACTGCTACTGCTACTGCTACTGCTAGTATTGTTACTGCTACTGCTACTTCTACTAGTACTACTAATACTACTACTCCTACTACTACTGCTACTACTATTGCAGCTACTGCTACTGCTCCTCCTACTACTACTGCTACTACTACTACTACTGCTACTGCTACTGCTACTACTCCTACTGCTACTGGTACTACTGCTAATGCTACTGCTAGTACTGCTACTGCTACTACTGCTAATCCTAGTTCTACTGCTACTACTACTGATACTACTGCTCCTATTGCTACTGCTACTGCTCCTACTACTACTGCTGCTGCTTCTGCTACTGCTAATACTGCTACTGCTACTCTACTGCTGCTACTACTACTGCTACTACTACTACTACTGCTACTACTTCTACTACTATTACTATTGCTGCTACTTCTACTGCTACTTCTGCTACTTTTACTGCTACTACTACTGTTACTGCTACTCCTACTACCGCTACTGCTACTGCTACTCTACTAATACTACTACTACTACTACTACTACCACTACTGCTACTACTACTGCTACTACTACTCCTGCTCCTGCTACTACTACTACTACTGCTACTATTGCTACTACTACTACTGCTACTACTACTACTACTACTACTACTACTACTAGTACTACTGCTACTACCACTAATGCTACTACTACTGCTACTACTACTGGTACTACTACTACTGCTGCTACTACTACTACTACTGCTACTATTGTTACTAGTACTACTACTACTGCTACTACTGCTGCTCCTACTGCTGCTACTACTACTACTGCATGTACTACTACTGCTACTACTCCTCCTACTACCACTGAAGCTACTACTCCTACTCCTACTCCTACTATTGCTACTTCTACTACTACTGCTACTACTGCTACTGCTACTACTACTACTACTACTTCTACTACTAATGCTACTTCTACTGCTGCTACTACTACTGCCAATACTACTGCTACTACTACTACTGCTACTACTACTACTCCTACTACTGCCAATGCTACTGCTACTGCTACTGCTACTAGTCCTACTGCTACTGGTACTACTGCTAATGCTACTGCTAGTACTGCTACTGCTACTACTGCTAATCCTAGTTCTACTGCTACTACTACTGATACTACTGCTCCTACTACTACTGCTGCTGCTTCTGCTACTGCTAATACTGCTACTGCTACTCTACTTCTGCTACTACTACTGCTACTACTACTACTACTGCTACTACTTCTACTACTATTACTACTGCTGCTACTTCTACTGCTACTTCTGCTACTTCTACTGCTACTACTACTGTTACTGCTACTCCTACTACCGCTACTGCTACTGCTACTCTAGTAATACTAGTACTACTACTACTACTACTACTACTACTACTACTACCACTACTGCTACTACTACTGCTACTACTACTACTACTCCTGCTCCTGCTACTACTACTACTGCTACTATTGCTACTACTACTACTACTGCTACTACTACTACTACTACTACTACTACTACTACTACTAGTACTACTGCTACTACCACTAATGCTACTACTACTGCTACTCATACTGGTACTACTACTACTGCTGCTGCTACTACTACTACTGCTACTATTGTTACTAGTACTACTACTACTGCTACTACTGCTGCTCCTACTGCTGCTACTACTACTACTACTGCATGTACTACTACTGCTACTACTCCTCCTACTACCACTGAAGCTACTACTCCTACTCCTACTCCTACTATTGCTACTTCTACTACTACTGCTACTACTGCTACTGCTACTGCTACTACTACTACTACTTCTACTACTAATGCTACTACTACTTCTGCTACTACTACTGCTACTACTACTGCTACTACTACTACTGCTACTACTACTACTCCTACTACTACTGCTGCTACTACTACTACTGCTGCTGCTACTACTACTACTGCTACTGCTAGTACTACTACTACCGCTACTACTACTACTACTCCTGCTACTACTCCTGCTACTACTCCTGCTACTACTCCCACTACTGCTACTCCTACTACTACTACTACTACTACTACTACTACTACTACTGCTTCTACTTCTACTGCTACTACTACTACTGCTACTACTACTACTCCTTCTAGTACTTGTGCTCCTACTACTCCTGCTACTACTCCTGCTACTCCTCCTACTGCTACTACTGCTACTGCTACTGCTACTGCTACTGCTGCTGCTGCTGCTACTGCTACTGCTAGTATTGTTACTGCTACTGCTACTTCTACTAGTACTGCTAATACTACTACTCCTACTACTACTGCTACTACTATTGCAGCTACTGCTACTACTCCTCCTACTACTACTGCTACTACTACTGCTACTGCTACTGCTACTACTCCTACTGCTACTGGTACTACTGCTAATGCTACTGCTAGTACTGCTACTGCTACTACTGCTAATCCTAGTTCTACTACTACTACTACTGATACTACTGCTCCTATTTCTACTGCTACTGCTCCTACTACTACTGATGTTGCTTCTGCTACTGCTAATACTGCTACTGCTACTCTACTGCTGCTACTACTACTGCTACTACTACTGGTACTACTACTACTGCTGCTGCTACTACTACTACTGCTACTATTGTTACTAGTACTACTACTACTGCTACTACTGCTGCTCCTACTGCTGCTACTACTACTGCATGTACTACTACTGCTACTACTCCTCCTACTACCACTGAAGCTACTACTCCTACTCCTACTCCTACTATTGCTACTTCTACTACTACTGCTACTACTGCTACTGCTACTACTACTACTACTACTTCTACTACTAATGCTACTTCTACTGCTGCTACTACTACTGCCAATACTACTGCTACTACTACTACTGCTACTACTACTACTCCTACTACTACTGCTGCTACTACTACTACTGCTGCTGCTACTACTACTACTGCTACTGCTAGTACTACTACTACCGCTACTACTACTACTCCTGCTACTACTCCTGCTACTGCTACTCCTACTACTACTACTACTACTACTACTACTACTACTACTACTACTACTGCTTCTACTTCTACTGCTACTACTACTACTGCTACTACTACTACTCCTTCTACTACTCGTGCTCCTACTACTCCTGCTACTACTCCTGCTACTGCTCCTCCTACTGCTACTGCTACTGCTGCTGCTACTACTATTGCAACTAGTGCTACTGCTCCTACTGCTACTACTGCTACTGCTACTGCTGCTGCTGCTGCTACTGCTACTGCTAGTATTGTTACTGCTACTGCTACTTCTACTAGTACTGCTAATACTACTACTCCTACTACTACTGCTACTACTATTGCAGCTACTGCTACTGCTCCTCCTACTACTACTGCTACTACTACTGCTACTGCTACTGCTACTAGTCCTACTGCTACTGGTACTACTGCTAATGCTACTGCTAGTACTGCTACTGCTACTACTGCTAATCCTAGTTCTACTGCTACTACTACTGATACTACTGCTCCTACTACTACTGCTGCTGCTTCTGCTACTGCTAATACTGCTACTGCTACTCTACTGCTGCTACTACTACTGCTACTACTACTACTACTACTGCTACTACTTCTACTACTATTACTACTGCTGCTACTTCTACTGCTACTTCTGCTACTTCTACTGCTACTACTACTGTTACTACTACTCCTACTACCGCTACTGCTACTGCTACTCTACTAATACTAGTACTACTACTACTACTACTACTACTACTACTACTACTACTACTACTACCACTACTGCTACTACTACTGCTACTACTACTACTACTCCTGCTCCTGCTACTACTACTACTGCTACTATTGCTACTACTACTACTGCTACTACTACTACTACTACTACTACTACTACTACTACTAGTACTACTGCTACTACCACTAATGCTACTACTACTGCTACTCATACTGGTACTACTACTACTGCTGCTGCTACTACTACTACTGCTACTATTGTTACTAGTACTACTACTACTGCTACTACTGCTGCTCCTACTGCTGCTACTACTACTACTACTGCATGTACTACTACTGCTACTACTCCTCCTACTACCACTGAAGCTACTACTCCTACTCCTACTCCTACTATTGCTACTTCTACTACTACTGCTACTACTGCTACTGCTACTGCTACTACTACTACTACTTCTACTACTAATGCTACTACTACTGCTGCTACTACTACTGCTACTACTACTGCTACTACTACTACTCCTACTACTACTGCTGCTACTACTACTACTGCTGCTGCTACTACTACTACTGCTACTGCTAGTACTACTACTACCGCTACTACTACTACTACTCCTGCTACTACTCCTGCTACTACTCCCACTACTGCTACTCCTACTACTACTACTACTACTACTACTACTACTGCTTCTACTTCTACTGCTACTACTACTACTGCTACTACTACTACTCCTTCTACTACTTGTGCTCCTACTACTCCTGCTACTACTCCTGCTACTGCTCCTACTGCTACTACTGCTACTGCTACTGCTACTGCTACTGCTGCTGCTGCTGCTACTGCTACTGCTAGTATTGTTACTGCTACTGCTACTTCTAC
>OV702291.1:367576823-367579323 GCA_916181665.1 Avena sativa | reverse complement strand
ACTCCTACTACAGCTAATCCTAGTTCTACTACTACAGTACTGATACTACTGCTCCTATTGCTACTGCTACTGCTCCTACTACTACTGCTTCTACTTCTGCTACTGCTAATACTGCTACTGCTACTGCTACAGATACTACAACTACTGCTACTACTACTACTGCTACTACTACTGCTACTACTACTGCTACTACTACTACTTCTGCTACTTCTACTGCTACTACTACTACTTTTACTGCTACTACTACTGCTACTGCTACTCCTACTACCGCTACTGCTACGGCTACTCTACTAATACTGCTACTACTACTACTGTTGCTACTACCACTACTGCTACTACTACTGCTACAACTACTGGTACTACTACTACTGGTGCTGCTACTACTACTACTGCTACTATTGCTACTACTACTGCTACTACTGCTACTCCTACTGCTGCTGCTACTTTTACTGCTACTACTACTACTACTACTACTACTACTACTACTACTACTGCTACTACTACTAGTGCTACTATTGCTACTACTACTACTACTACTACTACTACTACTACTACTACTACTACTACTGCTGCTGCTGCTACTACTACTGCTGCTCCTACTCCTACTACTGCTACTGGTACTGCTGCTACTGCTACTGCTACTGCTACTGCTACTGCTACTACTACTACAACTACTACTTCTACTACTAATGCTACTACTACTGCTGCTACTACTACTACTACTACTACTACTACTACTACTACTCCTACTAGTACTGCTGCTACTACTACTAATACTGCTACTACTGCTGCTGCTACTACTACTACTGCTACTGCTACTCCTACTACCGCTACTACTACTACTCCTGCTACAACTCCTGCTACTGCTACTCCTACTTCTACTACTACTACTACTACTGCTTCTACTACTACTACTTCTACTACTACAACAACAACAACAACAACAACTACTACTACTACTACTACTACTACTCCTTCTACTACTCGTGCTCCTACTACTCCTGCTACTGCTCCTCCTACTGCTACTGCTACTGCTACTACTACTATTGCAGCTACTGCTACTGCTCCTACTGCTACTACTGCTACTGCTACTACTACTCCTGCTGCTGCTACTGCTACTACTGCTACTTCTACTACTACTAATGATACTGCTAGTACTGCTACTGCTACTGCTACTTCTACTAGTACTGCTAATACTACTACTCCTACTACTACTACTAATACTAATACTACTACTACTACTACTAGTACTACTATTGCAGCTACTGCTACTGCTCCTACTACTACTACTACTGCTACTGCTACTGCTCCTACTACTACTGCTACTACTGCTAATGCTACTGCTAGTACTGCTACTGCTACTACTGGTAATCCTAGTTCTACTGCTACTACTACTGATACTACTGCTCCTATTGCTACTGCTACTGCTCCTACTACTACTGCTGCTGCTTCTGCTACTGCTAATAATTCTACTGCTACTCTACTGCTACTACTACTACTACTGCTACTACTACTACTACTTCTACTACTACTGCTACTGCTACTACTTCTACTACTACTACTACTGCTACTACTACTCCTCCTCCTACTGCTGCTGCTACTACTACTACTACTAGTACTACTACGACTACTACTACTACTACGACTATTGCAGCTACTGCTACTACTCCTCCTACTACTAATACTACTACTACTACTACTACTACTACTCTTACTGCTACTACTACTGCTACTCCTACTACTACTACTATTGCAGCTACTGCTACTGCTCCTACTGCTACTACTGCTACTGCTACTGCTACTGCTACTGCTACTGCTACTGCTACTGCTCCTACTGCTGCTTCTACTACTACTAATGCTACTGCTAGTACTGCTACTACTACTACTGCTACTACTACTAATCCTAGTTCTACTGCTACTACTACTGATACTACTGCTCCTTTTGCTACTGCTAGTACTCCTACTACTACTGCTGCTACTTCTGCTACTGCTAATACTGCTACTGCTACTGCTAGTCTACTGCTACTACTAGTACTCCTACTATTACTACTACTGCTACTACTACTGCTACTACTATTTCTACTACTACTACTGTTGCTACTTCTATTGCTAATGCTGCTACTTTCACTTCTACTACTACTACTACTTCTACTCCTACTACCGCTACTGCTATGGCTACTCTACTAATACTGCTTCTACTACTGCTATTGCGACTACCACTACTGCTACTACTACTGCTACTACTATTGGTACTACTACTACTACTGCTGCTACTACTACTACTACTGCTACTATTGCTACTAGTACTACTACTACTGCTACTACTACTGCTCCTAATGCTGCTGCTACTACTACTGCTGGTACTACTACTTCTACTACTCCTCCTACTACCACTCCAGCTCCTACTCCTACTACTGCTACTGCTACTACTACTGCTGCTACTGCTACTGCTACTGCTACTGCTACCTCTACTGCTACTACAACTACTACTACTTCTACT
>OV702291.1:367564323-367571823 GCA_916181665.1 Avena sativa | reverse complement strand
TGCTAGTACTGCTACTACTACTACTGCTACTACTGCTTATCCTAGTTCTACTTCTACTACTACTGATACTACTGCTCCTTTTGCTACTGCTACTACTCCTACTACTACTGCTGCTACTTCCGCTACTGCTAATACTGCTACTGCTACTCTACTGCTACTACTAGTACTCCTACCATTACTACTACTGCTACTACTACTGCTACTACTATTTCTACTACTACTACTGCTGCTACTTCTATTGCTAATGCTGCTACTTTCACTTCTACTACTACTACTACTTCTACTCCTACTACCGCTACTGCTATGGCTACTCTACTAATACTGCTACTACTACTGCTATTGCGACTACCACTACTGCTACTACTACTGCTACTACTATTGGTACTACTACTACTACTGCTACTGCTACTACTACTACTGCTACTATTGCTACTAGTACTACTACTACTGCTACTACTACTGCTACTACTGCTGCTCCTACTGCTGCTGCTACTACTACTGCTGGTACTACTACTGCTACTACTCCTCCTACTACCACTCCAGCTCCTACTCCTACTACTGCTACTGCCACTACTACTGCTGCTACTGCTACTGCTACTTCTACTACAACTACTACTACTTCTACTACTAATGCTACTACTACTGCTGCTACTACTGCTACTGCTACTACTACTACTACTACTGTTACTCCTACTACTGCTGCTACTACTACCGCTACTACTACTACTCCTGCTACTACTCCTGCTACTATTACTACTACTGCTACTCCTACTACTACTACTACTACTGCTGCTTCTACTACTACTACTCCTTCTACTACTCGTGCTCCTACTACTCCTGCTACTACTCCTCCTACTGCTACTGCTACTACTGCTCCTACTGCTACTACTGCTACTGCTACTACTACCACTACTACTTCTACTACTAATGCTACTACTACTGCTGCTACTACTACTGCTACTACTACTACTACTACTCCTACTAGTACTGCTGCTACTACTACTACTACTACTGCTACTACTGCTGCTGCTACTACTACTACTGCTACTGCTACTCCTACTACCGCTACTACTACTACTCCTGCTACTACTCCTGCTACTGCTACTACTACTACTACTACTACTGCTTCTTTTACTACTGCTTCTACTACTACAAGAACAACAACAACTACTACTACTACTACTACTACTGCTGCTACTACTATTACTACTACTCCTTCTACTACTCGTGCTCCTACTACTCCTGCTACTACTCCTGCTACTGCTCCTCCTACTGCTACTGCTACTGCTGCTACTACTACTATTGCAGCTACTTCTACTTCTCCTACTGGTACTACTGCTACTGCTACTACTACTCCTGCCGCTGCTACTGCTACTGCTACTACTGCTACTTCTACTACTACTAATGCTACTGCTAGTACTGCTACTGCTACTGCTACTTCTACTAGTACTGCTAATACTACTACTCCTACTACTACTATTACTATTGCAGCTACTGCTACTGCTCCTACTGCTACTACTACTACTACTGCTACTGCTAATGCTACTGCTCCTACTACTACTGCTACAACTGCTAATGCTACTGCTAGTACTGCTACTTCTACTACTGGTAATCCTAGTTCTACTGCTACTACTACTGTTACTACTGCTCCTATTGCTACTGCTACTGCTCCTACTACTACTGCTGCTGCTTCTGCAACTGCTAATAATTCTACTGCTACTCTACTGCTACTACTACTACTGCTACTACTACTACTTCTACTACTACTGCTACTACTACTACTTCTACTACTACTACTACTAGTAGTACTACTACTAGTACTACTACTACTACTACTACTACTACTGCTACTACTCCTCCTACGACTAATACTACTACTACTAAGACTGCTACTACTACTCTTACTGCTACTACTACTACTACTAATGCTACTGCTAGTACTGTTACTGCTACTTCTACTAGTACTTCTACTACTACTACTCCTACTACTACATCTCCTCCTCCTCCTCCTACTACTACTACTACTATTGCAGCTACTGCTACTACTGCTACTACTACTACTGCTACTGCTACTGCTCCTACTGCTACTGCTCCTACTACTACTTCTACTACTTCTAATGCTATTTCTAGTACTGTTACTGCTACTGCTACTACTATTGCTACTACTACTACTGCTAATCCTAGTTCTACTGCTACTACTACTGATACTACTGCTCCTATTGCTACTGCTACTGCTCCGACTACTACTGCTGCTGCTTCTGCTACTGCTAATACTGCTACTGCTACTGCTACTGCTACTGCTACTCTACTGCTACTACTACTACTACTACTACTACTACTGCTACAAGTACTGCTACTACTACTTCTACTACTACTTCTGCTGCTACTTCTACTGCTACTGCTGCTACTTTTACTTCTACTGCTACTACTACTGCTACTCCTACTACCGCTACTGCTACGGCTACTCTACTAATACTGCTACTATTACTACTGCTACTACTACCACTACTGCTACTACTACTGCTACTACTACTGGTACTACTACTACTACTACTGCTGCTGCTGCTACTACTACTACTGCTACTATTGCTACTACTACTACTACTGCTACTACTACTACTGCTACTACTATTGCTACTACTGCTGCTCCTACTGCTGCTGCTGGTACTACTGCTGCTACTACTCGTCCTACTACCACTCCAGCTACTACTCCTACTCCTACTACTGCTACTGCTACTACTAATGCTGCTACTGCTACTACTACTGCTACTACTACTACTACAACTACTTCTACTACTAATGCTACTACTTTTGTTGCTACTACTACTGCTACTACTACTACTACTCCTCCTCCTACTGCTGCTGCTACTACTACTGCTACTACTGCTGCTGCTACTACTACTGCTACTACTACTACCGCTACTACTACTACTCCTGCTACTACTCCTGCTACTACTACTACTACAACTACTACTACTGCTACTACTACTACTACTACTACTACTGCTGCTGCTTCTACTACTACTACTTCTACTACTACTACAACTACTACTACTGCTGCTACTACTACTACTCCTTCTACTACTCGTGCTCCTACTACTCCTGCTACTACTCCTGCTACTGCTCCTCCTACTGCTACTTCTGCTGTTGCTGCTACTACTATTGCAGCTACTGCTACTGCTCCTACTGCTACTACTGCTACTACTACTACTACTACTGCTGCTACTGCTACTACTGCTACTGCTACTACTGCTAATGCTACTGCTAGTACTGCTACTGCTACTACTGGTAATCCTAGTTCTACTGCTACTACTACTGATACTACTGCTCCTATTGCTACTGCTACTGCTCCTACTACTACTGCTGCTGCTTCTGCTACTGCTAATAATTCTACTGCTACTCTACTGCTACTACTACTACTGCTACTACTACTACTACTTCTACTACTACTGCTACTGCTACTACTTCTACTACTACTACTAGTACTACTACTACTACTACTACGACTATTGCAGCTACTGCTACTACTCCTCCTACTACTAATACTACTACTACTACTACTCTTACTGCTACTACTACTGCTACTGCTACTACTACTAATGCTACTGTGAGTACTGTTACTGCTACTTCTACTAGTACTTCTACTACTCATCCTACTACTACTACTATTGCAGCTACTGCTACTGCTCCTACTGCTACTACTGCTACTGCTACTGCTACTGCTACTGCTCCTACTGCTACTTCTACTACTACTAATGCTACTGCTAGTACTGCTACTACTACTACTGCTACTACTGCTTATCCTAGTTCTACTTCTACTACTACTGATACTACTGCTCCTTTTGCTACTGCTACTACTCCTACTACTACTGCTGCTACTTCCGCTACTGCTAATACTGCTACTGCTACTCTACTGCTACTACTAGTACTCCTACTATTACTACTACTGCTACTACTGCTACTACTACTACTACTTCTACTACTACTGCTACTACTACTACTTCTACTACTACTACTAGTACTACTACTACTACTACTACGACTATTGCAGCTACTGCTACTACTCCTCCTACTACTAATACTACTACTACTACTACTCTTACTGCTACTACTACTGCTACTGCTACTACTACTAATGCTACTGCGAGTACTGTTACTGCTACTTCTACTAGTACTTCTACTACTCCTCCTACTACTACTACTATTGCAGCTACTGCTACTGCTCCTACTGCTACTACTGCTACTGCTACTGCTACTGCTACTGCTCCTACTGCTACTTCTACTACTACTAATGCTACTGCTAGTACTGCTACTACTACTACTGCTACTACTGCTTATCCTAGTTCTACTTCTACTAGTACTGATACTACTGCTCCTTTTGCTACTGCTACTACTCCTACTACTACTGCTGCTACTTCCGCTACTGCTAATACTGCTACTGCTACTCTACTGCTACTACTAGTACTCCTACCATTACTACTACTGCTACTACTACTGCTACTACTATTTCTACTACTACTACTGCTGCTACTTCTATTGCTAATGCTGCTACTTTCACTTCTACTACTACTACTTCTACTCCTACTACCGCTACTGCTATGGCTACTCTACTAATACTGCTACTACTACTGCTATTGCGACTACCACTACTGCTACTACTACTGCTACTACTATTGGTACTACTACTACTACTGCTACTGCTACTACTACTACTGCTACTATTGCTACTAGTACTACTACTACTGCTACTACTACTGCTACTACTGCTGCTCCTACTGCTGCTGCTACTACTACTGCTGGTACTACTACTGCTACTACTCCTCCTACTACCACTCCAGCTCCTACTCCTACTACTGCTACTGCCACTACTACTGCTGCTACTGCTACTGCTACTTCTACTACAACTACTACTACTTCTACTACTAATGCTACTACTACTGCTGCTACTACTGCTACTGCTACTACTACTACTACTGTTACTCCTACTACTGCTGCTACTACTACCGCTACTACTACTACTCCTGCTACTACTCCTGCTACTATTACTACTACTGCTACTCCTACTACTACTACTACTACTGCTGCTTCTACTACTACTACTCCTTCTACTACTCGTGCTCCTACTACTCCTGCTACTACTCCTCCTACTGCTACTGCTACTACTGCTCCTACTGCTACTACTGCTACTGCTACTACTACTGCTGCTGCTACTTCTACTGCTACTACTGCGACTGCTACTACTACTACTACTACTACTACTACTACTACTACTACTACTACTACTACTACTGCTGCTTCTACTACTGCTACTACTACTGCTACTACTACAACTACTACTACTACTACTCCTACTACTGCTGCTACTACTACTACTCCTTCTACTACTCGTGCTCCAACTACTCCTGCTACTACTCCTGCTACTGCTCCTCCTACTGCTACTGCTACTGCTGCTGCTACTACTATTGCAGCTACTGCTACTACTACTACTACTGATACTACTGCTCCTTTTGCTACTGCTACTACTCCTACTACTACTGCTGCTACTTCCGCTACTGCTAATACTGCTACTGCTACTCTACTGCTACTACTAGTACTCCTACTATTACTACTACTGCTACTACTACTGCTACTACTATTTCTACTACTACTACTGCTGCTACTTCTATTGCTAATGCTGCTACTTTCACTTCTACTACTACTACTTCTACTCCTACTACCGCTACTGCTATGGCTACTCTACTAATACTGCTACTACTACTGCTATTGCGACTACCACTACTGCTACTACTACTGCTACTACTATTGGTACTACTACTACTACTGCTACTGCTACTACTACTACTGCTACTATTGCTACTAGTACTACTACTACTGCTACTACTACTGCTACTACTGCTGCTCCTACTGCTGCTGCTACTACTACTGCTGGTACTACTACTGCTACTACTCCTCCTACTACCACTCCAGCTCCTACTCCTACTACTGCTACTGCCACTACTACTGCTGCTACTGCTACTGCTACTTCTACTACAACTACTACTACTTCTACTACTAATGCTACTACTACTGCTGCTACTACTGCTACTGCTACTACTACTACTACTGTTACTCCTACTACTGCTGCTACTACTACCGCTACTACTACTACTCCTGCTACTACTCCTGCTACTATTACTACTACTGCTACTCCTACTACTACTACTACTACTGCTGCTTCTACTACTACTACTCCTTCTACTACTCGTGCTCCTACTACTCCTGCTACTACTCCTCCTACTGCTACTGCTACTACTGCTCCTACTGCTACTACTGCTACTGCTACTACTACTGCTGCTGCTACTTCTACTGCTACTACTGCGACTGCTACTACTACTACTACTACTACTACTACTACTACTACTACTACTACTACTACTACTACTGCTGCTTCTACTACTGCTACTACTACTGCTACTACTACAACTACTACTACTACTACTCCTACTACTGCTGCTACTACTACTACTCCTTCTACTACTCGTGCTCCAACTACTCCTGCTACTACTCCTGCTACTGCTCCTCCTACTGCTACTGCTACTGCTGCTGCTACTACTATTGCAGCTACTGCTACTACTACTACTACTGATACTACTGCTCCTTTTGCTACTGCTACTACTCCTACTACTACTGCTGCTACTTCCGCTACTGCTAATACTGCTACTGCTACTCTACTGCTACTACTAGTACTCCTACTATTACTACTACTGCTACTACTACTGCTACTACTATTTCTACTACTACTACTGCTGCTACTTCTATTGCTAATGCTGCTACTTTCACTTCTACTACTACTACTACTTCTACTCCTACTACCGCTACTGCTATGGCTACTCTACTAATACTGCTACTACTACTGCTATTGCGACTACCACTACTGCTACTACTACTGCTACTACTATTGGTACTACTACTACTACTGCTGCTGCTACTACTACTACTGCTACTATTGCTACTAGTACTACTACTACTGCTACTACTACTGCTACTACTGCTGCTCCTACTGCTGCTGCTACTACTACTGCTGGTACTACTACTGCTACTACTCCTCCTAATACCACTCCAGCTCCTACTCCTACTACTGCTACTGCCACTACTACTGCTGCTACTGCTACTGCTACTGCTACTACAACTACTACTACTTCTACTACTAATGCTACTACTACTGCTGCTACTACTGCTACTGCTACTACTACTACTACTACTGTTACTCCTACTACTGCTGCTACTACTACCGCTACTACTACTACTCCTGCTACTACTCCTGCTACTATTACTACTACTGCTACTCCTACTACTACTACTCCTTCTACTACTCGTGCTCCTACTACTCCTGCTACTACTCCTCCTACTGCTACTGCTACTACTGCTCCTACTGCTACTACTGCTACTGCTACTACTACTGCTGCTGCTACTTCTACTGCTACTACTGCGACTGCTACTACTACTACTACTACTACTACT
>OV702291.1:367544323-367546823 GCA_916181665.1 Avena sativa | reverse complement strand
CTGCTACTGCTACTGCTACTACTACTACTACTCCTACTGCTACTACTACTACTACTGCTCCTACTGCTACTACTACTACTCCTACTGCTACTACTACTACTACTGCTACTGCTACTACTACTACTCCTACTGCTACTACTACTACTACTACTACTACTGCTACTACTACTAATGCTACTGCTAGTACTGTTACTGCTACTGCTACTTCTACTAGTACTTCTACTACTACTAATCCTACTACTACTAGTATTGCAGCTACTGCTACTACTACTACTGCTACTGCTACTGCTCCTACTGCTACTTCTACTACTGCTAATGCTATTGCTAGTACTGCTACTACTACTACTACTACTACTACTACTACTACTACTACTACTCCTCCTCCTATTACCACTCCAACTACTACTACTACTACTACTACTACTACTACTACTACTGCTTCTACTACTGCTACTACTACTGCTACTACTACAACAACTACTACTACTACTGCTACTACTACTACTCCTTCTACTACTCGTGCTCCAACTACTCCTGCTACTACTCCTCCTACTGCTACTGCTACTGCTGCTACTACTACTATTGCAGCTACTGCTACTGCTCCTACTGCTACTACTGCTACTGCTACTACTACTACTACTGCTCCTACTGCTAGTACTACTAGTACTACTACTACTAGTACTACTAATGCTACTTCTAGTACTGCTACTGCTACTGCTACTTCTACTAGTACTGCTACTACTACTACTGCTACTACTACTAGTACTACTATTGCAGCTACTGCTACTACTACTACTGCTACTGCTACTACTACTACTCCTACTGCTACTACTACTACTACTACTGCTACTACTACTAATGCTACTGCTAGTACTGTTACTGCTACTGCTACTTCTACTAGTACTTCTACTACTACTACTCCTACTACTACTAGTATTGCAGCTACTGCTACTAGTACTACTGCTACTGCTACTGCTCCTACTGCTACTTCTACTACTGCTAATGCTATTGCTAGTACTGCTACTGCTACTGCTACTACTCCTACTACTGCTACTGCTACTACTGCTAATCCTAGTTCTACTGCTACTACTACTACTGATACTACTGCTCCTATTGCTACTGCTACTACTCCTACTACTACTGCTGCTGCTTCTTCTACTGCTACTGCTACTGCTACTCTACTGCTACTCTACTGCTACTACTACTACTGCTACTACTACTGCTACTACTACTTCTACTACTACTGCTGCTACTTCTACTGCTACTGCTGCTACTTTCACTTCTACTACTACTACTACTGCTACTGCTACTCCTACTACCGCTACTGCTACGGCTACTCTACTAATACTGCTACTACTACTACTACTACTACTACTACTGCTACTACCACTAATGGTACTACTACTGCTACTACTACTGGTACTACTACAACAACTACTGCTGCTACTACTACTACTGCTACTATTGTTACTAGTACTACTACTACTGCTACTACTACTCCTACTACTGCTGCTACTACTACTACTACTGCTGGTACTACTACTGCTGCTACTCCTCCTACTACCACTGAAGCTACTACTCCTACTCCTACTCCTATTACAGCTACTGCTACTACTACTGCTACTACTGCAACTGCTACGGCTACTGTTACTCCTACTCCTACTACTACTACTACTTCTACTACTACTGCTACTACTACTGCTGCTACTACTACTGCTACTACTACTACTACTGCTACTACTACTCCTGCTACTACTACTCCTACTACTACGGCTGCTGCTACTACTACTGCTACTACTGCTACTGCTACTACTACTACTACTACCGCTACTACTACTACTCCTGCTACTACTCCTGCTACTACTCCTACTACTGCTACTCCTCCTACTACTACTACTACTATTACTGCTTCTACTACTACTGCTACTACTACTACTGCTACTACTGCTACTACTACTACTGCTGCTGCTGCTGCTACTGCTGCTGCTACTACTACTATTGCAGCTACTGCTACTGCTCCTACTGCTACTACTGCTACTGCTACTACTACTGATACTACTACTACTACTGCTCCTACTGCTAGTACTACTAGTACTACTACTACTAGTACTACTAATGCTACTTCTAGTACTGCTACTGCTACTGCTACTTCTACTAGTACTGCTACTACTACTACTGCTACTACTACTAGTACTACTATTGCAGCTACTGCTACTACTACTACTGCTACTGCTACTACTACTACTACTCCTACTGCTACTACTACTACTACTGCTACTACTACTAATGCTACTGCTAGTACTGTTACTGCTACTGCTACTTCTACTAGTACTTCTACTACTACTAATCCTACTACTACTAGTATTGCAGCTACTGCTACTACTACTACTGCTACTGCTACTGCTCCTACTGCTACTTCTACTACTGCTAATGCTATTGCTAGTACTGCTACTACTACTACTACTACTACTACTACTACTCCTCCTCCTCCTATTACCAC
>OV702291.1:367369323-367371823 GCA_916181665.1 Avena sativa | reverse complement strand
CTACTGCTACTGCTACTACTGCTAATCCTAGTTCTACTGCTACTACTACTGATACTACTGCTCCTATAGCTACTGCTACTGCTCCTACTACTACTACTCCTGCTTCTACTACTGCTAATACTGCTACTGCTACTCTACTGCTACTACTACTATTGCTACTACTACTATTGCTACTACTACTGCTACTACTACTTCTACTACTTCTACTACTACTGCTGCTACTTCTACTGCTACTGCTGCTACTTTTACTGCTACTACTACTACTCCTACTATCGCTACTGCTACGGCTACTCTACTAATACTTCTACTACTACTACTGCTGCTACTACCACTATTGCTACTACTACTGCTACTACTACTGCTACTACTACTACTACTGTTGCTACTACTACTACTACTGCTACTATTGCTACAACTACTACTACTTCTTCTACTACTACTGCTACTACTGCTGCTCCTACTGCTGCTACTACTACTGCTAGTACTACTGCTGCTATTACTACTGCTACTACAGCTTCTACTGCTACTACTACTACTGCTGCTACTACTCCTCCTACTACCACTCCAGCTACTACTCCTACTACTACTGCTACTTCTACTACTACTGCTGCTACTGCTACTGCTACTGCTACCACTACTACTACTACTACTACTACAACTACTACTTCTACTACTACTGCTACTACTACTGTTGCTACTACTACTTCTACTACTACTACTACTACTGCTACTACTACTACTCCTACTACTACTACTGCTACTACAGCTGCTGCTACTACTACTACTGCTACTACTACTACCACTACTACTACTACTCCTGCTACTACTACTACTGCTACTCCTCCTCCTACTACTACTACTACTGCTGCTTCTACTACTACTGCTTCTACTACTACAACTACTGCTTCTACTACTAGTGCTACTACTACTACTACTCCTTCTACTACTCGTGCTCCTACTAATCCTGCTACTACTCCTGCTACTGCTCCTCCTACTGCTACTGCGACTGCTGCTGCTACTACTATTGCAGCTACTGCTACTACTGCTACTGCTACTACTACTGCTGCTACTGCAACTGCTACTACTGCTACTTCTACTACTACTAATGCTACTGCTAGTACTGCTACTTCTGCTGCTACTTCTACTAGTACTGCTTCTAATACTACTCCTACTACTACTACTATTGCAGCTACTTCTACTGCTACTACTGCTACTACTACTACTGCTACTCCTCCTACTGCTACTGCTACTACTGCTAATGCAACTACTGCTACTGCTACTGCTACTTCTACTTCAACTGCTGCTACTGCTACTGCTACTCTGATGCTGCTGCTGCTACTACTACTACTACTACTGCTACTACTTCTACTACCACTGCTGCTGCTACTGCTACTACTACTGATAATACTACTACTACTACTGCTACTACTACTATTGCTACTGCTACTACTATTGCTACTACTACTGTTACTGCTACTACTACTACGACTACTGTTACTACCGCTACTACTACTGCTACTACTACTGCCACTACTACTCCTGCTATTACTCCTGCTAGTACTCCTGCTACTACTACTACTGCTGCTACTCCTCCTACTGCTACTACTACTACTACTACTACTACTACTACTGCTTCTACTACTGCTACTACTGCTACTATTACTACTACTACTACTACTACTACTACTACTACTACTGCTTCTACTACTGCTACTACTACAACAACAACAACTACTACTACTACTACTACTACTCCTACTACTACTACAACCACTTCTACTACTACTACTCCTTCTACTACTCGTGCTCCTACTACTCCTGCTACTACTCCTGCTACTGCTCCTTCTAATTCTACTGCTACTGCTACTGCTACTACTATTGCAGCTACTTCTACTGCTCCTACTGCTACTGCAACTACTACTACTGCTACTACTACTACTACTACTAATGCTACTCCTAGTACTGCTACTGCTACTTCTACTTCTACTAGTACTGCTACTACTACTACTACTCCTCCTTCTCCTCCTCCTACTATTACTACTATTGCAGCTACAGCTACTGCTCCTACTGCTACTACTACTGCTACTGCTCCTACTACTACGCCTACTGCTACTACTACTGCTACTGCTACTACTACTAATGCTACTGCTAGTACTGTTACTGTTATTGCTACTTCTACTACTACTACTCCTACTACAACTACTACTGTTGCAGCTACTGCTACTGCTCCTACTGCTCCTACTGCCACTACTACTACTGCTACTGCTACTGCTCCTACTACTACTGCTACTACTGCTAATGCAACTGCTAGTACTGCTACTGCTACTGCTACTGCTACTACTACTACTACTGCTACTGCTACTACTGCTAATCCTAGTTCTACTGCTACTACTACTGATACTACTGCTCCTATAGCTACTGCTACTGCTCCTAATACTACTACTGCTGCTTCTACTACTGCTAATACTGCTACTGCTACTCTACTGCTACTACTACTGAT
>OV702291.1:367346823-367351823 GCA_916181665.1 Avena sativa | reverse complement strand
TACTGCTCCTACTACCGCTACTGCTACTGCTACTCTACTGATACTGCTACTACTACTACTGCTGCTACTACCACTACTGCTACTACTACTGCTACTACTACTGCTACTACTACTGCTACTACTACTACTACTACTACTGCTGCTGCTACTACTACTACTGCTACTATTGCTACTACTACTAATACTGCTACTACTACTGCTACTACTACTACTACTACTGCTACTACTACTACTACTACTACTAGTACTACTGCTACTCCTACTACCGCTACTGCTACGGCTACTCTACTAATACTGCTACTACTACTACTGCTGCTACTACCACTACTGCTACTACTACTTCTACTACTACTGCTACTACTACTACTACTATTGTTGCTACTACTACTACTGCTACTATTGCTACTACTACTACTGCTACTACTACTGCTACTACTGCTGCTCCTACTGCTGCTGCTGCTACTACTGCTGGTACTACTGCTACTACTACTACTGCTACTACAGCTTCTACTGCTACTACTACTGCTGCTACTACTCCTCCTACTACCACTCCAGCTACTACTCCTACTACAACTACTACTGTTGCAGCTACTGCTACTGCTCCTACTACTCCTACTGCTACTACTACTACTTCTACTGCTACTACTACTGCTCCTACTGCTACTGCTACTACTGCTAATGCAACTGCTAGTACTGCTACTGCTACTGCTACTACTACTACTACTACTACTGCTACTGCTACTACTGCTAATCCTAGTTCTACTGCTACTACTACTGATAGTACTGCTCCTATTGCTACTGCTACTGCTCCTACTACTACTGCTACTACTACTTCTTGTACTACTACTACTGCTACTACTTCTACTGCTACTGTTGCTACTTTTACTGCTACTACTACTGCTACACCTACTACCGCTACTGTTACGGCTACTCTACTAATACTGCTACTACTACTACTGCTGCTACTACCACTATTGCTACTACTACTGCTACTACTACTGCTACTACTACTACTACTTCTTCTACTACTACTACTACTACTACAACTACTACTACTGCTACTCCTCCTCCTCCTCCTCCTACTACTACTACTACTACTACTACTACTACTGCTTCTGCTACTACTGCTTCTACTACTACCACTACTGCTACTACTACTACTGCTACTACTACTACTACTCCTTCTACTACTCGTGCTCCTACTAATCCTGCTACTACTCCTGCTACTGCTCCTCCTACTGCTACTGCTACTGCTTCTGCTACTACTATTGCAGCTACTACTACTACTGCTACTGCTACTACTACTGCTGCTGCTGCTACTTCTACTACTGCTACTTCTACTACTACTAATGCTACTGCTAGTACTGCTACTTCTACTAGTACTGCTACTGCTACTACTACTGCTGCTGCTGCTACTTCTACTACTGCTACTTCTACTACTACTAATGCTACTGCTAGTACTGCTACTTCTACTAGTACTGCTTCTACTACTACTCCTACTAGTACTACTATTGCAGCTACCTCTACTGCTACTACTACTACTACTGCTACTTCTACTACTACTGCTCCTACTGCTACTGCTACTACTTCTAATGCTACTGCTAGTACTGCTATTGCTACTTCTACTGCTACTACTACTACTACTACTGCTACTACTACTGCTACTACAGCTTCTACTGCTACTACTACTGCTGCTACTACTCCTCCTACTACCACTCCAGCTACTACTCCTACTACTACTGCTACTACTACTACTGCTACTACTACAACTACTACTACTACTGCTACTACTACTACTACTACTCCTACTGGTACTACTACTACTGCTACTACTGCTGCTGCTACTACTACTACTGCTACTGCTACTACTACTACCGCTACTACTACTACTCCTGCTACTACTACTATTGCTGCTACTCCTACTCCTCCTCCTCCTACTACTACTACTACTGCTTCTACTACTACTACTGTTGTTGCTACTACTACTACTGCTACTATTGCTACTACTACTACTACTACTACTACTACTGCTACTACTGCTGCTCCTACTGCTGCTGCTGCTACTACTGCTGGTACTACTGCTACTACTACTACTGCTACTACAGCTTCTACTGCTACTACTACTGCTGCTACTACTCCTCCTACTACCACTCCAGCTACTACTCCTACTACAACTACTACTGTTACAGCTACTGCTACTGCTCCTACTACTCCTACTGCTACTACTACTACTGCTACTGCTACTACTACTGCTCCTACTGCTACTGCTACTACTGCTAATGCAACTGCTAGTACTACTACTGCTACTGCTACTGCTACTACTACTACTACTACTACTACTACTACTACTACTACTACTACTGCTACTACTGCTAATCCTAGTTCTACTGTTACTACTACTGATAGTACTGCTCCTATTGCTACTGCTACTGCTCCTACTACTACTGCTACTACTACTTCTTGTACTACTACTACTGCTACTACTTCTACTGCTACTGTTGCTACTTTTACTGCTACTACTACTGCTACTCCTACTACCGCTACTGTTACGGCTACTCTACTAATACTGCTACTACTACTACTGCTGCTACTACCACTATTGCTACTACTACTTCTACTACTACTGCGACTACTACTACTACTTCTTCTTCTACTACTACTACTACTACAACTACTACTACTACTACTGCTACTCCTCCTCCTCCTCCTCCTCCTACTACTACTACTACTACTACTACTACTACTACTGCTTCTACTACTACAACTACTGCTACTACTACTACTGCTACTACTACTACTACTCCTTCTACTACTCGTGCTCCTACTAATCCTGCTACTACTCCTGCTACTGCTCCTCCTACTGCTACTGCTACTGCTGCAGCTACTACTATTGCAGCTACTGCTACTACTGCTACTGCTACTACTACTGCTGCTGCTGCTACTGCTACTACTGCTACTTCTACTACTACTAATGCTACTGCTAGTACTGCTACTGCTACTGCTACTTCTACTAGTACTGCTTCTACTACTACTCCTACTAGTACTACTATTGCAGCTACCGCTACTGCTACTACTACTACTACTGCTACTTCTACTGCTACTGCTCCTACTGCTACTGCTAATACTTCTAATGCTACTGCTAGTACTGCTATTGCTACTTCTACTGCTACTACTACTACTACTACTACTACTGCTACTACTACTGCTACTACAGCTTCTACTGCTACTACTACTGCTGCTACTACTCCCCCTACTACCACTCCAGCTACTACTCCTACTACTACTGCTACTACTAATACTGCTACTGCTACTGCTACTACTACAACTACTACTACTACTGCTACTACTACTACTACTACTCCTACTGGTACTACTACTACTGCTACTACTTCTGCTGCTAGTACTACTACTGCTACTGCTACTACTACTACCGCTACTACTACTACTCCTGCTACTACTACTATTGCTGCTACTCCTACTCCTCCTCCTCCTCCTCCTACTACTACTGCTTCTACTACTACTGCTTCTACTACTACAACTACTGCTACTACTACTACTACTGCTACTACTACTACTACTCCTTCTACTACTCGTGGTCCTACTAATCCTGCTACAGCTCCTCCTACTACTACTGCTACTACTGCTGCTACTACTATTGCAGCTACTGCTACTGCTACTACTGCTACTGCTACTACTACTTCTGCTGCTACTGCTACTGCTACTACTGCTACTACTACTAATATTACTGCTAGTACTGCTACTGCTACTGCTACTTCTACTAGTACTGCTTCTACTACTACACCTACTAATACTACTATTGCAGCCACTGATACTGCTCCTACTGCTCCTACTGCTACTACTGTTACTTCTACTGCTCCTGCTGCTACTGCTAATGCTACTTCTAGTACTGCTACTGCTACTGCTACTACTACTACTGCTAATCCTAGTTCTACTGCTACTACTACTGATACTACTGCTCCTTTTGCTACTTCTATTGCTCCTACTACTACTGCTGCTGCTTCTGCTACTGCTAATACTACTACTGCTACTGCTACTCTACTGCTACTACTACTACTGCTACTAGTGCTACTACTACTACTGCTGCTACTTTTACTGCTACTACTACTCCTACTACCGCTACTGCTACTGCTACTCTACTTATACTGCTACTACTCCTACTGCTGCTACTACCACTGCTGCTCCTACTGCTGCTGCTACTGCTACTACAACTGCTACTACTACTACTACTACTACTACTACTACTACTAGTACTACTACTACTACTACTACTACTACTACTGCTGCTGCTGCTACTACTACTACTACTACTATTGCTACTACTACTAATATTACTGCTAGTACTGCTACTGCTACTGCTACTTCTACAAGTACTACTTCTACTACTACTCCTACTACTACTACTATTGCAGCTACTGCTACTGCTCCTACTGCTCCTACTGCTACTACTGTTACTTCTACTGCTACTGCTCCTACTGCTACTGCTAATGCTACTGCTACTGCTACTGCTACTACTACTACTGCTACAGCTACTACCGCTAATCCTAGTTCTACTGCTACTACTACTGATACTACTGTTCCTATTGCTACTTCTACTGCTCCTACTACTACTGCTGCTGCTTCTGCTACTGCTAATACTGCTACTGCTACTGCTACTCTACTGCTACTACTACTACTGCTAATACTATTAGTGCTACTACTACTACTAGTGCTACTACTACTGCTGCTACTTCTACTGCTACTGCTGCTACTACTGCTCCTACTACCGCTACTGCTACTGCTACTACTACTACTGCTGCTACTACCACTACTGCTACTACTACTACTACTACTACTACTACTGCTACTACTACTACTACTACTACTACTACTACTACTACTACTACTACTGCTGCTGCTGCTACTACTACTATTGCTACTACTACTAATACTGCTACTACTACTGCTACTACTACTACTACTGCTACTACTACTACTACTAC
>OV702291.1:367299323-367314323 GCA_916181665.1 Avena sativa | reverse complement strand
TACTACTACTCCTGCTACTACTCCTGCTACTGCTCCTCCTACTGCTACTGCTACTGTTGCAGCTACTGCTACTGCTCCTACTGCTACTACTGCTACTGCTACTACTACTGCTGCTGCTACTCCTACTACTCCTACTGCTATTACCAGTACTACTAATGCTACTGCTAGTACTGCTACTGCTACTTGTACTAGTACTGCTACTACTACTACTCCTACTACTACTATGGCAGCTACTGCTAGTGCTCCTACTTCTACTATTGCTACTGATACTACTACTGCTAATGCTACTGCTAATGCTACTACTACTGCTACTACTACTACTGCTACTTCTACTACTGCTAATCCTAGTTCTACTGCTACTACTACTAATACTACTGCCCCTATTGCTACTGCTACTGCTACTGCTCCTACTACTACTGATGCTTCTTCTGCTACTGCTACTACTGCTGTCAGGGGGATGATCCCTGGGTACCTCACCCGAATAAGAAACAGGATAGCCGGATCGAGTTCGGCTGACCAGATGCAGCCTGATAGGTTAGGATGGGCCGGCTACCACCCAGTAGCCGGATCATGAAGAGGCAGCCGGATACGACGGCACAGCCGGATCCAATCAGAGAGACATGACGACGTGCGTATCAGTTCACGGTACGTCCTGTACGATGACGATACGGGCAACCACCCGCCCATACCGAAGACTTTGCATAAGTGACGCTAGAACAGTGGCCTGTGCTGACGACGGGCTCGCATGGCGTCCACTGTACCTACGACAGCCATACCGCTCATACACCGATGTGACATACCATACCGAGTACTGTAGATGACCAGCCGGCTGGGACCCGCTTGTGGGGCCCGCCAGTCGGACTGGCCAGGGAGATTTTTGCCTCTCTGCCTATATAAGGAGAGGCAAGGCCTCCGTAGAAAGGGTTGGTCTCAGTGCATTTAAGGAAGTAGCTAGAGAATACAGCTCGAGGAGCACCTGTAGCTCGTATATCCCACATAGTCAGATCAGGCGGCAGTAGGGGCTTTACCTCGCCACGAGGGCCCCGAACCTGGGTACTTCTTGCGTCCCGCTACGCTCTCTTGTATCCAATCCCGCCTGTGGACGCCGTCGATAGCTTCCCTGTTAGTCCCTACACCTCTATCTAACCTCCTTAGGTCCTGCCGTTCCCAATACAACGACAGTTGGCGCCCACCATGGGGCTATGGCTTTGACCGGAGTCACGTTCCGCACAGGACCCCGCACTTCAGCCGGTGAGCGCGTGGCCTCCGGCCTGGTGCTCACGCTCGGCAAGTTTGACTGCGTCATCGACAACGCCTCCTGCTTCGCCGGAACTTCCTTCCCGGCGAACGGCACCGTTCTGCTATTCGGCGACCTCCCCATCTACATCTCCACCATCCCGGAGCGTTTCCCTAGGGAAATCATCTCTGTCGCGGGGTCGCCATGCTCAGGCGCCAGCACCTCCGCCACACCTCGCGGCATGGAGGTCATGATGGCCGGATCCAGCTCGCAACCCCGCCAGCCGCGCGAGCGAGGCATGGACGAGGTCGGAATTTCCGCTCTCCCGCAGCCTCGGAACCCAGTGGAGGATGCCATTGATCGGCTCCTAACGCCGGTTAACCTCGTGGACAACCCGGAGGAGGCGGAGGCCAACTTCACCATGGAGAGATAGATCCTCCTCCAGGAGGCCACGGAACTAGCAGCAGCCCGCAAGAAACTGGAGATTGCTAGAAGCGAGTACGACCGCGCGCACGGCCTCACTCCGGCTACCGTGGAGCCGAGTCGGCGCGGCCAGGTACGGCGTCGGGGCAGTGAGCTAGGCGGCAGGATGGAGAAGGACAGAGAACCGGATCCCACGCCTGCCCCCACATGGCCCACCTACAGCACACCCATCAAGAACCTGCGCGCGGCGCGAGCCGCAGTAGAAGAACTACCCAGCCTGGAGGGAGAGGAGCGAGCCCGCCAGCACGCTCGTGTCCAGGAGCTCCTCCGCGTCGCGGACGAGCAGGCCGGCGCCAACCGACAGACGCAGGAGGACCTTAGCTACTCCAGAGGAGGCAGGCTACCTGCCAATAGCAGAGGCGCACCGCGCGACACCCAGCAGGCATCCTTCCCTCAGCCGCCCAGGGCCCACAGCAGGCGTCGCAGCTCCAGCAACAGGGGCCAGCCACGCCAGGAGCATATGGTGAACAGCAACCCGCCACCTCCCCCACCACCAGCCGGAGCGCCCAGACCAGCCGGTTCCCGCCTCTCGGGCCGGGTGGGCGCGTCCAACCTGGATTGTCCGGATGCCCGCGACCGCATCGAGCTCCTCGCTCAAGCGCGCATCTCGGAGGAGGAAGATTCTACCGGACCGGTTTGTTTCGGACCCTGCATCTGGAACGAGCCGTTTCCGGATAAATTCTCCCTGCCCAGGGACACCCCCAAGTACGACAGCAGCATGAAGCCGGAAGATTGGCTGACCGACTATGCTATGACAGTCGGCATCGCCCACGGGAATAAGCGCACAGCTGTCTGCTACGTCCCTCTCATGTTAACCGGGTCGGCAAGGACATGGCTCAACAGCCTCGCGCCCAACAGCATCAACGCCTGGCCTGATTTCGAGAAGGTGTTCATCTGCAACTTCAACGGCACGTACAAGCGTCCGGGGCGCCGCGCGACCTGGCCCTGTGCGTCCAGGGCGACCGCGAATACCTCGCCAAGTGGATGGAGCTCCGCAACACTTGCGAGGGCATTCTGGAGAGCCAAGCCATCAGCTTCTTCATCGAAGGATGCCGAGAGGGCACCATGCTTTGCCACCGGCTACTGTGTGACGAGCCGAAGACCATGGCGGAGCTCATGACGGTTGCGGACCAGTACGCCACGGCGGATGCTGCCATGAAGAATCCCCTCCGAGTAAATGCGGACGGCCGTCCGACTCCCACGGAGCCGGCTCGCGACCGTCCAAGCAACCCGACTGGTGAAGCCGGATCCTCCAGACGCCACGGAAACGACAACCGGTTCCATGGGGACCGCTAGGCTGGACAACAGAAGCCTCGCTACCACGCGTGGCAGGTCAATGCTATGGAGGGTGCGCCCGACGCACCGGCTAACGACGCAAGAAGGCAGAAGCCCCGGCTCACCTTCGACCAGATGATTGACGGCCCGTGCAAGTGGCATAGCGGTCCCTTCAAACCAGCTACCCACACCACCCGAAACTGCAGCTGGACCCGCCAGCTAAAGGACTAGAGCAACCAACCTCGTCTCTCGCCTCCCCCACCGGGTGGACCCCCACCACCGGCTAGGGGATCCGGTAATGACGGTAACGGCGGCAACAACAACAACGGCTACCCCCAGCCGCATGCCGCTTACCACATCTTCGAGACAGAGCAGGACGACAAGCACAGCCACAGGCGATGCTCCAAGGAGGTCAACGCCATCGGAAACCCCCATCACCTGGAGCCGGGCAGATCAGCCTGAGCATCTGCCGACTCCCGGGGGCTACGCCATGGTGCTCGACCCTCTCATCATCTCCAACGCGCGCACCTGCCGATTCTCGCGTGTCCTCATCGACAGAGGCAGCAGACCCAACCTCCTCTACCAGTCCTCGCTGGAGAAGCTGGGCATTCACGAAAGCGACCTGCGCGCGACTACCACGATGTTCCACGGCGTACTGCCGGGGCCAGCCTGCGCTCCGCTGGGAAAAATCCAGCTGGACGTCATCTTCGGAACCGAGGAGAACTTCCGCCGCAAACCAATCTGGTTCGAGGTGGTAAATTTGACAAGCTCCTACCATGCTCTCCTCGGGAGCCCCGCCCTCGCCAAGTTCATGGCCATCCCCCACTACGCGTACCTCAAAACGAAGATGCTAGGACCCCACGGCGTGATCACCGTCGCCGGCTGCTTCAGGCGATCGATGGAGTGCACCTCAGCCGGTTCCAAACGAGCAGAGGCCCTCATCATAGCCAAAGAAAAGCACGCGATCATGTGCAATGTGGCCATGGCCCAGCAGGACATCCCGGCTAGCAGCAAGCTAGCTGGAGAAGGAGCCTTCCAACCGGCAAAGGAGACAAAGAGGATCCTGCTCGACCCCTCCGACCCGACTAAGTTCGTCACCATTGGTGCCGGCTTAGATAGCAAATAGGAAGGCACGCTCGTCGACTTCCTCCGTGAGAATCGGGACATCTTCGCATGGTCTCCCAAAGACATGCCGGGTGTGCCGAGGGAGTTCGCCGAGCACTCACTTCATGTGCGTCCGGATGCCAAGTCGGTCAAGCAACCTCTGCGCCGGTTCGCAGAGGAGAAGAGAAAGATAATCGGTGACGAGATCACCTGGCTCCATGCAGCCGGGTTCATCATGGAAGTGTACCACCCGGAATGGCTGGCGAACCCAGTCTTGTTGTTGAAGAAGAACAAGACCTGGCGCATGTGTATCGACTACACCAGCCTGAACAAGGCGTGCCCGAAAGACTCCTTCGCCTTGCCCCTTATCGATCAAGTCATCGATTCCACGACCGGCTGTGATTTGTTGTCTTTTCTAGATTGTTATTCTGGGTACAATCAGATCCGGCTTAACCCGGCTGATCAGATTAAGACATCATTTATCACCCCCTACGGGGCATTCTGCTATGTAACCATGCCTTTCGGCCTAAAGAACGCAAGCGCCACCTATCAGTGATGCATGAAGAAATGCATGCACTCGCAGATAGGCCGAAACGTGCACGCTTACGTTGATGACGTAGTCATCAAAACCAAGGAGAAGCGCACCCTCCTCGAAGATCTGAGAGAGACATTCGGCAACCTCCGCCAGTACCAGATGAAGCTAAACCTGGAAAAGTGTGTCTTCGGAGTACCGTTCGGCCAGCTACTCGGTTTCCTCGTATCTCAGCGAGGCATCGAGGCAAATCCGGAGAAGATCGCGGCCATCGAGAGGATGCAGCCGCCCAAGAACCTGCTTGGAGTCCAGAAGTTCACCGGATGCCTAGCCTCCCTCAGTCGTTTCGTCAACCGGCTGGGGGAGAAGGCACTTCTGTTGTACCAACTGATGAAAAAGACGGACAAGTTCTCCTGGACTTCGCAAGCCGACACCGCGTTTCACGACCTCAAGCGCATGCTGTCCACAGCGCCGGTTCTAGCCACGCCGGCTAGCAAGGAGCTGATGTTGCTCTATATAGCAGCCACCAGTCGGGTCGTCAGCGTCGTCCTGGTGGTGGAGCGCCCCGAGGAAGGCAAGGCTCAGCCGGTTCAGAGACCCGTCTACTACCTCAGCGAGGTCCTCTCCCTCTCCAAGCAGAACTACCCCCACTACCAAAAGACGTGCTACGGCGTGTACCTGGCATGCAAGAAACTCAAGCACTACTTCCAGGAGCACCCGATCAAGGTCGTGTGCACTGCACCCCTTTTGGAAATCATCGGCAACAAGGACGCCACCAGCCGAGTCACCAAATGGGCCATCGAGCTCGCCGCCTACTCCATCCAGTACGAGCCCCGGCTCACGATCAAGTCACAGGCGTTGGCGGACTTCCTCGTCGACTAGGCCGAGACCCAGTACCTCCCACCGGTGCCGGATTCAGACCACTGCCGGATGCACTTCGACGGGTCAAAGATGCTCGGGGGCTTGGGAGCTGCCATCATGCTGACCTCGCCCAAGGGAGACCGGCTGGAGTACGTGTTGCAGATCCACTTCAAGGCCTCTAACAACGTAGATGAATACGAGGCACTGGCGCACTGGCTCCGGCTGGCCAAGGAGATCGGCGTCAACCGGATCCTGTGCTTCGGCGATTCGGACTTGGTGGTGCAACAGGTGTCCGGGGAATGGGATGCCAGAGACGCCAACATGGCCCTCTACTGGTTCCACATCCAGAAGCTCAGCACCTCCTTCGACGGGTGCGAATTTCACCACGTCCCCCGCACCAACAACGAGGCAGCCGACGCGCTCTCCAAGATAGGGTCCACCAGGCAGGCCATCCCACCGGGGGTCTCCCTGGAGCATCTGCGCAAGCCATCCATCAACCCGTCGCCGGAATCAGATTCCATCATCTGGGCGGGAAGCGTTTCGGCAGCCGGAGCAGCGGAAACGGAGCCGGTAGAACCACCAAAGAAGAAACCTCGCACCAACTCCGGCCAGGTGGTGCCCTCCGGCTCGCAGGACCCGGGGGCTGCCGGCTCACCCAGTGGCTCGGGGGCTGCCGTCCCGGATATCCCACCCAGACGGCCCCCCGACACCCATCAGCCGGAGGACAGGAGCGTCCTCGTCATCCGGGAAGTGCCATCCTGGGCATGGACTTTCATGAACTACATCGCCAACAGCGAACTCCCGGACGACGAGGTAGAGGCCAGGAAAATCCGACGCCGCGCGCATACATACACCATCATAAACGGCGAGCTGTACAAGCGCAGTGTATCTGGTATCTTCCAATGATGTGTCGATGTAGACACAGGCTACCGGCTACTCAAGGACATCCACCAGGGTGAGTGTGGGCACCACGCTTCGTCAAGGACGATAGTCGCCAAGGCGTTTCGCCATGGTTTCTACTGGCCCACCACCCTCGAGGATGCCGAGCAGCTGGTCCGCGTGTGCAATGGGTGCCAACGCTTCGGGCAGCTTAGGCACATGCCAACCTCGGTGCTCAAGACCATACCGATCACCTAGCCCTTCGCAGTTTGGGGCCTCGACATGGTCGGGCCCTTCAAGCGAGCTCGCGCGGGAATGACCCACCTGCTGGTAGCGGTGGACAAGTTCACAGAGTGGATCGAGGCCAAGCCTATCCGGAAGCTGGATGGAGTGACGGTTGTTACCTTCTTCACTGACATCATCAACCGCTTCGGCTACCCCAATAGCATCATCACCGACAACGGCACAAACTTTGCCAAGGGGGCCTTCGCCCGGTTCTACAGCAACAAGGGCATCCGGCTAGACCTCGCCTCCGTTGCACATCCGCAGTCCAACGGGAAAGTCGAACGAGCAAACGGCTTGGTGCTAGCCGGAATCAAACCATGTCTCATCGAGCCGTAGGAGCGGTCACCTGGATGCTGGATCGAAGAACTTCCGGCTGTGCTGTGGAGCCTCCGCACCACACCAAATAGGTCAACCGGCTACACGCCATTCTTCCTGGTCTACGGATCGGAAGCCGTCCTCTCCGCCGACATCAAATTCGACTCCCCTCACAAGATCCTTTATGACGAGCAGGCCAACAAGGAGGCGCGGGAGGACGGGGTGGATCTCCTGGAGGAGGCCCGCGAGCTGGCCCTGTCCAGATCTGCCCTATACCAGCAACGACTACGCCACTACCATTTAAGCCGGACTCGCCTAGTCGCATTCCGCGAGGGCGACCTGGTTCTCCGGCTGGTGCAAGACACGAAGGGCATGCACAAGCTAGCACCACCCTGGGAGGGCCCCTTCATCATCAGCCGGGCGCTGCCCAACGACTCCTACTACCTCATTGACGAACAACAGCCGCTCAAGAACAAGATGGACAAATCGGACGAGGAGACCGAACGTCCTTGGAACGCGGCCCTGCTGTGCCCGTTTTACACCTAGTCGCCAGGCAGTGTATGTATCCCGAAAACCTCATGAATGAAAATGCGGACTCCCACGAGAATCTCGGGGGCTCCTTTTAGAAACGTGTACGCACCTGTTCTTCGGTTCAAGTATTCCGGCTCTGGCAACCCCCAACCCGGGGGCTCGCCGGCTGGCCCGGCCTGTTAAACCAACAAACCGGCTGAGTAGTGTGCGATGATGTCAGAGGCCCACTCTTCGTCTCAGCTACAGACCGCAACCCGGCTGTCCGGCTAGCAAGAGCAAAAGCCCGAGGCATCCCACACGAAAAACGGGGAAGAGGCATGACAGATCGGGTGTCCCGGCCCCGCAACTAGCTCAAACCAATCCAGCTGCTAAGCCGCTAGTACCGTGCATAATGTACTGTCAGCTCCCTTCGATTCCGGCTGCAGACCGCAACCCGGCTGCCCGGCAAGGATGCAGCGAAAACAGCAGAACACACGAGAAGGCGACTAAGTGTCTAGAAAGGAGCAAGCCAGTTTTTGAAAAAAATAAGCTGTTTTCTGGCTATGATTTGACAGACTAACCTATTAACCTGTGAAGATGTATGTGTATGCATATGTGCGTTCTTGTCTGACTACTTCGAGTCGGAATTCAGGAGAAGGAAAGAAGATTCGAAGTCCTTGCGTTCATCAAGCGCTCTAAATCTCGGGGGCTACACCCACTGGGTGCGCTCGCGCGCCCCTAGTGGAATCTTGTAGTTCCTGACCGACTAAGGGCGTTTAGCCGGCCGTTCGGAGCCCAGGTGAGGGCAAGGGCGAGAGCGAGAAAAGACAAGAAAGATTCGAAGCACCTAGCTACACCAGCTGCTCCGAATCTCGGGGGCTACACCCAATGGGTGCGCTCGCGTGCCCCCATTGGAATGTTAGTTCCCCCGGCTGAAGGCGTCCAGCTAGCGAAAGCAGCCGACTAGGACGAGGCCAGTCGGATAAAGTTAGAAGAGTGGGGAAAAAACAAGGAAGATTCGAAGCACCTGGCTACGCCAGCCACTCCGAATCTCGGGGGCTACACCCAGTGGGTGTGCTGGCTCGCCCCCACTAGAGGTATAGTTCGTCCGGCTAAAAGTGTGTAGCCGGACGAGGTTAGCCAGGCGAAGTGAGCCGGCAAAATATCAACAGAAGATTCAAGACACAAGACTCAAGAATTCAACATTAACAAGCAAAAGGGAGACGAAGCTCCCATAAGTTACCCGGCATCAAAGAAAACCGGTACAGACAGACAAGTTTCACGAATAATCTAAGACAAGACAAATACACCCGGCATCCCGGGGTAGTCGCTAAATGGCAGGACCTTTGTCGTGGGGGGGTTCTTGGCCGGCAGAAGCTGGCGGCGGGGGTGGAGCCGCAGTGCTTGTTCCGGCTCCGGCGCTGGCAGGCGGCGGCACCGGGGACTCCACATCCGGAGTGTCGGGGGACTCCGAGTCGGTGAGCACCTCGTCCGGATCCACGTAGTCGGCGATCTTGATGGCGGACCCACGAAGCTCCGGCTGGGCTTGGCGGATGGCGGCAAGATCAGCTCCGGCACGGAAGCCCCCGTCGATCTTCTCGACACGAGCATCCTTATACCAGGAAAGCATCAGCGCCAGGGCCATCTCCGCTCCACCCCGTGCTGCCAGGTCCCGCAGCCGGTCCATCGCAGCCGGTACCTCTCCCACCTTCGCCGCCAGCTGCGCCATCGTCTCCAGAACCGGAGCCTCCGGCCACATGAAGGAGAAGACGTCCCACGCCGCCTGACAAAGCTTCGCATCCTCCTCGCCAAGAAGGACGACGAGCTCCTGGGCCGTCGGCCAGTTCTCCTGTAGCCGGTTGTAGGCCAGCAGGTCTATGCCGGGGTAAAAGGCTGTCAGAAAAGTGGAGTCAAATCCAGCTACCGGATCCGGAAAGAAAAGAAGACGGAAGAAAGAACTCACCTTTGGCAATGTGGCCGACCGACATCAGCTGCTCCACCAGCGCCTTCTCCTTGACCGCTAGCCGTTTTATCTCTTTCTCTTGGTCCTTGTTCTGGGCCTCGAGAAGGGAGAAGGCTTCGGCCCGGCTAGCGAGCGAGGCGTCACGCTCCTTGACGGTGGCCTCCAAGCCGTCTACTCGCGCGTGCCAGTCCTTGTTCTGCAAGCGCAGGGTGGAGTTGGACCTGCTCAGCCGGTCGTTCGCCTCCTTCAAGCGATCGATCTCGCGCTAGGCGCACGAGGATAGCTGCAACGAAGCCGGCTATCAAAAAAAAGCCATACGGATAAAGCAAACTCACTCTAGGAGGTCCCGTTGGCGGCAGCAAGCTTCTGCTCCAGGGTCCGGTTCCCACCGGCTGTGGCCTCAAGCAGCTGGATCTCCTTCACCGCCAGCTCGAGCGTGGCGGCAAGATCCGACAGCGAAGCAGCGGAGGAGGTGTCATCGTCCACGGCGTTGACGGCCAAGGACTCCTTCGCCGCGAGCACCGCTGTTCTCCACTCCTCCCCAAGCTCCTCGTCGGAGTTGTTATTGCCAACAACGACGAGCTCCTTGCCAGCAGCCCCCCGCGCGCCCGCGGAGGAACCTTCCGGCTGGGAGTGATCCACTTCCGGCTGGGGATCCTCCGGTTGGGAGGGGCAGCCGACTCAGCTTGAGGAGGGGGTGGAGGCGGCGCCTCAGAGGAAGGAGAGGCGCCGGTTAGATCAATCGGGGCGCAAGGCGGCGACCCGGCTGGCGTCCGGGCCAGGCTCGCGGCTCCGAAAGAAACCAGTGCGCTAAAAATAAGGAGGAAAAGGCAAGAGCAAAACAAGCCAAAGTCAGAAAGGCAAGAAAGAAGATAAAAAGGAAGAAACCACCGAGGGATGGGGGAGAAAAACGTACCCCGGCACGATCGGGGGCGGCCCTTTCTTCCGGCCAAGACGTCTTGGTAGCAGGGCACCGGTCCGGCTCCTCTTCGGAGCAGGCTACTCCGCCGCAGGCCGGCGGGAGCCGGAACGGCTGGAGCCGCTCCCACCTGCTTCGCCGTCCGCCGCAGAGCGCGTCACCGGCTCCGCGATCGGCCCGACCTCCTCCTCCTCGTGCACTTCCACGTGCGGGTCGGCGGCCGGCTCGTCGTTCCGGCTGGGGAAGGCGTCGCCGTCCCCATCCGATTCCTCGCCGGATCACCGAGCGCGCGGCTCGGGCAAGTTCGGCGTGAATACCTCGAGGGGAGCCTCGCCCTCCTCGCGAAGGATGCAGGCGAACATCTGACGAACACAAGAGGTCAACCAGACAGAACAAGAAGAAAACACAGGGGGAATAAGCAAAATTTCCGGCTACGAGAACTTACCCGGGGCGCGCGGTTCTCCCGGCTGTAGGGCTCCAGGCCGAACTTCCAGTTCTCTGGCAGCCGCTCCTTGCTGATCGTCCACAACCACTCCTTCAAGTTGTGGTAGAGGGGATCGCGGCGCGACAGCCGGGTCGGGTCCAGCCGGCCGGAGTAGAAGCACATCTTGTGCGCCCGCTGCTGGAGCGGCATCATCAGCCAGGACATCCAGCTAAGAGTGATGTCCCGACCGGATAGCTGGCACGTGACAAGGGAGCGCATGCGTGCCAGCATCGCATCCGTCTCTGCCTTGTCACCGTAGATCTTCAGGTCCCAGTGCTGCCGGCTGGACTTGACGTCTTGGAAGGCCGGCAGGTTTATCCGGTCCACGTTGGTGACGTTCTTGGCATAAAAATACGACTGCTGCCACAGCCGTACCGTGTCCTGGAGCAAGAATTTCGGGTAGCCATATTGGGTGCGGGAGTATATGAGGCGCCGCCGCAGACGACTAGCGGGCCCTTCGTGTACTGCACCTACGGCCGAACTCAGAAGAGCCGGCAGAAGAGCCCGAGATCTGGCTGGATCCCGAGGTAACTCTCGTAGAACACCATGAAGTGCGCTAGCGTTCCGCTTGTGTTGGCGCCGAGGTGGTGGAGGCGGAGGTCAAAGAAGGCCAGAAACGTGAGAAAGAAGGGATGCAGCGGCAGCGCAAACCCACGTGCCAGGTGCGAGAGGAAGATGACGCGCTCCCCCTCCGCCGGATGCGGCGACACTTCCCCCACCGGTGCCAACCGCCCTGCCACCTCCTTCGCCGGCGGGAGGACGCGGGTCGTGCGATACTTCGCGATCTGATCCTCGATGACGGAGGAGCCGCACCAGGCTCCACAGTCAGCGGCCATTTCCGGCTGAGGGAGAGGGGCGGCAACGGAGGAGTGACGGTGGCCCGTAACGTCGACGACGGCGAGCGGGCGGCGCAGAGGGCAAGAGCACAAAAGCAAGAGCACGCGAGGGAGAAGGAGATTGCAGCGGGGGAGCGAAGGAAAACAACTTCCTCCCCCGCGGCGTCCCATTAAAGGATCGGAAGGGCAACCGTCGGCAGGGCCACGTGGCGCGCATCCGGGCAACCCACATCCCAACCGCCGCCTAGATACCGTGTGCCAGGACGGGATGTGCAGAAGATCCCGGAGCAAGAACCGAAGCGCCGGACAGCAGTTCCCCGAGGCGACGTGCGACGGGATGTTACGCTGCCCGCCGTAGAGCAATGATGGCGCGTGCGTGTGTGGCCGGCGTCAGCTCTGACGTCATGGGTAGCGCAACCGCCAGGCTCAGCCGGATGAAAATTCGAAAAGCAAGAAGGAGCGCGCGCACATTTCGCCTAAGGGCGGAATCCACACGCGCTCGGGGGCTAGTGTTAGGGGGATGATGCCCGGGTACCCCACCCGAATAAGAAACAGGACAGCCGGATCGAGTCCGGCTGACCAGATGCAGCCGGACAGGTTAGGATGGGCCGGCTACCACCCAGTAGCCAGATCATGAAGAGGCAGCCGGATACGACGGCACAGCCGGATCCAATCAGAGAGACAGGACGACGTGCGTATCAGTGCATGGTACGTCCTGTATGATGACGAGACGGGCAACCACCCGCCCATACCAAAGACTTTGCGTAAGTGACGCTGGAACAGTGGCCTATGCTGACGACGGGCTCGCATGGCATCCACTGTACCTACGACAGCCATACCGCTCATACACCGATGTGACATACCATACCGAGTACTGTAGATGACCAGCCGGCTGGGACCCGCTTGTGGGGCCCGCCAGTCGGACTGGCCAGAGAGACCGTTGCCTCTCTGCCTATATAAGGAGAGGCAAGGCCTCCATAGAAAGGGTTGGTCTCAGTGCATTTAAGGCAGTAGCTAGAGAATACAGCTCGAGGAGCACCTGTAGCTCGTATATCCCACATAATCAGATCAGGCAGGAGTAGGGGCTTTACCTCACCACGAGGGCCCCGAACCTGGGTACTTCTTGCGTCCCGCTACGCTCGCTTGTATCCAATCCCGCCTGCGGACGCCGTCGATAGCTTCCCTGTTATTCCCCACACCTCTATCTAAACTCCTCAGGTACTGCCATTCCCAATACAACGACAACTGCTACTGCTACTGCTACTCTGCTGCTACTACTACTACTACTGCTACTACTACTGCTACTGCTACTGCTACTTATACTACTACTACTACTACTACTACTACTACTACTACTTCTACTACTGCTACTACTACTACTCCTGCTACTACTCCTGCTACTACTCCTACTACTACTCCTACTACTGCTACTACTACTGCAGCTACTATTGTTACTACTGCTACTACTACTTCTGCTACTATTGTTGCTACTGCTACTTCTACTCCAACTGCTGCTACTGGTACTGCTACTGCTACTCTGATGCTACTACTACTACTACTGCTACTACTACTACTACTGTTGCTACTACTACTACTACTACTACTACTCCTGCTGCTGCTGCTCCTACTACCACTACTGCTACTACTACTGCTACTACTACTGCTACTGCTACTGCTACTGCTACTGCTACTAGTACTGCTACTACTGCTGCTACTACTACTACTGGTACTATTGCTGCTACTACTACTGCTACTACAGCTTCTACAGCTGCTACTCCTCCTCCTACTACTACTCCAGCTACTACTCCACTACTACTACTGCTACTGCTACTGCTACTACTACTGCTACTGCTACTGCTACTACTACTACTACTACTACTACTACTACTACTACTACTACAACTACTACTACTCCTACTACTACTACTACTACTACTACTGCTGCTGCTACTACTACTTCTGCTACTACTACTACTGCTACTACTGCTACTCCTCCTCCTACTACTACTTCTACTACTACTACTGCTGCTACTACTACTGCTACTACTGCTCCTGCTACTACTCCTACTACTGCTACTACTACTCCCGCTACTACTCCTACTACTGCTACTACTACTGCTACTACTACTGCAGCTACTATTGTTACTAATGCTACTACTACTGCTGCTACTATTGTTGCTACTGCTACTTCTACTGCAGCTGCTGCTACTGCTACTCTGATGCTACTACTACTACTACTACTACTACTACTACTACTACTACTACTACTACTACTACTACTACTACTACTACTACTACTACTACTGGTACTGCTACTACTGTTGCTACTACTGCTACTACTTCTATAACTACTGCTGCTACTACTACTACTGATACTACTACTACTGCTGCTACTACTACTATTGCTACTGCTAATACTATTGCTACTACTACTACTGCTACTACTACTCCTGCTATTACTCCTGCTACTACTCGTGCTACTACTACTACTACTTCTACTCCTATTACTACTACTACTTCTACTTCTACTACTGCTACCACTACTGCTACTACTACTACTAGTACTACTACTACTAATATTACTACTCCTACTACTCCTTCTACTACTCCTCCTACTGCTCCTCCTACTGCTACTGCTACTGCTGCTGCTACTACTATTGCAGCTACTGCTACTACTGCTACTACTGCTACTACTTCTATAACTACTGCTGCTGCTACTACTACTACTACTGATACTACTACTACTGCTACTACTACTACTATTGCTACTGCTACTACTATTGCTACTACTACTCCTGCTATTACTCCTGCTACTACTCGTGCTACTACTACTACTTCTACTCCTATTACTACTACTACTACTGCTGCTTCTACTACTGCTACTGCTACAACTACTACTACTACTACTACTACTACTACTACTACTACTACTAGTAGTAGTACTACTACTACTACTACTCCTTCTACTACTCCTGCTACTGCTCCTCCTATTGCTACTGCTACTGCTGCTGCTACTACTATTGCAGCTACTGCTACTGCTCCTACCGCTACTACTGCTACTGCTACTACTACTGCTGCTACTGCAACTTCTCCGACTTCTACTACTTCTACTACTACTAATGCTACTGCTAGTACTTCTACTGCTACTTCTACTAGTACTGCTACTACTACTATTGCAGCTACTGCTACTGCTCCTACTTCTACTAATGCTACTGCTACTGCTACTACTACTGCTACTACTACTGCTACTACTACTACTACTGCTACTTCTACTACTGCTAATCCTAGTTCTACTGCTACTACTACTAATACTACTG